>MTQE01003656.1:2005475-2037141 GCA_014337955.1 Aspidoscelis marmoratus
ACTCTCAAAGAATTCCAACAAGTTTGTGAGGTATGATTTACCTTTGCATATGCCATAAATTATTCTTTATGTATAATTTCTAATAGTATACGTATATCTCAAATTTACATTAACAATGTCTCTTAGATATTATACACGCTGATTCCAATGCTCTCTGGAGGCCAGAAAAGCACTTCCAATTCTGGAGTGGCACAGTCCCAGAAACGGAAGGCCTGTTTGGGATTATCCACCGTTTCAGGTGACCACAGTAGGAGCCAGAACGTATCCCCAGCAGATACAGGGGTCTGACTGTATTTCCATATTGGAGATTGCTTTTATAGTCCCTTGAACCCCTTTCTCCTCAGATATATCAGTGCTGTCCTCCAAGTGGTTATTGCTGGTATTGTAGTTTGGTGCCCCATGTATCTTAATTGCTTTTCCCTTAGGAAATCAAAGATCATTTGTTCTGCTGTGTAATTGCGCTGTTCCTTTATTTTTCTTTCCTTGGAGGTTTTCCAGTTCTTTACAATAACTGGCTTTGCTGCCATTAAGAGCTGATGTATGATATAGTGGTTCTCCTTTTGAACCTGTTGATCAGATCTATACAGTAAAAATATTTCTTTGGTCCAAATAATTCTTGTATCTAATATTTTATTTATTTCCTTGCCAGTTTTTCTCCAGTATTTTTGTACTTTTCTACAATCCTACCATAAATGCAAATTTGGTAACATATACTGTAGGATAATTGAGTAGGGGTTTATGCCATTTATTAATGAATTTTAAGTTCTTTCATTTTATTATGTTTTCCATATTCCCTCAATAAATTTCTATACATCTTGGCATTCCACATCCGTTTCCTGGTTCCTGGAAAATATACTCTTCCAATCTTCCTTTTTCTCCTAACAAACTTAGATAAATCCTCCCTCCCAATCCACTTTCCCCTTCTTTTTATCCACAATAATATTTTCAGATCTAGTATTTTGTTTCCTAATCCCTCTTTTGACCTTACTTTCATTAATAAATTCCCAAATTCCCCAATTTGTAACAATCCACACCATTTAAACACCTAAGTGATACTGATTAAGGTCAACAGTCCAGATGGGGTCTATAGTAGATTCAGATTGAGGCTCTTTCGACCCAGATCTCCCTCTGTCCCATGCGGATGGATCTGGCCTACCGGGGGCGGGGGGTGGCTTCTGTGATCAGCATCAGGGTGCAGATGTGGTGGCCCAGATCTGGACCAGACATCCTTTGATCCAGATCTAAGCCACCATGCAGAAACACCCCTTGTCTCTCAGGCAAATTGTCCAGATATGGAAAGCATAAAACATAAGAGCATAAGAGGAGTGCTGCTGGATAAAGGCCACAGCCCATCTAGTCCAGCATCCTGTCGCACATGGTGGCCCACCAAATGTTCATGGGCATCTCAAGCAGAGACAAGGGCAAACCTTTTCCTGCTCTCAAATCCCAGCAAAAGGCCTTAGAGGCCTCCTGCTTGTCCTCACAGCCTGAAAGATGTACTTAGACATCCATTCTAGTAGCCATTGATGTATCTGTCATCCATAAACTTGTCTAACCCTTCCTTAAAGCCATCTAGACTGGCTGTTACTACCTCTTATGGCAGCAAATTCCATAGACCGATGACCCTTTGGGTGAAGAAATATTCCTTGTCTGATCTGGCTCTCCTACCCATCAGCTTCATAGCGTGCCCCCTGGTTCTAGTGTTGTGCGATAGAGAAAAGAAATGTTCTCTATCCACCTTTTCTATTCCATGCATGATTTTATATACTGTACTTCAGTCAGATCCCCTCTTAAGCGCGGTCTCTCCAGACAGAAGAGGCCTAGACATTGCAGCCTGGTTTCATGAGCTTTCATTGCTAGCCTATAAAAAAGCTAGGAAATGTAAAACAGATTTCTGGGGTGTGGTTGGGGTGTCCCACTGCCACTGTAATGCCCATCAGATGTGTTTCAGACAGAGGTTCCTCCAACCCTCCTGTAGCTAAACGTTTTCAGATTCGTGGGGTTCGCCTGGGAACGGAACCTTTGCAAAGCACAGGTGGAAGCTGGATTGAGAGCCTGAAGAGAACCTGCAAATTGTGTGGAGATTTGCCCATTTGGCTTGCTGCAGAACTGGTGCAATGCTTTGTAAAATAGTAGCTAGGAGGTCTCAGCAGCAAAGGGTGCTTTCCCAGGTCAAAGTCTGAAAACTGTTATTCACAGGGGAGCTTTTTCTGCAATTCTCCCTTTTCCCTGCCCAGGAGAACCATTGAGACAAGCACATCTGAATTGCTTAACCACAGGGGGCAGGGGAGAAGGGCAGCCTTTCCTATGGCTCCTTAAGAGTTAAAGAGAAAGAGATGCAATTCCTAGAGTGGGCCTAGGAAGATGAAAGGAAGAATTTGTGCCTTTGAAAAAAAAAAGAGAGAGAAAAAGAGTCAAAGTTCCTTCCTGTTTAATTTCCTCCAGCAGCAGATGAATGGAGGAGGGAGCAAGAAAAATCCGACCTGGGGAAGGCTCCTTGCAGGGGAGCTCAAAGTGATGAGTTAGCAGAGCCAATAGCACAGGTAGGAGCCCGTTTCCTCTATCCTTGGGAGATGCTGTGCTGCTGGTACTTCAGTAGCAGGCAGAAATCCAACAGGGGAAGCACGCAAGCTGTGATGGAGAAACTTTTCTGGCTGGATTTCTGTCAGCTCTGAGGCTGATAGAGCCACAAAGATGCAGATCGGGGTGGGGAGCAAACCGTTTCCTGAAGAGCCCAGGGAGGAAAAAGGTAATTTTAATGCAGCATTTGAGCAGAGGTTTGAGGCAGGTGGCCACAGCTGGACAAGGATCCTGGAGCGCTGCAGGATCAGGCCACAGCTCATCTGTAGTCTAGCATTCTTGCACACACAGTGGCCCACCAATTGCTTCTGGGCTGCTCAAGCAGAAGACAAGGGCAAAACCTTCACCTGCTCTCGAATCCCAGCAAATGGCCTTTAGAGGCATCATGCCTGTCGCTCCAGCCTGGAGGTGATATCTGGGCATTAGTCCTTGTAGCCATTGATATACCTGGCCTTCATGAATTTATCTAATCTGTTTTTAAAGCCAGCCAGGCTGGTTACTGGCACCACCACCCAATGTCAAGAGATCCCTTCTTTTCACTATGGCTCCCTCCAGACTAGTAGAATAAATCTGCGACATCATGACACCTCAGTCGGGATTGCACATTCCACTGCATGGTATAAGTGTGTCTGGATGCAGCCTATCTCTTTCAGCTTTTACTACCTTGAACAATTTAGTGTCATCTGCAAACTTTTCTGTTTAATTATTTAGATTATTTATGACCTGTTTTTGTTTGATACCCTTGAGTGAGAAAAGTGGGGTAGAAAAGCCAGCTCTGCTTCTTCAAGCAGAAGTTTATTTATTTATTTATTTATATTTACATTTATATGCCGCCCCGTACCCAAGGGTCTCTGGGCGGCTCACAACATTTAAAAACAGACATATAAGAACTATATCAAAACAGGTTTAAAATACAGCTTTAAAAATACAAGAATAATTAAAACAGCATTGGTCCCTATCAGTGGCCTTTGGAGACATCCTCTCCAACATGGAGGCAGTACCAGGATATCCATTCTAATAGCCATTGATACCTCTGTCCTGAATAAATTGATATAATCCTTTCTTAAAGCCCTCCAGGCTGCTTGCTGTCACCATCTCCTCTGGTAGTAAATTCCATAGGCTGAAAACCCTCTGAAAAAATAAAAACCTTCCTCTGTCCTAACCCACCCATCAGCTTCATAGAGAGCCGCTTGGTCCTTGTGTTGTGCAATAGAGAAAATAAATGTTCTCTATCCACCTTTTCCACCCTGTGCATGATTTTATATCCTTCAATCGGGCCACCTCTTAAAAAGCCATCTTTCAAGGCTGAAGAGGCCTACACATTGCAGCCTGATTTTGTAAGGGAGGTCTGGAGCCAAACATGGAGGAACCAGACTTCAGGAACTCAGGAGAGACAGGGGTAGTATCCAGATTAGCGGAGTAAAATTCACTGTTAGAGAAAAAAAGTGCAGCTTACCCGCTGCAAAGCTATGACATGCCGTCTGGACTTTAGCAGCCTTCCCACAGCTTTCTTAGAGAAAGCTATGACACTTCCGTTGCCCGTGCGGTGAGGCACACATCCCGTGGGATGGGAAAGCCAGTGGGAGCTGAGCTGCAGGCTCAGCTCTTGTTCACTGTTCTCGCCATCCTGTCTGTACTGGCGGAACACTTGAATTTATCTGATACTGTGGAGCAAATGCTCATCGTTCCACAGTAGGTAAATTTGAAGTAGCGGCGGCATAAAGTGCCGTCGCTATGCAGCATTGGGTGCCGAGTATTATGCCCACACCCCAACTGTGCATTGGAATGTGCAGCATCTGTAAGTCTGGGCACACTCAGGAAGAGAAGGGATGAGAGTAGAGTAGAGGATTGTGGGATTGAGCTGAACCTCGATCTCCCTTTAGGCCGTATGTGGGGTTTCTCCCATTTTGTCTTGGAGCTGAGCTACACTTCCTTCCCTCATGCACTCCTGCTTGCTCGGATGTCACAAATTAACCTACAAACTAAAGCCAGTTAGAGAAAGTAAATGGAGTGGCATGGCTTCTTAATCATGTTTGTAAATAATTCTGGACGCATTTAATCCTCTTCACTGTACCATGTACAATTACGGAAGGCATATAATGGACCTGTAGACGTTCACGCCCCCAATTCACTGTATCTTGCTTGGTTCTTTGGTGATTTATTTATTTAAGAACATACATGCTGCCCTTCACCAGAAGGCCCCAGGGATATAGAGATAGAGAATAATCTTAAAGTATATGTTTGTTAAAATAAACTTTATATGTCTATGTTTGTTGCTTTAAATGATGGAATTGTAGGCACCACTGAAAATGAGTAAAAGGACTGTACGTGTGTTTAATTCCCTCATGGTTGAGTAACAAAGAGAATAATAAGCTTTTAAATGTTTACTTTATTAAAAAAGATGAGGCAATTGAATTTAAGCAGTCAGTGGCTTTGTGGACATCCATGTTGGAGGATGTGAAGGCCTCCTCCCTCAGTCACAGAGGGGATCAGAAAACTTTCTGTCATCATCTTGCCAAAATCCATACTTTGGGGATGACCAGGCCATGAAGGCAAATCCCTTCCCAGAAATCCACTCTCTTTTTCTCTTCCATGTACATTTCAGGCCAGGATTGACTACTTTATTTAAGAGATTTGAATACTGTCTTCCATTTTTAAAAAAATTACAAAGCATTAAAAACAAGGATAAAGACAGCAAATTTCTGAATGCCACCTTATAGGTACCCATGGCTGGACCTTCTCTGTGCTGGCAATTTCTTACTGTAACCCTCTTCATTCTGGTCTTTGTGAGGAATCTACAGTTAGATTTCTTTTGCATATATTCAACTGCTCTTTCAGAGTTTACCTATGTGAATGACTGATTTGTTTGTCTTCTCCCTAACCTACTTTTTAATATTGCTTTTAAGAACTGTTTGGTATCATTTTAAATACTATTATTGTAAAGCACTTGACACTTTGGATTTTTTTGGGTGAACAGGACTACTTGGGTTTTTTAGAATGGCTGCCGAAATAGAGGGCCTAACAAAAACCAGCTAGGGTGGTGGTTAAGAAAACATGTGGGTCAAAAAAGGATGTTTTGCTTCCTCAGATTTTGCACCACCACTGTATACTGTTAAAATCATATTCCTCTTGGTACCTTCTTCTCTTTTAGAAGCCTCAGGAGTGCCAGTTCATAACTGGGCCTTCTCTGTGGTGGCCCCAACTGATTGAACAGCATCCCTTCTGAAGTTTATCAAGCACTGACGCTTCCAATTTTCAGGGTTTTGTCTCCTCTTTTGGATACTGGGCTTTTAGATATTAGCTCTCTTTCTACTGACCTGTTAAGGGACTACAGTTAGTTTTAGCAACGCTTGCTTTAATTGTATTTTATACTTTATTAACTGCCTTAGAAGCTTTTGGTGCAAAGCAGTATAGAAATTTACTGCTGCGCTGTTGTTCGTAGTAGATACACACACTGTTACAGTTATCTTGTTTGATTTCCTTAACGGTTAGGACACAGGATCTAGTAGTCTCTTTCCCTGTCCTCTTGAGTTATTTCTGTTTACCTTTCAGAGCTATTCATTTTGTAGGCACAGCATGTGACATGTTGCCAGAAACAGGTGGCGAAGAAGTTGACCTCGGGGAGATTTAATTCCAAAAAAGTTTAAAGTCCGATGAGGTCACGGTGGGCTCAAAACAAAATGGCTGCCAAGGAAGGAATGCAGTCTGGCTTTGGCCTACGGTTTCATGCAGAACTCGAGCAAGGAGGGCACCTGAGGATTAAGATGGAGGAAGAAGACCCCTTATATCACGCAGCAGCAGTGGGGAGACAGGAAGCCCCTCAGATCATCCAGGCTGGCAGCATCCGGGAGTTTTTGCAGAAGCCCCCGAGCGACCATGACACTGGAGACGGGTTGCTCCAGCGCTGGGAAGCCCAGTGGCAGGAATTTCTGAAGACACTAGAATACCCTCACTTGGAGTGGGAGCCATCTCAGTGCCCGGAGGAGCCCACCCCGTGGGACAATGCAAAGGTTTTCCTAGCCTCCTTTGAACAAGTCGCCGAAGCCTGCCGGTGGCCCCGCGAGGACTGGATGGCCCACCTTCTTCCAGCCCTCAGTGGAGAAGCTGAGCAAATCTTCAGCAGCCTGGATACCAGAGACAGAGTGGACTATGACAAGGTCAAGGCCGCCATCTTGCGGGGCGATGCCATCACCAGGGAGAGGCAGCGCCAGAACTTCCGGCGTTTCTGCTATCAGGAGAACGAGGGTCCCCGGCGTGTCTTTGGCCAACTCCAGGAGCTCTGCAACCGGTGGCTGAAGGTCGAGAAACACACGAAGGAGCAGATCTTTGAACTGCTGATCCTGGAACAGTTCCTGGCCATCCTGCCCACGGAGATGCAGACCTGGATCTGGGAACAAGGAGCAGAGTCCTGCTCCCAGGCGGTGGCCCTGGCTGAGGAATTCCTGCAGAGATCACGGGCGGATGGGAATTGGGAAGAACAGGTGAGTGCTGGCATAAGTCACACCTTTGTCCGTCAATCAATGCATGAATAATTTTCTTTCCTTCTTTCTGGGCAGGATAAATGTTCATTATTGTTACTGCTGTTGCTATTGCTACTGCTGCTGCTCTGTGGAGGTCTGTAACAGAATGTTGCGGTATGAAGAGCTTCTTCTATTAGCCACAGTTCGGAGGTGTTTCTTTTATAAACAATTCCCATAAGTGATGAGTCACCCAGACTGCTTCAGGTCTAGGAAAGTTTCATTCACAGAAGGAAGCATGTTATCCTCTTCACAGTTGAAATTTGGAGTAGTTGTGGAGGTCAGGCAAAGGGTGGATGTCAGATATATATGCCAGTTCAAGACCCAAGGTTAGAACAACTGAGGAGCCCCGCAGGGTCAGGCCACAGCCCTTCTAGTCCAGCATACTGCCCCACACAGTGGCCCACCAGTTGCTTCTGGACTTCTGAAGCAGAAGACAAAAACAACATTTTCACCTGCCTTCAACTGCCTCAGAGGCACTTTATTTTCCTGTGACTAATCACAGTGAAGTCATCAGTCTGTGGAATTTGCTGTTGGAGGAGGTGGTAACAACTACCAGCCTAGATGGCTTTAAGAAAGGGCTGGACAAGTTTATGGATGACAAAGCTTTCTATTCTCCTCCCCACAACAGAACACCCGGTGAGGTAGGTGGGGCTGTGAGAGCTCAGGAGAGGGCTGTGACTAGCTCAAGGTCGTCCAGCTGGCTTCATGGAGGAGGGCAGAATCAAACCCAGTATTCCCAGATAAGAGGCTGGCTCCCTAACCACTAGACCAAACTGGCTGAGATTCGAGAGCAGGAGAAGGTTTGTCCTTGTCTCTGTTTGAGATACCCATGAGCATTTGGCAGGCCACTGTGTGTGACAGGATGCTGGACTAGATGGGCTGTGGCCTGATCCAGCAGGGCTTCTCTTATGTTCTTATATAAAATATTTATATTTTATAAAATATAAAATATAATCTCCCTTTTGAGAGAGGGAGATTATTGAGGAGGTGGCGCTGGATTTCTCGGAAGAAGACGATGAAGAAGACAATTCTTTGGTGAATGGCGAAGGTGGGTGCGTTTCCTTATATGCCTCACCGTATACGTTCAGGAAGGCAGTGAAGATCCACCTCTTTGCCCTGGCCTTTGGCTAAATGGAGACACCTTTTCCCTTCCCACTTGTAGCCATTAAAAGTTATTTGCAGACACTGTTGTTTTAATACAGATTGTTTATTGTTTAAACGTATTAGATTTTAATTATGGTTACCCACCCTGAGACCTTTGAGTATAGGGCAGGATAGAAATATAACCAAACAAACAAATAAATATTTATATGTATAAAATATTGATAAGATTTGCCTCGCTTTCTCTATAATGTGATGTTCCTCTCTTCTCTGACTTCCACCCAGCACAGCAGAGATTGCCAAACCCGGCACTAAAGGTGATCCCCCCCACCATCTTTTCTTTCAGGAATTTGGCCCAATTGAGGAGGTGGCGCTGGATTTCTCGGAAGAAGACGAAGAAGACAATTCTTTGGTGAACGGCAAAGGTGGGCGCGTTTCCTTAGATGCCTTTAAAGGGGTTCACAATGGCGATGACAGCTCTCTGGGTAAGTCTGTGCTTTTTATTTGTTGGTTAAGCATTCCATGCTACTATAATAGTCTTCAAATGACTAAGAATTAAATCACAAGGTCTTTAAATGGCTAAGAATTAAATCATACCTCAGAAATCATATCGTGCATACTTTAGACCATGTCCACAGTGAATATGCCATCATCAATCAATAGAATTTCTTTTAGGCTGTAGTGAATAAAATATTAATCTGTTATATTTGAAGAAGAGTTGGCTTTTCTACCCCGCTTTTCTCACACGTTTAAAGTGACTCAAAGCGGCTGACAAAGCTTCTGTTCTTCTCCCCACAACAGAACACCCTGTGAGGTAGGTAGGGCTGTGAGAGCTCAGGAGAGAGCTGTGAGTAGCCCAAGGCCACCCAGCTGGCTTCGTGGAGGAGGGTGGAATCAAACCCGGTATTCCCAGATAAGAGTCCAGCTCCTTAACCACTAGACCAAACTGGCTCATAGAGATATGCGTATTATAAAGATGTGAAAATATTGTTCAAAGATGTTAAATTATTGTTCAGTTATGTATCCATCGCTCTGTCTACTGCAAAAATTAAAAAAAGAAAGAAAGAATATTGTGGGGCTGGAAAAGATGCAGAAGAGGGCAACCAGAATGATTACAGGACTGGAACATGTATAGGCCTGTTCAGCCTTGAAAGGTGTTGTTTAAGAGGGGACCTGATTGAAGTATATAAAATAAGGCATGATGCGGTGGATGAAGAAAAAAAAATCTCCATGGGACACTCTAGGAAGCTGATGGGCAAAAGTGTTAGGACAGACAAGGGGAAGTATTTTTTCACCCAGAGGATGATCAGTCTATGGCATTTACTACCAGAAGAGGTGGTGACAGCAACCATTATTTTACAGTACAGTATTTAAAATCTCTTCTTTATTCTCACAGGTGAAGGGTGGCTGAGTGGTGACGAAGAGGAGACATCTCAATCCGAAGATTTTGGTCCGGTGCAGCCAAAAAGGGACGCGGTGTCAGGGGGAGCAGAAAACATAGCTTCCCACGTTCGCGAACAGGAACATGTTTCCAACGATGGGCACAAGAGAGAAAGAAAGAAAGAAAATGGTCCACCTGAGAGGGCAGAAACCTGTGTTGTTTGGGATGGCGATGAATCTTATGTAGGCAGCGAGGAGCCCCAGGGGTCTCAGCCCGAGAAGAAGAAAGCCGTGTTTAAGGTGGGCGGGTGGAGATTCAGGCAGAGATCTGACCTTGTTAAGCAAGAGAAATTCTCCTATGAATGCTCCGATGGCGGGAAGAACTTCAAGGTGATCTCTCACTGCAATTCCCGTAAAGATACCCAGGATGAGATGAAGCCACACCGATGCTCAGACTGTGGGAAATCCTTCTTTGCCAAAGCACACTTGACTATTCATCGAAGAACCCATACTGGGGAGAGGCCGTTTAAATGCTTGGCCTGTGGGAAGTCCTTCGCCCAGATTTCTAACCTCAATGCCCATCAAAAAACCCACACAGGAATCAAGCCCTTCCAGTGCTCTGACTGTGGGAAAAGCTTCTCTTCCAGCAAATACCTTAAGAAACACCAGAGCATTCATGCCAAGGGGGGCCCATTCAAATGCTTAGTCTGTGGGAAAAGCTTCAAGGGACGCACCCGTTGGCTCACCCACAAAAGGATCCACGCGAGGACAAAATCGCATACGTGTTCAGACTGTGGCAAGACCTTCCTGGCGGCGGCGCATCTCATCATCCACCAGCGGACGCACACCGGAGAGAAGCCGTTCAAGTGCCAGGAATGTGGGAAGAACTTCAGCCAGAACGCTCACCTCAAGGTCCATCAGAGGATACACAAGCAGATAAAAACATTCCAGTGTCCGGATTGTGACGAAAGCTTCTATTCCAAGATGAACCTTATCCAGCATCAAATCGGTCATAAGGGGGCAAGCCCTTACAAATGTTCCGAGTGTGGCAAAACCTTCCGCGTCAGCTCCCACCTCACGGCTCATAAAAGGAACCACGTGACCAGGAAGACCTTCAAATGCTCGTACTGCGGCAAATCCTTCTTCACGAAGTCGTACTTTTTCGTCCACCAGAGTATCCACACGGGTGAGAAGCCGTTTAAATGCCTGGCGTGTGGCCAAGGTTTCAGCCAGCGTTCGCAACTTAAAGTTCACGAATGCCCCCACGCAGGGGAGAAACTGCATCAGTGTTCCCACTGTGAGCAGAGCTTCAGTTCAGAGACGAACCTGGTTAAGCATCAGCGAACCCACGTGGAGGACTCCCTGTATATATGCTCCGAGTGCGGGAAAAGTTTCAAAGTCCACTCGCACCTCATTGCCCATAAGAAAATCCATGCCGCAAGAAAGCCCCACAAGTGCTCCTATTGCGGCAAGGCCTTCATTGCCAAATCGAACCTCCACATTCACCAGCGAATCCATACTGGTGAGAGACCATACAAATGTTTGGCTTGTGGGAAGAGATTCACACAAAGCTCCCACCTTACCGCTCACCAAAGGACCCACACGAAGAAAAAGTTCCGCCGTGAGAAAGGCTTCCGAGTGAGCGGCCACCTGCTCACGCACAAGAGGATCCACGAGGCAAAACCCCCCCACAAATGTTCCTACTGTAACAAGTCCTTCGTTTTCAAATCGTACCTGATCATTCACGAGCGGATGCACACAGGGGAGAGGCCCTTCAAGTGCCTGGTCTGTGGCAAAGGTTTCACTCAAAGGTCACACCTTAACGTCCACCAAAGGACACACGTGGCAAAGAAGCCGTTCTCTTGCTCCGAGTGTGGGAAGAGCTTCCGCGTGAGCTCCCAGCTGATCGCCCACAAGAAGATCCACACAGCAAAGAAACCCCACAACAGCAACAGTAAAAAATGCTTGGATTGCGGGAAGACGTTCATTTCTAAGTCGTACCTCATCATCCATCAGAGGATCCACACCGGAGAGAGGCCGTACAAGTGCGCCGTTTGCGGGAAGTGCTTCAGCCAGAGCTCCCACCTGACAGTCCACCACCGAACTCACAAGGGGGTGAAGCTGTTCCCGTGTATTGACTGTGGGCAGACCTTCACTTCCAAGGTGAAACTCCGCAAGCACGAGAGTATCCACGCGAAGGGGAGTCCGTTCAACTGCTTGTACTGTGGGAAATCCTTCATGAACAAGTCGCAGCTGGTGATCCATCAGCGTAGCCACACAGGGGAGAGACCGTATAAGTGCATGGACTGCGGGAAAGGGTTCAGCCAGAGTTCGAACCTCATCAGGCACCAGAGGATTCACTCAGGGGAAAACCCCTACAAATGCCCGGATTGCGGGAGGAGCTTCTCCTCTAGAGAGAACCTTACCAAACATCAGAGAATCCACACTTAAATGAGCACGTTTACCTTCCACTGCCTTCATAGACGGGGGTAGATTGGAACACGGTGCCCTTTTTTCACTGTTAGGAAACAAAGGGGAATTAGGGGAGGGGAGGGAGGAAAAAAGCCTCTGTGTTCTTGTTCAGAAACTGTCGGCATGGAGAGAACCTCTTGGGAGACGGTGCATGGTAAAGAACCCACAGCTGAGCCAACTAAAACTGAAGCGGGATCTGAATGTACAATTTGAGGTTTTGAGGGGAATTCAGAATGTGTATATCTTGTTGTCCAGATATGCCCCACACCTCCCAAGGAACTGCAGGGAAACGTCTTCAACCAGCAAGTATCTTCACAAAATAAGCTAAATGGTTCGTGTGGTAGTATTCTCTGTAAAAGCCTCCGGGGTAAACTTGCTCAGTTGCCCATGATCCGCCATCTTGGCTTGGCCGTTGACCTTTTTCATTTGTTTGACAAGTGAGGTATCCAACTCCCAGACTGGTGGGGAGAGGTACCTTGGTTAAAGTTTTTTTTTATTCTTCTGCCAAGAAGGGACAGTGTTGGCTCCCCCAAGGTCTCAAGCAAATAAAGTCTTTTATAAGCATTCTCGTCCTTTTTCCCCCCTTTTTTTGTAACATTCTATTTCCCAAGCTGGTATTTTTGCGGTTCGTGACCAGTCAGTGTCCTTCTTTCTTAATATATAGTTTGTTTTATGTATTTATTTATTTGGATTTCTTTCCCGCCCTATGTCTGGAGGTCTTTGAGTGGGTCACAACATTAAAAGCCAAATATAAAATGAAAATAGTAAAACCATAACAAGTGTTTGAAATTGAGGAGGAGGAAAAGCTATTTTCTTATTTAGCCAAAGACAGGGTCAAAGAGGTACATCTGCATAACCATCTTGAACCTGTAAAATGAAAGTGCTGATGCACCTCAGGGAGGGAGACTATTTCATAACCTGGGAGCCACCACTGAGAAGGCCCTATTCTGGGTGCCCAAGCCTTTTGCTGCTGAAGGTGGTTGTACAATCAGGAAGGCCTTCTCTATAGATCTTAAGGCATAGACAAGCTGATAAACAGGAAGGCATTCCTTTGGTTAATACTGTCAAAAGGGTTCCCTAAACAGGAATGAGGGCCCAGCAAAGCAAGCAAGGGGTGTTTTTCCACTGTAGCCCTTAGATCTGGATCTAAGAAGATCCGGATCTAAGGAATGGGTACATTTCTTAATCCGGATCTAGTAGATCTGGATTAAGGGAAGTACCCAATGTGTTTCCACAGGAGCTGTAGCTAACACCCCTGCTGTGGAAACAGCTTTGCACCCATCTGGGGAATCCAGATCGACCCACAAGGGGTCGGTCCATTACCCCAGGTGTTTTGGGGGGCGGGGGTGGGCAGTCTTCAAAGCAACTTCGAAGTGACTTCGAAGTCAGCTTCGAAGTCACTTCGAAACATGAGCTCAACTTTCAAAGCTGACTTCGAAGTCAACTTCGAAGTCACTTCGAAGTCACTTCGAAGCCAATGTTGGGGGGGGTCCCAAAGGTGCATCCCCTCCCCCTAGCCTCCTTTGGACCCCATTGCCTGTTTCCGGTGGAAACAGGCTCCCTTTAATCCGGATTTTCTGGGAGAAGACCCCATTGTAGATCCCTTTAATGGGGTCTACAGAAAATCTGGATTAAAGGCCAAAATGTACCCATTAGATCCGGATTTCCCCAATGGCAGTAGAAACAATCGGGTCCCAAATGGGTGCCGTAGTGGAAATGGGGTCATCCAGCTCACACCCAAATGGGTTGTAAATGGGTGCAAAAATGGGTACTTTTGACAGTGGAAAAACACCCAAGATGTAGGGTGAGAGTGTGCAAATAAATATGCTTAGCAGCTAGTCATAAAAGGCATGGCCATTTGTAGCTGTTGGTGGCTAAGGTGTCCAAAACAGATTCTCAAACAGAAGTGATTTGCCATTGCGAACTTCCAAGGAGAAGCTGGGGATCAAACCCACAACCCTCTTCTTTTCAGCCACTTTGTTCTACAGCAACTCCTGTCTAAAATAAACACCCTCAAATTGAGCTTAGTGTAGGTATCCAAGTTTACTAGTCAGCAAGCATAGGATGGTGTGCTAGACGGCGTTTAAGAGGGGACCTGATTGAAGGATGTAAAATCATGCACGGATTGGAAAAGGTGGTTAGAGAACATTTCTCTATCACACAACACTAGAACCAGGGGGCACTCTATGAAGCTGATGGGTAGGAGAGTCAGATCCAACAAGGGGAAGTATTTCTTCACCCAGAGGGTCATCCGTCTATGGAATTTGCTGCTGGAAGAGGTGGAAACAGCTACCAGCCTAGATGCTTTAAGGAAGGGTTAGACAAATTCATAGAGGACAGTTGTGTCAATGGCTACTAGAATGGATGTCTAAGTACAACTTTCAGGCTGGCGGGACAAGCGGGATGCTTCTAAGGTCCATGAAATGCCCACGGGCAATTGATGGACCTCTGTGTGAGACAGAATGCTGGACTAGATGGGCTGTGGCGTGATCCAGCAGGGCTCCTCTTAGTTTCGTATGTTCTTATTCTTCCATGCAGAATATTCTTATTCTGAAGGTGGAATCTTCCCCATAGAAAACAAGATGCCCCCTTTTATAAATGGTTAAAACAATTGTTGGGCCACTGTGTGAGATGGGATGCTGGGCTAGATGGGCTGTGGCCTGAGGCAGCAGGGTTCCCCTTACGTTCTTGTGTTCACATTTTAACAGTTGCACAGAATAAGAATGGCAGAGTCCCTGCACCTTAAATAGCTGCACAAAAGAAGGGATCACAAGGCTTTTCCTGGATCTTGAATAGTTGTGTAGATGAGGGAACACCATGTCTCCTAAACCTTTTAATAATTGACAAGAGGATTGCAGCAGCAGCAATTCATAATCCTTCTTCTATGCAGCTATTGAAGGCACAAGAGTTGTGGCCTCTTTCCCACTAGGCAACTCTACCTAATAGCCCTGGACTCAGGTCAACAGAGCAAGCCTAATGCTGGCAGTAGAACAATAAACTGCTTTCTGTTTGATTAGGCCATCGCCATGTCCAAACAGGATGTTTTCTGTGTAATTACTGTGGAGTTGTCATTGAATTCCTGGTTTTGTTTACCTGTCTCACATAGGCTGCATCCAGACAGCAGTTATATTTGGTTATTCTGGAATACAGCATGGATATTCTGATATCCAAATAGAGCAGAATAAGTAACGGGTGTCTGGATGCAGTAATATAATACAATAAAGCAACTGCAAGAAAAAGAACTTTGGTAACGAAAGATTCCTTCATTCCAAGTGACACTCTCCAATCTGGATTACATTTTGGGGATTCAATTCGATTTGAGTCGAATACCTGAAAATTCAAATCGATTTGAGCCTTTAAAATTTGAATGTATTCACATTTGCTTCAATTTGAATAGATTCAAATCTATATTCAATTCAAATTTCCACATATGAATGTCAACATTCATATGTGCCCGTAGGCATTGTTATGCATCCCGTATGTATCCTGTTTTCGTACCACACGAAATGCGTACGGATGCGGGAAAGATACGTGCCCATACAGATAAGAATGTCCAAATAATTTGAACAAATAGATTCAAAAATCTGAAATACATTCAAATGTTTAAATGTGAATTTATAGGCATTTGATAGAATTTCAAATGTTTCAAATATTCGTGATCATCCCTAGATTACATGAGTTCTGCAATCTTTTGAGAACTACTTGAGCAAGAATTCAACATGATATTTGAAATTATAGAAGTCTGGTTTTCAGTGTAGCCAATATGGAGGGAGGGGGGTGGATCATGGGGTTAGAACATAAGAACTGCACTGGTGGATCAGGCCACAGCCCATCTAGTCCAGCATCCTGTCCCACAGAGTGGTCCACCAATTGCTTATAGGCATCTCAAGCAGAAAACAAGGGGCAAAACCTTCACCTGCTCTTGAATCCCAGCAAATGGCTCTAAAACCACTCTTATCTCCCCAGCCTGGAGGATGTTCCTAGGCATCCATTCTAGTAGCCATTGATGCATCTGTCGTCCATGAATTCAGAAGACTGGTTGGAAGATTCTTGACATAATAAGCGTAATTGCCTAGTCCTACGTTTATTGATTGATTAGTCTTTTGGCCCTTTCAATTACAGAAATCACATCCAGTAAAAGACATAGTCTCTTAAAAGAAACTAACTACATTCCTTTGACATTAGATAATTAAAATTAGTTTTCAGAGCCAGAGCTGCATTCAAAACCATGTGTGTTTATCAAAGCCCCTAAGGAAAACGTGCAATTTGCCCTCATCATCTAACAAATTAAAATGAACTAAAAGGGGCTGGCGTAATTCCCAGACTTTGCAGGGTTAAAGCTGCTATTTTGCTCCTGCGCGAGAAGGAGAAAATACAGAATGATTATGAAAGTGTAATTACAAAACAAAGGAATACAGTGAAATGATGAATTATGTTCAGTATGTATAGAAGAGGAAAGAAGAGTTGGCTTTTCTACCCAGCTTTTCTTACCCATTTAAAGGGACTCAAAACAGCTGACAAAGCTTCTGTTCTTCTCCCCACAACAGACACCCTGTGAGGCAGGTGGGGCTGTGAAAGCTCAGAAGAGAACTGTGACTAGCCCAAGGCCACCCAGCTGGCTTCATGGGGGAGGGTAGAATCAAACCCCGTATTCCCAGATAAGAGTCCAGCTCCCTAACCAGTAGACCAAACTGTAGCAGGTGTACTTGTCATGTGTTTTTGCTGTAGCAGGTGTATGTACTTGTCATGTGTGTTGTCACTTTTTTACCCTTATTTTAATGCTCTGTAAACCAGTTTGAACTTTTAAAAAAGCATATAAAAATGTTAAATAAACAGTATAGGTGGCTGCTCCTGTAATATACAACCACTCTATGCAACCATTAAAGCGCCCCCCTTTTCCATAAAGTAATTTTAAATGAATTAAGCATTTTTTGCCATCTCTCCTCCAAAGCTGAGTTGGAATGGGATCCTACGCAGTCAGACAGGAAACCAACTGGAGAAGCGCTTTATTAAATACTGATGAACTTTGCTAGCTGAAAGTCACACAGAATTGCACATGCAGAAATTCAGCAGACTGCCTAAAGCGCCCACTTTTAACTAATAAAAGCCTCCAAGCGCTTTTTTTTTTGCACAACAGGCAGAAATTCACCAGGAACAGCATTTTTTTTTGCACAACAGGCAGAAATTCACCAGGAACAGCATTTCCACTAAAGCTTGACTTGCAGCTTCTCAGAACTGGCACAGAGGGGCAGAAAAGCGAAGCCTTTCTCTGCCACTATGAAGTCTTCACCTGTAGAACTACCTGCGCAGTATGTAGCCCTTTAAGAGCCGATGGGGCGGAACGTGACGATTAAACGGAGGAACTACAGACAACCTGCTGCTCTCGCTTTCACGAGCGCTCCAGACGGCCAACCAATAAGCGCAGTCCGACGGATTTGGGGGCGGACTTTGAGAGAAGCATCCAATCATCAGCCTCTCTGCCATTACGACACGCGCCGAAAACGTTGCACTGTTTCGGGCTCGCGCGGACGTTTCACGTCTCGCTCTAAAGCAAAATGACACGCTAGGGGTGGGCGGCAGGAAGGCTCTGGAGAGCGCAAACAGCCAGTGGGTGGGGCCTACGGTCAACGTGGGATTCCAATTGGTTGCTAAACCAGATCGTCACCGCCCCTTTCTGTGGCGGCCAGACGGGTTTCTTTTGCTGTTGTTGCCCGGCTTCAACCAGTAAAACATCGCCGCTAACCAATAGGGCGAGACGTTGCTGTGAATCCGAATTTTCATTGGTTGGACTGGGGTAGGTCCTCTTTATTTTCGGGTATCCTAGCAACCCTTCCTATTTCCGTCCCCTACTAGGGCTTGATTTGGGCCTACGCCATTCACCCACATAGTCTCAATCCGTGCGTGGTGGGTGTTTTTCACTGGCTCGTCAACTTTCCAACTTGGAATGGTACACGGGGGTGGGGTGGGACTCTCAATTGTTTGTGAGTTTGTACACCCAAACTCCAGTCTCAGGGATACAATTTTTTTCAATTCAATTTATACATTAAATTGGCTAAAATAATACACCTTCAACATCTCTTGAACAGCCCTCGAACATAATAATACGTTTAACAAATACAAGTATAAAGCACAACTTCCTGTCTGCCTTCCAATCTAACAAATGAATCATATATGTGTGTGTGTGTGTGTGTATACTCATACATACATGCATGCATACATATTTATATATATATAAAACAATATTTGATGAAAGCATTTATAATAATAAAAATCTGTTAAACTGACAAAGATTTTCAATAGTGAAACATTACCCAACTAACTTTTAAACATATACTGTTTACAAAGTAGATTACAAAGAATGATTTGACTGTGTGAAGTTTTGATAATCACACTTAGTTCTGCATGAACACAGAAAAAAAGACTGGGGAAGGTAATAGGTGGTTGTCTATACTATCCAAAAATTTTATTTACACAGATCAAATACTTCTGAAAGGAATATTTAGATTCTGTACCATTCATACAGTGAGTTTGGTAAGTAATCTATTTAAGAGCTGCATATCCACCCAATTTAGCATACCATTGCTTCATGGTATGAGATAAAATAATTTAAAGTTTTAAAAAATCTGGATTACTAAAATCGTTTGCAAGCATGAAGGAAGGAAGGTGTTATAAGAAATCAAATAGAAGGTTAAGTTCTATAAATAGTATATCTTTACTCTTTCAGAAGTTTTTTAAAGTCTATTTCTCATCATATTATGCTTGGATTCTCCTCCCATTCATTGCATCCTTACAACAACAACCCCATGAGGTTGGTTAGACTGAAAGGTGGATACACAGGCCTAAGATTATTCAGGGATCTTTCCTGGATATAATCTTTTTTCTAAGATCAGTCTCTGTTCCTGAACACTGGAGAGTAGCAAAAGTAATAACAATCTCAAAAAACATAAAAAGATTCAAGATTGATCCATGAAACTCCAGACCAGTCAGCTGAACACCACTTCCAAGGGAGGTGGCAGAAATGGTGATTAAAGATAAAATAAGTGTGCACCCAGAGGAGCAGGCATTACTGAAGGAAAATCAGCATAGCTTCTGCAAAGGTAAATCATGCATTACTAATTTGTTAGAATTCTTTGAATGTGTCAAAAGCATGTTGATAAGAGCTATCCAGCTGACATTGGCTGTATCCAGATTAGCAGAATAAAATCCACTGTTATAGAAAAAAGCGCAGCTTACCTGCTGCGAAGCCATGACATGCCGTCTGGACTCTAGCAGCCTCCCTGTAGCTTTCTCACAGAAAGCTGCAAGACTTCCATGGCTGTTCTCGCCATCCTGTCCGGACTGGTGGGAAACTTCAAATTTACCTGGTACCTCAAAGTGAGTGTTCATTGTTCCACAGTACGTAAATTTGCAGTAGTGGCGGCCTAAAGTGCTATTTCTATGAAGTGTAAG
The DNA here is from genome assembly GCA_014337955.1 of Aspidoscelis marmoratus. Lineage (NCBI taxonomy): Eukaryota > Metazoa > Chordata > Lepidosauria > Squamata > Teiidae > Aspidoscelis > Aspidoscelis marmoratus. The sequence continues at coordinate 2,024,978 of MTQE01003656.1, forward strand.
CTGTGACACCCAAGCCCTGAATTCGTAAGTCTGGACACAGACATTGTCTGTCTGGTTTTCCATAGGCTTTTGACTAAGTCCTTCATCAAAGGTTCTTGAATAAATTCATCAGCCAGAGAATAAGAGGGCAAATCTTGTATTGGTAATTGGTTAAGGGGGGAAAATACATAGTAATAAATGAATAGTTTTCAGATGGCGCGGGGGGGGGAGTAAAAAGTGGGGTCTCCCAAGGCTCTGTATTGGGATTTTAACTTTTTAATTTATTCATAAATGACCCAGAAGTAGGGGTAAGTAGTGAGGTAGCAAAATTTGCCGATGACACTAAATTATTCAGTATAGTAAAAACTGAAAGAGGTGATGAGCTCCAGAGGGGTCTCTTGACATTGAGTGAGTGGGAAACCAAGTGGCAAATGTGCTTCAGTCCTAGCAAGTGCAAAGCAATGCACATTGGGGCAAAGAAACACAAATAAAGTATAAACTGATGAGGGCTTTGTGTGACAGAAAGGAAAGGGATCTTGGGGTTCTGATGAACAGCTCCATGAAAGTGTCAACCTAGTGCTCAGTAGAAGTGGAGAAAGCACATTCAATGTTAGTGGTAATTAGGAAGAGAACAGAAAATAAGTCAGCTAGTTTCATTGTCATATGGTGAGGCCCCTTTTGGGATACTGTGTACTTTCTGCCAACTACACCTCAGAATGTGTATTGTGGAGCTAGAAAGGGGCAATCAGAAGGATCAAGGGTCTGGTTTCCTTTATCAGATCAGGCTGCAATGTCTAGATCAATGCAGCCTTGAAAAATGGCATTTAAGACATGAGCTGACTGAAATATACAAAATCATGCATGGTGTGAAAAAGGTGGACAGAGAATATTTTATCTATCACACAACACTAGAATCAGAGGACAATATAAGCTGATGGTCATGAGAGTTAGGACTCAAAAGGGTCATCAGTCAAGGGAATATACTACCAGAAGAGGTGCTGACAGCAACTTACATGGGTTTTTTTTCACATTTCCCTTCCTGTCCCATGGATAGTAAAGGTGTGCAATCAGCTAACATTGACTAGCGCTTGCACTTGTGAGCACTAGTCACTAACAGCCCACTCCCACTCCATGTGCGATTGAACACTCACCTTTATTCGATCGCCGGGCTGCCCCTCTTTTGGGCACCATGATCTTGAGTGTGGCATGTCCGTGGCCGCATATGTGTCAGGACCATTTCTATGATGATGCTGGACCTCTGCGCATTTGCAGAGGTTTGAATGGTCACTACTGGATGCTTCAGGTAAGTCCCTGGTAAAAGTTAGCATGCCTGTAGAGCATGATTTCATGCTCCACAGTTATCATGTGATTAGTCAACCTCTGGGCAGGCAGGGGGCGTTTCTAGACAGTGCAGATGCACCTGCCCAGAGGTTGCCTACGTGCATACTATGGGCTGAAGTGCAAATTCAGCCCTGGACAACTTTAAGAAAGAGTTTGGCTTTTAATTGGATGCTCTAAAGCTATACTATTCTGGCTGAACTGGAATCTGTTTGTGGAAAAGAGATCTGAATAGCACCAAGGCTTGTGTTTCTATCTCATCTGTTTCCTGGAATTTCAAACAGCCAAACAATACTGAATCACAGTGAATGGCAATCTTATGTTTTCCTGTCAGTCATGTTCTGCTTGATCGGCAACACCTTTATCGTGATAGAGCCATCAGACTTTAGAAGGACTACATTGCCCAGAAGATGGAGGAGACTCTGGTGGTTTCCAAAGGCCCCATTAATAATGTATCCAGTATCCTTTTTTAAAAATAGCAGGCCTTGTGTCTAAGTACATAAGAACATTAGAGGAGCCCTGCTGGATCAAACCACAGCCCATCTAATCCACCATCTTTGTTTCACACAGTGGGCCACTAATTGCTTCTGGGTATCTCAAGTAGAAGACAAGGGCAAAACCTTTATCTGCTCTTGAATCCTTGCAAATGCCATTGTCTTCTGTTGGAGAAGCCCAGAAGCACTTGGTGGACCACTGTGTGAGGCACGATGCTGGATTAGATGGGCTGTGGCCTGAACCAACAGGCTCCCCTTAATGCATAGAGGACAAGTGTGACAATGGCTACTAGACTGGAGAATGGAGGCCTAGGTACTGCCTTCAGTACAGTCGGGGAGGCTGTTTGCACGGAACTGAAAGCGAATGAAGATTTTGCCTTTCTCTTCTGCTTGAGAATGCCCAGAAGCAATTGGTGAGACCAGATGCTGGACTGTGGCTATGGCCTAAACCAGCAGGGCTCCTCTTACATTCTTATGCTCAATGGAGTGGCATACCCAGCTGAATTCAGAGCAGTGCAAAAGAAACAAAAGAAAACAAGAGAATGGGAAAGACAAAGAGATCTCTTTAAGAAAATTGGAGATACCAAGGGAATATTTCATGCAAAAGTGAGCATGATATCAGAAAAAACTTGTAGGGACCTAATGGAAGCAGAAGAGATTAAGAAGACAAAGGAAAATCTTTCAGCTGCTCTTCACTCCCTGCAAATGGCCTTTAGAGGCATCCTGTCTGTCTCTGCATCCTGGAGGCAGTACTTAGACATCCATTATAGTAGCCATTGATACCCTTGACCTCTAGGAATTTGTCCTACTGCTCAGAACTTCAGAGGAACCCTGCTGGATCAGGCCACAGCTCATTTAGTCCAGCATCCCATCTCAGTCAGTGACCCACCAATTGTTTCTGGACTTCTCAAGAAGAAGACAAAGACAAAACCTTCACCTGCTCTTCACTCCCTTCAAATGTTCTATGTCGATGGGTAAGTTTTTCTGCTTTCACAAGATCCCATAATTTAGGGCAATGGTTCTCAACCTTCCTAATGCTGTGACCCTTTAATATAGTTCCACATGTTGTGGGGACCCCCAACCTAACCCTAACCCCCAACCACACAATTATTTTCATTGCTACTTCATAATGACCCCTGTGAAAGAGTAGATCAACCCCCAAAGGGATCGCGACCCACAGGTTGAGAACCACTGATTTAGGGCATTAGCTGGACAACCTATTAATAATATACTACCATCAAACCAGTCTTTATCCATCTGTACATCTGAACATGTGCAAAAGAGCTCATTCATAGTTTCTGGGAACAGAGAGAAAAATTCAGATATATCTGAATGAACCTTTAAAGTTTACACGTGAATTGTCTGTTTCATTTATTGCATCCATTCAAAGATTCATTCAGTCGTATATCCTAGTGTGGAATAGAAATCCTGCTGGGTGTGTTTTTATTTTGTATTTTTAAAGGGCACGGCTGGACAACCGTAGCATAAGACTGCCAGTGGTGGAAAATCTCAACGCACTGCCCCATTTTCTGTCAAAGGGGCGCTGCAGAGTTAAATTCACCGAGCCAAAGACGCTCGCCTAGAGAGGCCGAGAAACATGATCTGGTTGTGAGCGACTGTCTGAAAAAGCTTCAAAGCGCCTTCCTGGAGGGGGCAGGGAAGGAAACTGGCTTTTTCCAAAAAGAGAAGCAAACAGCAGCAGCAATAGCATCATTAGCTGCAGCTGTTAGCCGGAACAAGCATCGCTTTTTCTTCTGCACTGGAGGGAAAATGTGTGAAAAGGTGAGGGCTGATCAGTGCAGAGGGCTTCAGAGGAGGGTGGAGGGACAGTGTCGCCTGTAATGGCAAACAGAAGGAAATGGATGCTTGGAGCTGTTCGGGAGTGAAAAATAAGAAAAGGGGACCCTCCCTAGGTTTAGGGAAGCTAGTGTTAGGAGAATGAAAACTGACCGCCTCCCCTTTGTTTGCTAGCGACATATCAAAACAGATCCCCGCTGTGCAAGGGATTATGGCTCTCTGGTACAGTGTGGATTATGTTCACAGCGAAGCAGGAGGCCATGCAGACTCAGCGGTCTAAGATGGATTGCCTTTCTATAAATAGCCTAATTTGGGGGTGGCGGGAAGAGCCATTCTTCCCACTTGGTGCAGAAAGGCAGTATGGTGTAGTGGCTATGGTTTGTTTGTTTATATTTCCATCTCACCCCACACCTGAAAGTCTCATGGCAGTTCACAATAAAGTAATTATAAAAGCAGAGAAAATCAAATTAGCTAAAACAGTGACAGTTGCCTGCATGGGGAAGGCATATTGTTCCCTCAGCCAAAGCCAGGATGAAGAGGTGAATCTACCTCAGTACCCCAAATGCGTACAGTGGGGGGGGGGGGCTGATGCATCTCAGTGGCGACATTATTCCATAACCTGGGGGCTACCACTGAAAAGGCCCTCCCACACATTCACTCACCCCTAACCACTGAAGGTGGTGGGAGTGCCGAGAAGACCTCAACAGCAGATCTTAGGCACGTCTTAACTGGTAGGAAATATTCCTTTAGATATTTGGGACCTAAGCTATTTAGGGTCTTATAAGTTAACGTTAGTACCTTAAACTGGACTTAATACGAAATAGGCCGTCAGTGTGCTTCTTTTAGGACCAGCGCGATGAATGTCTAGCCAGTTTGCAGTCTAGCTCCCTTATTCAGCACTAGCTGCAGCTCCTGAACCTTCCAAGCGCCCAGGTAGCTGTAAAAACTGATGGATGGGTTTGGTCCAGTCCAGCTGTCATAGTACAATAGAAGGCAGGAGAGAAAAATCTGTCATCTTTTTGAAGAAAGGAGGAACATAAAAGCACAAATACATAAACAGACCTGCTCCTGTTTTCACAGCGGGAACAAATTGCATCAATCTGACTTTTTCCCCCTTAGGGATTTTTCACCAGTGACTCCCTCAACCCCCAACCATTCTCAAAAGGGCACTGATTTAACATTTATTAATATTTATTATTATTATTATTATTTAATCAACATCATAATCCACCAAATAACATCAACCATGGTACTAACTGAATGCCTACATAACAAGTATCAAATGTAATAGTAAGTACTAGAATTGCCACACAGAGAGAAAATTCACAGCTCCAACCGAGGAAACGGAGACTAAGGATGTGCTTGAATATTCAAAATATTCGTTATTCAGATGGATTTGGACAGTCATAAACAAATCAAATGTCTGGACATTCGGATTTCCAAGTTTGAACCAATTCAAATATCTTAACCTACTTGTCCGAATAATTTGGACATTCCTATCTATATGGGTACATACACATATTGTACATACCTGTACGAATGGTTTGGACATTCGTTAAACTGGGGATAAGTATGTGTCCGTATAGGATACGTATCCATCATGTTGGATATCGAATAGACTCCTACCACATTTGAAGGGGATCTGTTCAAACGTATATGAATTTTCTAACATTCAGTTCGTTATGAATTGAATACCCAAACAAACCATTTGTGCACTGTGGAACCATCCTGGGTTACCTAGGGCATGTCACAGGCCTTCTGACTAGCCGCTTCAGCCTGGAAAGACAACATTTAGGGGGAGATCTAATTGAAATATTTAAAATCTTACATGTTGTGGAAGAGGTGAATAGAGAGAAATTATTTTCTTTATGGCACAACACTAGAACCAGGGATCACTGTACGAAGATGATGAGCAGGCGGGTTAGTACCGTAGTGCCAAGAGGAATGTTTTTGTTTTGTTTTTACTTAGGGTCATCACTCTATGTAATTTACTCCTAGAAGTAAATGATGGTGGCAACCAGACTGGATAGCTTTAAGAAAGGATTAGATAAATTCATGGAGGACAGGTGTATCAATGGTTACTAGATTGGATGCCTAGGTACCATCTCCAGGCCGGAGAGACAGGCGGGAGTCCTGTAAAGGTCTTTTGCTGGGAGTCAAAAGAAGGTGAAGGTTCTTCCTTTGGCTTTTGCTTGAAATGCAACTGTGTGAAATAGGATGCTGGACTAGATGGGCTGTGGCCTGATCCAGCAGGGATCCTTAGTGTGTGACCCTGAGACTTTTTTGTCTTTCAGCCTTATCTATCCCACAGGGTTGTTGTGGAGACATGAACTACAGGATGAGTTACTCCTAAGCTTCAGGAAAGGTAAACGAAATACATAAACATTTTTAACTTCCATATTCATAACATCAAATACCAACTGCCTGTGCCTTAAATTCTGCAGGGGATGCCCTCCTGGTTGTTCCACAACCTTCAGTAGTTCAAGGTAGAGCCTTCCCAGTGGTAACCCCCAGGCTATGGAATAGCCTGTATGTTTCCTTCAATAAATTGTTTTGTCTCTCTCTCCAATAGGACTCCAAGGAGTAATGTCAGCATTTGTTCCTTCAAAGTACCCTAAATAAATTGAATTACCACCTAAATTATGACAGAGGACTTGGTCAGAAGACGTTTGACTTGCAGCAAAAAGACAGAAGCCTATGAACAGTAGGGCAGCCAGACTTCGTCAGTAGGATCCTACTGGAGACAAAATGGCGGCTGACCGGGCAGCAACTGCTAACCCGGCCCTCCTGTACCAGACTGCACAAGAGCAGGGATTGCAGCCACACATAAAAATAGAAGAGGAGGATGAAGAGGAAGTGTCCAGAGGTTCTTACACCATCCAGGCCGGAAGCCTGAGAGACGTTTTGGGATGGGTGGTCCCTAAGCAAGTGAAACAGGAACCAGACGAGAACCTGCCCCAATGCTGGGAAGCCCATAGTCAAGATCACCTGAAGCTCATCCAGTCCCCACATTCAGGGTGGGGGAATCCACAGCAGCCAGAGGAGTTTGTGTTAAGGCACAGAAGGGTCAAGGGACGGGAACAGCAGGTGAATATCGGGAAGGTGGGTGGGGAAAAGGGGTTGTCTTGGCCCTATGGAATTCCAATCAGGAAAATCATCTCTAGCCTAGATTCCCTTGGGGTGCTGCACTTAGTGCAGTTTAGTACCGAGTGAATGTGTCAGTTTAGTACTTGTGTGCTTGTGCATATGTGTGTATGAACAGTTCCAGGCTGGAGTCATCCACCTGAACTGGAACATGGCCATCTGCATTTGGGTAGCCCTGTACTGGCACAGCCCCCCATGCTGCCCCAAAGCTCTTGTGAAATCCAACAGCCAGGCACTAAGGTTCTTGGCCTCAGAGCCCTAGGGGGACCCATTTCAAATATGAATTTGGTATATCACCAAAATGGGTCCCTCTGCTACACTTGCTCACAGAGGTATGACCCTTCCGCATCCTCCCTGGGCTGGTCTTGAAGCTCCTGGGCTGCTGGCTTATTGGTATCCCACTAAAGGCAGCCATGTTGTCCACCTAGACTGGGCTGGGTTGTGTCCAATGGGGACACAGTGGCCTACCAGGGGCATGGCCTCTCTAGTGCAGAACAGAGAGGCACAGAAACAGGCCATGCTTCGCACTAGCTCATTCTAAGGGTAAGTATCGAAAGGCCCTGAGATACTTAAAATGTGCAACTGTATATCCCCTTCACTTAAAAAGAAAGTGATGGCGGCAGATGGATAAGTAATAAAAATATTAGAAGTAATAAACTGAATAATGGTTTATGGGTATGAACCAGATGGCTTGTTGCTCTTTCCAGGTGTCGTTTATGCTAGAAGAGATGGATGTCACTTCCCCAAAGGTAGAGGTCCCTTTACTAGACCGACGCCAATACCTTCATCGTGAGGCCAAGCAAGGGATGGAGAGAGAGCCTCCTTCAATGGGTAAGGGCTTGTTCTGCCATGGATACCAGGAGAGGTATGCTTGTCTTCCAGAGGGTCATCAGTCTATAGAATTTATTACCAGTAGAAGTGGTGACAAGCAACCAGCCTAGATAGCTTTAAGAAAAGGCTAGATAAATTCATGGTGGACAGGTACATCGTTGGCTACTAGAATGGAGGCATCAATACCGCCTGCAAGTTGGAGAGACAGGCAGGAGGCCTCTGAAGGCCATTTGCAGGGATTGGAGAATAGGTGAAGGTTCTGTCTTTGCCTTCTGCTTGAGAAACTCAGAAGCAACCGCTGGGCCAGTGTGTGAGACAGGATGCTGGACTAGAGGGGCTGTGGCCCGATTCATCAGGGCTCCTCTGATGTTCCATGCAAGTGCAGAAAAAGGGCAGAGGTCCATTTCCATGGTGTTTTGTCTTTCTCTTTGCACACCTCCACTCCACCGAATAGCAAACATTGCACATCTGCCACGTCCCACTAAGGTGCCTCAGGTACCCCATTGTTTGCGTTGAAACAACTGGTGAAGATGCACCTCTTTGCCCTGGCCTTTGTCTGAGAAAACAAACACGTCCTCCACCTCATGGTTTCAGTCATTTTTAAATCTGTTTTTATTATTTCATTGTGGCTCAGTTCCCATTACAAGTTTAAAATGGTTTTCCTAAACCAAAATAATAGAACCGGATGCTAACACAAATTTGCCTGATCCCATTACTTTCAATTTAATCGCATTTGACCCGGATTCTGAGGATCATACGTGGCATACGTGACTCAAGGGAGGACTCAAGTGGCTACTTTCTAACAGCCGCTTTTCGGGGCTGCCCCGCCCTCTTCCTCCTGGCGTGAACGTGTCACCCATAAGGGACCCCTTCACGGATTCTAGCTGGGTGGCTGGCTGGCTGCCACTTGCCTGGATGGATGAAAAACGGCAACGGGCAGGTAGCGATTCTTTCCCCTCCTCTCCCCATTGCCCAGGGCACACAGCAGCAGCGGCAACTCAAGTCCCCTTCGCCCGCTCACCTCCACAGCCACAGCCAACATTCACACATCTCCCAGAACCTGCAGCTGCTTTCCTTTCTTTTCCTTTTCTAAAGGTCAGAACTCCAAAGAGCCAGAATTGTGCAAATTGCAACATTGTTATCAGGTGTGAAGTGGGTGGATTGCTACAGTGTAACGGCTGCTTACCGGGTGGATTTTTACAGTAAAATCACTATCTTTGGAAGCAAGTTATTGGGGGAAGGAAACCCTAAACATGGATTCTCATCCCACTAAAACTGTACCGTTCCCACAGCAACAAATGTAAAACATTTCAAGCGCAAGACCTGTTGAAATGAGTGTTAACATTTACAATGCTTGGGGCAATTTAACACATGGAAAGCATGTTAAGCCAACATGACGGGACTGTGAGGATCGAAACCGTTTCGAAACCGTTTTAAACTTGTAATGGGAACACGGCCTGTGTCTCACCCTGAGAGCTTTGGGTATGGGGCAGGATAGAAATACACACACCATATTTTTTATATGCACCAAAGACTGACAGTTTCACACAGGTTTATTCTTTTCCAGGGAAAGGAACAATTAGAACTGTTTAGGTCCTTGTCACAACATCTAGCCCTTTCCCTGTATATATTCAGGAAGGCGCTGAAGACACACCTCTTTGCCCTGGCCTTTGGCTGAGGTGATTACACTTTCCCACCCACTGTAGATACTTTGATTTTAATATTTGGGATAATTATTTCTTCTTTTATTTTAAGTGTTGAATCTTTTAAAATGTTTTTATATATTTTATTGTTTTAATATATACTAATTTGTAAATTGCTGTTTTAAAGGTTGTCACCCGCCCTGAGACCTTCGCGTGTAGGGCAGGATAAAAATATTTATTTATCAAAATAAATAAATAAGAAATGTAATAAATGAGTCCAACAGCTCTAAGGTGCCCCTTCAACTGGTGTTAAGGATGGTCATTAAACACTCTCCTAGAGTTTTTGACCCCTGTGGTTCTGGGCTTGGGAGAAAATAGGATATAATCTAGAACGAGATTTAAGATTTTAAAAAAGTGTCCATTAGATTACTAGGATGAAAGACATTCCCCTCAGCCCAGTCTCTTTTTTGATCACAGTTGGCTCCGTGACGCCGATGCAAAATTTCCCAAAGATGAGCCGTCGAGGCACCAACTGGTCCTATGCGGAGGTCGTTGACCTCCTGGATATTTGGGGAGAGCAAAGGATCCAGCAAGTTCTCCAGAGCAGTCACCGCAACATGGACACCTTCCAGGTCATCGCCAATGAAATGGCCAAGAGAGGGCACGAGCGGACGGCCCAGGAGTGCCGGACAAAGACCAAAACCATGCGACGAGACTACAAGAAGGTTAAGGACAGTAACATGGCCGGGAGAGGGAACATCACATGCCCTTTCTATGCCCAGCTGAAGCACATTTTGGATTCTGACACATCTCCATTCTCAGAGAGGTTCCATAATGTTGCTTACCAGGAGGAGTCCAGAGGAGGCTATCCACCACCAAGGGCCCTGGAGGAAGGGGCCTCCCATGAAGAATCAGAAAACTGCCTTGATACCATGGACCTCTTTGACCCTTCCGCTGAGCTGTCCATTGAACTCGTCGATTCAGTGGATCCTACCACTGTGGTCTGCAAAACAGAGAACAACTTTGAGGAACCAATAGATACCCCTCTGCCAACCTTGGGTAGGTGATTTGCTTCAGTGGTTCCTAAACTAAAATAGTGGGTGGGCGGGCCGACTTGAGATCCAACCCACGATAAGTTCCAATTAGTAACTCAAAGCTTGTCCTGATCCAAGCTGCCTGGGACTGCCATACATCACTGGTGCTGAGAGAAAGGAACCAGTGTGAATCCGTGGCATTATGGCAGGGAGGCCCAGTGTACCAGTGGCAAGTGGTCAGCCACAATGAGAGACAGGATGCTGCACTAGATGGACTGTGGCCTGATCCACCAGGGCTTTTCTTGTGTTCCCATGTAATAGTGCCTCAGAGGACAAATCCTGTTACTGAAATTTTCAAGGATTTCATTGAACAGGGCTCTTCAGCCTTGAAAGGCAAAATTTAAGAGGTGACCTGATTAAAGTATATAATATAATGTAGTGTGGGAAAGGTGGGTGGAGAAAAAATATTTTTTCTTATCACACAACACTAGAACCAGGGCTCAATCTATGAAGCTGGTGAGCAGGAGAGATAGGACCAATAAGGGCAGGCATGGACCAATAAGGGGAAGCATTTCTTCACCCAGTTTGCTGCCAGAAGGGGTGGTGACAGCAGCCAGCCTAGATGGCTTTAAGGAGGGGTCAGAGAAATGTATGGATGCCAGATGTATCAATGGCGACTAGAATAGATGCCCAGGTACTTCCTCCTGGTTGAAGAGACAGACGGACATGATGTTTCTCAAGGCCATTTGCAGGGATTTGGGAGCAGGTGAAGGTTTTGCCTTTGTCTTCTGCTCAAGAAGCCCAGAAGCAATTGTACGGCCACTGTGTGAGATGTGATGCTGGACCAGATGGGCTGCGGCCTCGTCCATCTTATGTTCTTAAGTGAAGCAGTGTTTTTAGTAACTCTCTAAAGAGCAAAGCCATGCTGTTGAAAAAGAAAAGGGAGGGTGTTCCGAACATTTACAAATGGAATCAATGCAGTAAGTCTTCTTTAAGATTCCAGCTTATCCTGAAGCTTCTTCGTGCAGGACCCTGTGATTTCACTGGGGTGGTTGCAGGGCTGTTCCAGTGTGTGGACATCACTTCCACAGTCGCAAAGTGCCAGGTTCTGTTTGCTGGGTGATACAAAGTAACACGTACTTCTTATCTCTTTAGATGCTGCTCATCTGCCTAATCCTTTGCCTCCTATCGCGCCCAGCATTCCTGGCAGCCCAGCCACCACCGGCTCAACAGCAGGTAAAGGTGATATTGGATTGCATGTTTTTTAAGGTACTTCAGAGCTCATTGAGTCTTAGCCCCGAGAAAAATGGCAACCTCTGAATTTCAGACTTTTTAAAACATATTTCGTTTGTACCTCTGCTTTTCCACCAGAAACAGAGATGTGTCGAATTAGTTTTGTTCACTGATTCATAAGAACACCAGAGGAGCCCTGCTGGATCAGGCCACAGCTAATCTAAGTCCAGCATCCTGTCGCTCATGGTGGCCCATCAATTGCCCATGGGCATCTCAAGCAGGGACAAGGGCAAACCTTCTCCCGCTCTCAAATCCCAGCAAATGGCCTTAGAGGGATCCTGCTTGTACTTAGGCATCCATTCTAGCTGCCATTGATACACCTTTCATCCATAAATGTGTCCAACCCTTTCTTAAAGCCATCTAGGCTGCTGGCTGTTACCACCTCTTCTGGCAGCAAATTCCATAGGCTGATGATATGGTATGCATGGTATAGAAAAGGTGGATAGAGAAAATTTCTTTTCTCTATCACACAACACTACAACTAGGGGGCACTCTATGAAGCTGATGGGTAGGAGAGTCGGATCTGACAAGGGGAAGTATTTCTTCACCCATAGGGTCGTTGGTTTATGGAATGTGCTTCCGGAAGAGGTGGTGACAGCTACCAGCCTAGA
>MTQE01003656.1:2042318-2080745 GCA_014337955.1 Aspidoscelis marmoratus
ATTCCCAGGTAAGAGTCTGGTTCCCTAACCACTAGACCAAACTGGCTCACTGACTGTTCCCCATTTGCCTCCCCTTCTTATTAATTAATGTACATGGAAAACAAAAACAAAATGGATCATCTGCTTTTCTTCAGCACCATCCTCTCCTCTCCTGTAAAATTATGGCAACGTTCCTTCTCATTTTGTTGTCTGAGATTTTGTCATGCTACCAACAAAAATCATACCAGGCACAAGTTTCCAACAAACTTTACTGAAGAACATGTTCACAGCATGTTCACTCTGGCGGAAAAGAAAGGATAAAATGGCCATATGGTGGAAATCAGCATGCAATGAATTAAGTCCTAAAATGCAGAACTCAGACACACACAGACAAGGGCATTCTTGAGATAAGCATAGAGGTTAAGAAACACTGTTCTGACAGAACGAAAAAGCATAATATATTTTTTAAAATGTGGAATTTAGGCTTTCAGGCTCTCCATAATTATAAATTTAGCAAATCCCTTGAAAAGGAAGAAGTTTCCTGCCACTGTTAAATACCGGTGATAGGTATCTATCAAAGTAGCAAATCTTGAATTTTCAGTATTAAAGGCCTCTATAAGATCTGCCGGCGGTGCAGTAATTTCTGTCGAGAGATTGCATTTGCAAAAAATGGAAATAAAAAATAAAATAAAATCCACTAGAGACTAAAAAACAACAAAGTTCAAGTGCCTGAACCAAAAATACCCCTCATAATGTCGTGTTATAAACATACAATTAAAATACAACAAAAAGTGGTATTAGACATGCATTTTAAATCATCCAGGATTTATAAAACTCCCAATTTAATTGGAACAGAGCAAAAATGTTAAAAGGATTTTTTTAAAGGAGTTCTTAAATGTTTTTTGAAAAAAAAATCTGGAGTCTGGAGGGAAGGAGAAAGGAAAGGAACAGAAAGATTGGTACAAGGTCTAGTTGGGGTCCTAAAATGATGATCAGAAAGCAGACGTGATTGATCCAGAGGGAAACCCAAATCCCCCAAATGGTGTCCTTTTCTCCTTTTGTGAATCGCTGAAACAGGCGGGCAGGTGACACAGGACGCTCTGCGCCTTAGTACCTTCCCAGAATCCTCTCCCCTGTGTTTTCTATTCATTCTTAAATTCCTGCGGGCTGCTAGAATTTTCACACAGGGGAACTTCTGGAAGGCCCCCATCCACCAAGCTTTTCTCGTTTCTCTCCCCCACATGGACTGAGAAATGACGGTGAAGTTCGGATTTAGACCTAAAGTTTTTCCCACAGTCAACGCACAGGAACGGCTTGGCGCCGGTGTGGGTTCTCTGGTGGGAGATCAGGTTGGAATTCCTGTTGAAGCTCTTCCCACAGTCCATGCAGACATATGGTTTCTCTCCCGTATGGATTTTCTGATGCCTGGTGAGACTCGTGCTGTCGCAGAAGCTTTTCCCGCAGTCTGAGCATATGTACGGCGTACCCCCCGTGTGGACCCGCTGATGTCGGACCAGACTCATGTTGGAATAATAGCTTTTCCCACACTCGGCACACTTGAAAGGCTTCACCCCTGTATGGGTCTTCTGGTGGGTAATGAGGTTTGAGCTCCAGCGGAAGCCCTTTCCGCACTCTAAACAGGTGTACGGCATTTCTCCCGTGTGGATTCTCTGGTGGAGGGTAAGGTCGGCCTTCCGGCAGAAGTTTTTCCCACAGTCGGCGCAGTTATATGGTTTCTCTCCCGTGTGGATTCTCTGGTGGATTCTGAGCTCCGACCTCTCGCAGAAACTCACCCCGCATTCCGGGCACTTGTAGGGTTTCTCCCCTTTGTGGATGATGGAGTGTCGGATTAAGTGTGACTTCACCCGGAAGCTTTTCCCACAGTCCAGGCACTGGTAGGCCTTTTCCCCGGCATGGATTCTCTGATGAATCGAAAGTCCCGAGCTCTGGCAGAAACACTTCCCACAATCCAAGCACTTGTAAGGTTTTTCTCCAGTGTGGATTCTCTGGTGCCGGACGAGACTGGTGCTGTAATTGAAGCTCTTCCCACAATCCAAACATTTATAGGGCATGTCTGTTGTCTGGGTCACCTGAAATTCAATAATTTCTGAGGTGTCCGGGAAGCTGTCCCCATCAGCTCCCCCAGGATCCTCACTCTTGACAGAGCGGATTTCCCGTGGAGATGGAGTTACAAGAAACGGCGGGTTGGCTTCATGAGGAAGGACAGGTTTTCCTGTTTTCTCCCCCGGGAAACTCCCTTGATGGTCCTCGTGCCCCTGCCAATTTCTGGGAAATCCTTCTGAGATATCACACTGGGAACCATCCTCTTTCGGGCTACCTGCAGCTACCCCAGTTGCTTCCTCAGAGTCATCTTTCTTCTTTTGTTCTTTCTCAGTGCTCATCAGCTCTGTGCCTGTTAAGGTGAGTGGAAAGGAGAGAAATCTATGAAATTTCAGGGAAGAGTTCAAATTTCTTAACCTCCCCTCAGCAAAGCCAGCACATGTATGGGACCGCCTGCCTATGGCCCCATCTACACTTTTTGTCTCAAGCAGTCCTACCTGTTATCAGTGGGCACGTTGGTCAACACCAGATATTGGTAACGCATTGTAAAAGACCAGGTAATGTGTGTATCAAACAAAGATACAGAACTGTTTCAAGGAATTATGGGTCCTATGAAATGCAAGTATTAAAACAAGACCTGGAGTATGTAGCAGGGGTGCGGAAAACGCTGTCTCGAAAGTTTTTTGAAACATCCAAAACAGCACTGTCCCACATACACGAGGACCGTGTTTTCTGGACTGAACTCCTTGCAAACTTGGCCCTAGAACCATATTGAGCTTTAAGAACAGGTTAGACAAATTCATGGAGGACAGATGTATCAATGGCTACTAGAATGGATGCCTCTGGGTTGGAGAGGCAGGTAGACCACCTCCAAAGACTACTTACAGAAAGCCAAGGGCAGGTGAAGGCTTCGTCTTTGTCTTCTGCTTGAGAAACTCAGAAGCAATTGGTGGCCCAGTGTGTGAATTAAGATGCTGCAGTAGATGGGCTGTGGCCTGATCCATCTGGGCTCCTCTTATGTTGGTCCTTTACTGGTCCAGACAGCCTTTCCAGAAGCCCAGTAAGTCCAAGACTGCACTGGGCCAAGGAAAGGTGTCACTGTGGAGTGACAGGTGGTCCCACACTCCTGGATATGAGAAGGCCAGGGCAGGCAGCTCAAGAAGAGAGCTATGTTCTCACCTTGATCTTAGGATCGGGTTTGCTGGATGTTCCCCCTGTCAATCTCAGCCGCCATGCAAGGGGGCAATGCCATCTTGAAAGAACATTCAAGAAGGCATTTTGCATGGCTGAGCATACAGTATTACATCCAGATAGAGACAAAGCTCCATAGCTAAACTGATCAAGAAGCAATATATAAATTGAATTTTAAACAAATAAAATGAAGTTCGTTGTCAGACACTCCCTCTAGAAGGCTCAGGGACAAAATAACCAAAAGCGGACATGCTGCGCGCTTGAAATGCCTTTACTTGTATCATCAATGACTTCTCTCTTTCTCCCAATGTGCTCAAGGCAAAGCACAGCTGTCCTCTTGGTATCTGTGACTTTTTGAGGCTCTAATGTTCAGTCTTTCACCAAAAGGGTCAGGGGTTGCTTTGACTAGGGCCTATGAGATATGCAATCCAAAACAAAAGGCTGAACTTCTTCCAGCTCTGCTCTTGACGATTCTAAGACCTTCTCCAGGCAGCCCTCTTGGTGACAAAACTCCCATCAGCCCCGGTGGCCATTTTGGACTTCAGCTCCCAGTGGCCTCAGCCAGCACACCTGCTCTTACCCAGAAATCTGGCGACGGCAGCATCACCCTCTTGCCCAAAGGCCTGATTCTGCTCACAGTGCAAATGGCCCTGGTCGGCAGGTAGGAAATTCTGGGAGACCACTTTCGCTGGCAACTGAAACAGAAATGTTCATCCCATTTAGTTCAGGGAAATAATGCTGGGAACTGAGAAGCAGCAGTGCTGAGATAAAGCTGCTCTTGCCTTGGCTTTTCAAACTGGCTGTGTGGATGGGTGCATGCCTCTAATTTCACAATAGTAGGACAGGAGCAAAGGGGAATAAAGGAGCAAAGGGGAAAGAGCTGGGAGGAAAGGAGGCAAGGGAAAGGTTTTTGGCAAGTGGCCACAGAAGAGAGAGAGACAAAGGACTCTGGAGGAACAGACCAGATTTTAACAGTGGGCTTTGGCAAAGACCTAAGGAACATAATGCTACCAACTAATCCTATATTTCCTACAGACCCATCTGCTCTTCCTCACATGGCACCAATCAGGTACATTCACCCCATCCTTTCTTACAGAGCCTTGCAAAAGGATGATAGAAAAGCATGACAGTGCTCAGACACAGCGCCATCTAGTGTTCGCAAGAAACACCTGCCAGCGTTTTCTTTTCTACTTCTCCATTTGTGTTCTCCTGCAATATTCTACCTCCGACGGGAGGCGGATTTGGTAAGGTGTGAAGCATCCCTTGTGGGTGCCTAGTGCCAATTTCTCAACAGGTATCGATTACTGACACAGGAAAGAGGGCTGGTCGAGGCCTGGAAGGCTAAGAGAAACAACCAGGAACAAAAGAGCCAATAAGAACGCCACCTCCAATTACTGCCATCATTAAATACGAGAAGGGGTGTGCCATGCAAACAGGGAATACTCTGTAAGGAAACTATTTATTTCACTTAGAGACCCTATCCCTCTCTGGCGGGGGATGAGGGTTTATTCTTAGTGTTTGGCCAGAGAGACAGAACAGCGTTGCTGTTGGTGTGCCATTCCCTCTTCTGCCCACCAGCTGCCCTGCCTGAGTTGGTGGAGACTATCTTGAATATGGTTTTGGGTGACTTCAATTTCCATGCAGAAGATCCACCTAATGGGCCAGCGCAGGACTTCATGGCCTCCATGACAATCATGGAACTGTCTCAGCATGTTCTGAGTCCAGCCCATGTTGCAGAACATAGTCTCAATTTAAGACTTCGCTACAGAGCGGAAATGTGAAGTTGGGAGGTTGGCTTATAGTTGAGTCCACTGTCATGGATGGGTCATTTTCTGTTGAAGTTTGGTCTTATGGCATCAGATCCTCACCACAGAGGTGAAGAACCCATTGAGATGGTCCACCATTGGAGACTTATAGAATCTGATGGATTCCTGATGGCTCTGGGGGAATTTCTGGTTGACATGGCTGATGCTCCTGTCAAGGCTCTGGTCTCATTTTGGAACCATGAAGTGAGTAGAACTCTTGACACAATCACTCCCAAGTCTCCCTGGGGACCCTGCAGCACTCACAAGGCACACTGGTATATCAGGAAGCTGCATGATATGAAGGAGGAGGGCCAACAGCTAAAGCACAAGTGGTGTAAACCCCAATGTGAATCTGACTGAACATCAAGAAGACTAGATTGTTATGACTATCATGACTTCTTCACTCCCACTGCATCCTCAAGTGGTCATCCAGTAGAGCTGTTCTGGGTTGTTAAACAGCTATTGTCATCAATCCATAAAGATACATTTATGCCACCTGCAGAGGCTCTCTGATAAATCTATAAGGCATTTTGGAGACAGTCACTCAAATTCACATGGAATTGGACTCCACACTTGGGAGAGCTTCAATGGAAGTATCTGGAGCATGGTCTGGGCCTGTTTGTTTTTAATCAGTCTCAGGATAAGCAGGATGCCTCTAAAGCCATTTGCTGGCATTTGAGAGCAGGAGGAGGTTTGCACTTGTCTCTCCTTGAGATGCCCTTGAGCATTTGGTGGGCCAGGATGCTGGCCTAGGTGTTATTATGTACTGTGGTCTGAGGAAGTGGACAAGCTGCTTGCAGGGGTTCAGCCAACCACTTGTCATCTTGATCCTTGTCTATCTTGTCTAACTAGCCAAAAGGGTATGGCAGGGTGGATCCTCCACCCATGAGGGGGAGGTGCCAGTAGCACTAAGGAAGCTGTGGTACAACTTCTTAAGATGTCCTCCCTGGACTCTGAGGTGTTAAACAACTGTTGCCCAGTTGCTCATATCCCCCTTTAGGGCAAGATACTAGAGAGAGTGGTGTCTACCCAGGTACAGTTGTGCTTGAAGACAATGGCTTATCTTTACCCATTTCAATCTAGCTTCAGGCCAAGGTACAGTACTGAGACTGCCTCAGTTGCCCTGAGGGCCAGAGCCAGTGCAACCCTGCTGATTTTCTCCACAGCATTTGATACTATCAATCATGGTATCTTCTTGGAGTGACCAGGGTTTGGGAACTGGAGGTATGGTGCCACAGTGTTTTTTCCGATCTCCAAAGTAGGCTTAGAAAAGTAGTCATGGAGAATTTTTGTTTGGCCCCTCATATGGAGTTCCTCAGTTGGGAGAGCTCATCAGGAGATTTGACGTGCCCTCAGTATGTTGATGACATTCAACTTTGGGCCTGTGCAAACTTGGCCATAGTTCGGAATCTACCTGTCTTCATATTATTGCAGACTTTGGCAGGCCTCACTTGGGGCCTGCTGTAGCCTGCACTAGCATGTGGACAGCAAGTTCCTATTCCAGGATATATTCCAGTATAAAACCAAGTGCGAACAAGCCTTTTATCTCCATTCCTTCAAAGATAGATGAGGCAATTGAGGTGCTTAATCACTGCCTAGAGACAGGAATGAGCTGGATGTGAATCAACTGATGATGAATCCTGACAAGAGGCTAAGCGTGTCATAGGATTTTGAGTCCAAGAATTCTTGATGGACTTGTTCTCCCCCAGAAAGAAAGGGTGCAGGATCTGGGGTGTGTGTGTGCTTCTGGATTCATCACTGTTGCTTGAAGTTCAAGGGGGAGAAAAGGGGGGAAGGTTCTATTTTAAATATGTTTTTATGTTTTTATTTTTATTGTATTTTGTGAACCTTATGCGCTGGGACTTTAAGAGTGAAGGCTGGGATACAAAGTGGGTGGGTGGGTGGATGGATTCTGTTACTTGTCCTTAAACTTGGCAAGAGGTGGGAGCTATAAGACCACAAACCTGGGTAAAGAGATGTACCATGCTAATGTTAATTAGTTGCTTACCCAACAAAATGAATCACATTAGATAGCACAAGTTCCTTAACATGCCTTGCTGTCAACCTCACCTGCTTATCAAGCTTCTCCGGCCGCCTCTTTCTTGGCTGGAACCCTTCAGCGAGAGCCACTGCCTGGGCACATGTCCTGGGACAACCCTCTGCCACCCAGCTCTGGATCTCTGGTGGCAGGATGGTCAGGAACTGCTCCAAGATCAACATTTCCAGGATCTGTTCCTTGGAGTGTCTTTCCGGCTTCAGCCAACGGCAGCAAAGGAACCAGAGGCGGCTGCAGGCCTCTCGGGGCCCCTCTGCCTCCCGGTAACGGAATTGCCGGAAACGCTGGCGCCGGATCTCAGAGACAACCACACCCTCGTCTAGGGCCTCTTCCTCCAGAGATTCGGTAGAAGCAAGAATCAGGTGAGCCTTTTCTCCATCAAAGTTGTCCTGTGTTTCGGTCCCATGGCCTTTTGGAAGGCCATGGTTGGCTGCTTCAGCCTTGAAGGCTGGGGAAAGCAAAGCAGGCTGCTGTTCCCAAGAATCTGTATAGTAAGAGCTAGGAGATTCCACCAGCTTTGGGAATTCCTGCCACTGTGTCTCCTTGCGTATAAGTAGCTTCTCAATTGGTTCAAGTTTCACCTCATTCCCTGGTAAGCTCTGCAGGAAGTTTCCAGCTGTTTCATTTGCCCCTTCTTGTCCCTCTCTGGCAACTCCTCCTAGCTCTATCTCCTTCATTTTCCCTCTAGGTGTCTCCTCTTCCCTTCCGTTCCCTTCCTCCATTTTTTTCTCGTCTGGACAGCCGGTGTCCTCTTGTCTCTCCACCACCAAGGGAACCATCTCTTCTTCCATCTCTGTCGGGCACTGGGTGCTCAAGCCAGATGGCATGAGGTCTTTGCTGGCCATTCTGCATGAGGCAAATTTCACAGCAGGATGCTTGGCCTTGCCCCGTATCTCCACTCCAGACAATCTGGCAGCTGCAAGCCCATGAGCAATCAAAAAGAGGACCTCCTATCACTTGGGAGGAGCATTTCCCTGAAAGAAAAGACACACAAAGTCAACATGGCAATCCAATCCCTGACCTCTTCTTACATCTTTGCTGGAACTTGCGATAAACAATTCTGCGCATATCCTCACCATCTGGAGCATTCCAATCTGCCATTCCCCAGAGCAGGACTTTGGGTTCTGATTTTTTCTGATCCCTGCATTTGCTCTTCCAAAGATGGCCAGTATTCCACCACAACTCATGGGGTTGCTTTTTATTCTCCAAAACTTCAGAAGTCTCTTAAGCTGGCCAAAATATTTTTGCCAGTGACAACATTTGGCCCACCACATCACTGTACATGTTGGAACCAGGAAGAGCCAGAGAACAGGGTGCAGAGTTACATGATAACCCAGCTCTCAGACCTCTTGCATGTTGACCGTTGGGGTACAAGACTGGACCCAGCTCTGTCCAAGGCTGGAGAGAAAAGCCTGAAGAAGCTAGAAAATATCCTGAAAAGGAATGAAGGTGACTTGGTGGTTCTAATGGTCCTATTCTACATTCACCTAGCCACTGCCTTGCACCCTAACCTACCACGCAGTGGTGTTGGGGGGGGGGAGTGGAGAGGAAGTTGAATAATGTCCACCACCTTGATAACGTTTTCCCCAATAGAGAAAGGACACAATAAATATAATCATTTGGGGGCTGCCAGGAGATCTAGAAAGACCCAGTGCACGATCAGTTCTTCCTTCTCCTGCTCCATTCTGCCTACTCTGGACTACTAAGAAGCTACTACACTCCCTACTCGCAGGTTACTCACCCCCTACTCACAAGCTACTTCACTCCCCTACTCACAAGTTACTACATCCCTGAGCCAGTTCGTGTCTCATCCTCTTCTCCATCTCAGGGCTGATGCGAGGAAGGAAAACGGCAGGATAGCAACCGTCCCTGCCCCTCGGCCTCCCTGGAGAAGAAATTCCAAAAATCAATAAAATACAACACATCTTAAGTTCCAAGGCGAGTTCTCTCGAGTTAGCCAAGTTTCCTTGGCCTGAAGAAGGTGGCTTTTTCGAGGTCAGGAATGGCAAGACGGTGGCACTAGCCTGACCCTTCGCCCTCTTCACACGTGCAAGCGGACACGCGAACCGGCAGCCGCCTTCCCCAACCCGCTGGCTCTGCTGCCTTACCACGCGGCCGCCATTCATCTCCTGCTGAACAGCTGCTGCTCCCCACCATTACAACCGGAAGAAGCGCGCCACTTCCGCCTTCCCATACTGACGGGGGAGGGCACGACGACGCCTTTCAAGTTTGCGGGAACCCTCTAGGAAGTACCTTGGAGAGCTCTCTCATCGTAACCCTTCCGATTGGCCCCCTAGTGGCTAAGAGTCACGGGAGTGGTAGTCTTTTCTCTCTCCCGTTTTATCCAACGGTCTTAGGGCGGGTAACAACGTTTAAAAGGCATATGAAAGGCACAGTATATATGAAAACAGTAACGGTAGCTGTAAAGTGGGAAGAGACAGTATATTCCCATTTAATCAAAGGCCAGGGCAAAGGCATGTTCACTGCCTTCCTAAACATGAGCCTGACACACTTCAAAGGGGAGACTATTCCATACCCTGGGGGCCATCAGTGAGAAGGCCCTATCCCAAGTGCCCACCCCTTTTATTACTGAGGGTGATGAGACAACCAGAAGGGCCTCCCTTCCAGATCTTAGGGCATGGGAAGGTTGATATGGAAGAAGACATTCCTAAAATCATTTAGGGCCTTATAAGTCAAAATTAACACCTTGAATTGGGCTTGGTAGCAAATTGGCAGCCAGGGCATCTCTTTTAAGACTGGTATGATGTGCATCCGGCTAGCGGTCCTGGTTAGCAACCTAACAGCTGCATTCTGTAGTAGCTGCAGCTTCCGAACCGTCTTCAAGGGCAGCCCCATGTAGAGTGCACTGCAGTAGTCTAGTCTGGAGGTTACCAGAGCATGGGTAACTGTGGCCAAGTCATCTCTGTCCAGAAAAGGCTTCAACTGGCGCACCAGCCGCATGCTGAGGGTCTTATGGGGGAGGTTTATGTGCCCCTCTTCCAAAAGTAATGAGTCTCTGTTTGTCCAGGCCTCTGCAAGCCTCAGAAGGGCTGAGTACACACCCACCAATGCCTCTGCAATACTGCACTAAGTTAAAGGAACTTTGTGCTTTGCTTCATGGGATGTGGGAGGCATTCACGAAGGTATCTGCCTAGGGATAAATTGACTAGCTTTTACAAGCAACTCACTAGGCTATGGGATCTGGCTGGATGTGTACCCGCCCAGAACACCACGTTCCCAAATAGAATTTGTAAGGAGAATGGCACCGTGGTACACCAGATGGCCATGGCCATATGTGCAAAGCTCCCTTTGGTGCCATGGCCTGAGACATGGGTGGACTGAGTATCCTACAACAGTAGACTTTGGGCCATTCAGCACGGACCCTTATTGGGATTAAGTATCCTTGTAGTTAACCGCAAGGCTCCATATATCTTCACAGTAATGCAAATCTATGAGGACACCCATACCCCCGCTGGTCTGCTCTGTCCGAATTAGACAGACTATGATCCAGATTAAGGAATGCCTTCATCTGGTTCAGTGGTATATCCACATTTAGGATTACCAGGGGGCATCTTTCAGCAGCACACACGCCATAGTGCACAACTGAAACCCACCCCAGAGTCCCAGAGGCTAAGAACCTTTGTTCCCATCCTCTGGAGGTGTGGCTGTGAAGCTCATTGCCACCACAGTGTGTGTGTGCTGAACCAGATCAGCATTGTTGGTGGTGGAGATTGCACTGATCCAGATTACAGCCCACGCCTTCCTGCAATTCAGCCAGTGGGCTGCCAGGCTATTCTGGGCCCACTCTGACCCAGCATTAAAGCAGGGAAAGGGCCTTTGTCACTTGGGTAGCGTGTCTATACTGGGACCATTTGGGGAAGGGCGAGAAATAAATGAGTGAGTAAATGAATGAATGAAAGTATTGCTATAATCCAATTAAAACAAACATTTACACGAAATAGGCGTAAACAAAATTCCCAACAGAATTTCACAGTTGACGGTCAAGAAAGCAGTATTTCAAAATTCAAAGAGATGCACCTATAGAAAGTATAGCTCTAAATATAGCTCTAAGGAACTGATTTTAGCAGGCAATGTACAAATATGCTTGGAGGTTTCGACCATTGTGTTCCAGAGTAAAGAAAGTCGGGGCAAAGGAGGTATAAGAGAAGATTCCTTGGTTGCTTCCAAATCTGTGCGACAGGCAAAAGACCTGCTCATTCCAGCTATATGGGAGAAGAATCCTAATGAGGTTTTTTTGCTGCCATCTGGTCCGCAAGGCTGCCCAGGATGTTTATTCAAACAGTTCTTTCAGCCCTGCTATCTCACATTCTCCCGTGGAGCGGTCACACTCCCTCAGCCTGCCTGGTCTGTGCCAGCCTTTTTGCCAGCTGCAAAAACTCCTCGGCACAGAGCAACGCCAAACCATGGGGAAGGCTTTCCCTTGCGGCCTTTGCAGCCCGAGATCTTTTGGCCCTGCTGGTCGCACGGTGTTTCCATGTGTCTGCACCTTCTCTCAGGGTCCCCTTCGCTGTGGTTCATCCCTTTGAGGTGAGCACCGGCAAACACGCCCTTCCGCGATCTCTGCACTGGGGTGGGATTGGGTATGGGGGTGACTGGCATTCATGGGTTGCTTTGATGCTGCAACCGTGGATGTGGAGACCCATGGGTGATGACACCCATGCGCAGAGGAGACATGGAGGGCAGAGGGCACTTTGGGTTTGCACTTCCCAGTCAGAACCAACATGTGACCCCCATCTCTGTTCGCCTACTAGATATCCGCCCATACACAGGGTGTTGCCATAGGACAATGGTTAAAAATGTGCAAACCTTGCCGCCACTTCTTTGTTTGTATTCTGCTCTTCCCTGGGTGTTCCCAGGGTGGGTCACAACATACAGTAAAACAATGATTTGGATCCATACTCCCCAGGAGGTCTCTAGGAGCGCATGCACATGACATTTGTGCCTCTGTTGAAGCCGTCATGACAGAACCCTGCTTTCATGAATGTGGAAAGGTATGTGCTGATTGTGGAGAGTACAGGGATGCACATGGCTTGCTGTCTAACCATCTCTCCCTTCCCTGACTCTAGCACAGGGCACCATTGGCCTGCAATTCCAGCAGGAGAGGCAGCAAGCCAGGGTCACCCAAGCGGGTGCTGCGGCGGGCCACATTGTCACAGGAATATTCACGCAGCAGTGGCAGCAACCGGGACCACCACATGGCAGACATGGTGGAAGGGGTGCAAGGTGACACCATTCATTACTGTAATACAGAATGTTATCTTATGACAGCTCACAGTCAGGCCTTCTCAGTGTTAGCCCCTTCCCGCTGGAATGCCCTCCCCTCTAATCTTCACGAGGCACCTAGACTTACAACTTGCAAGCACCTATTAAAGACTCATCTTTTGACATCCACACAGTTTTTAATGCTTTGTAACTGCATTTTTTACTCTTGTTTTTAATGTTTTGTAATCCACCTGTAAGTTTGTCTTTAAAAAAATAATAATAATTGCCTCCTTCCTCAAGCTGTATTGTTTTCTTCTGTTTTATCTTGTTCACTTTGCAACCCAGGAATTGGAGTTATTTCGTTTGGACTGTTTTCTCCTCTGGCGGAGCCATTGCCTTTATGTATTTTGGATTTTTTCCAAGGTCTGTCAGCTGAACGAAGCCTTTACCCTACACACAATGAAGCCTTTGTGTGTTTCCTTGGTGCATACCTTGGCTGTTCCACAAAGGGCAGAGGAGGAGGGGACTCCTTTCAGGGAACCCCTCCCCAAAAGTAGGGGACATGGTGGTTTTCTAACTCTCTTTGGCAGAGCCACTTAGAGCCGTGTGTGATCTGCGATGGGCCCCAGAGATCTGCAGTGATTCACGCCAAACGAGTCCTGTTGGCCATGGTGGCCCACAGGGTGGGGGTGGGGAGCCATGCAAGTGGCAGTCATGCGTTGGAGGGATAGGGTGATTCGTCCACCAACACAGCGGGGTATGACAGAGATGTACACGGGGTGTGGGGTGCATATATGGCACACAGATGGCTCACAGCTCTGACCTGTCTGTCTGTTTCCTTCCAAAGGAGGTCTGTGTCTTGCTGGGGCCCACTGCGAGAACAGAAGACGACTGGACTAGAGGGCCTTTGGGACTGATCCAGTGGGGCATTTCCTATGTTCCTATATCCAAGGATGGCTGCAGGAGGTGGTCTGACTGCCCCCAAAAGGCAGTCTGCTGAGGAGTCAGCTGGGTGCTCATGTGCTACTGGCAGGTCCTGTGAGAACATGGATCATGTTCTTCTGGGTGATCAGTGTGGAGTATCTCCTGCCTCATGATCCTTGCACACACAAGGTAGCAGGCTTAGTTTGGAGTGGCAGCTGGGGTGGGGGTGGGGAGTTTATTTTCTAAAACACCATCTCCCACAATCCTTTGCCTGAGCTCCCCAAAGTTTGGAAAACTTTCTCCTCGGACTACGCCTCCCATAATCCTCAGCAGCTCGCCCAGGCAGCGCGGAGGAGGAGGAGGAGGAGGAGTGCAAAATATATTGATATATTTAGATAGGAGTCGCGTTGTTAGGCAAGTTTCCCAAATCCGGCGTCAGGAAAACCGGATAAGGAATTTCCAGCGCAATTCCTGTCCATCCTGCAGGCTTCCAAAGCGACAAGCCTGAAATTCCTAGAGAGTCTTTTTTCTTTTCTTTTTTTCTTCTATTTTGGTGAAAGGGAAGAAACAAAGGGGGTGTGGCACAGCGTGGGAAAAATTGCAGCCCCCCTCTTCCGGTGCTGGGATTCCTGCCTGGAAATTTGAATTGCACCGAGCAGGTTACGTTGTTGCTTCTTGCAGGCGATGATCCTGGCTTTGGCGGCTTGCAAGATATGCAAGGAGCGGTAAGGCTGGTGAGTTGCAGATCCCCCCATTCGCATCCGAGGAGTAAGGCTCTGCTCTCGGTTTTTTGTTTGTGGGCGAGAAACTGGAGGAGGAAAAAGACCCAAACATCTGCTCCTCTATTTTATATTTTAATTTTTTTTATTGGAGACATTGTTATGCTGTTTTCCGTTTTATATATATGTATATAAATAAAACATTCATACACACATACATATGTATATATGTATGTATGTATGTGTATATGTATATATGTATGTCTATATATATGTATATGTATGTATATATGTATATATATAATACTGTTTTCCATTATATGTATAATATATATTTAAAGTTATATTTATATATAGTTATACTGCTTTCTGTTATATTTATATAAATATTCATATTTATGTTGCTTATAATTGTATAGCTGTATATGTTACACAGCTTTCCATTACATTTATATTTATATAAATATTCATATTGCTTTCCGTTATAATTGTATAGCTGTATATATTACACAGCTTTCCATTACATTTATATTTATATTTATGTAAATATTCATATTTATTTTGCTTTCCATTATAATTTTATAGCTATATATTTTGCAGTGCCTTACATTATATTTATATTTATATAAAAATTCATATTTATGTTGCTTTCCATTATAATTGTATAGCTATATATATTACACTGTTTTACATTACACATATTTATATAAATATTTATATTTACTTTGTTTTCCATTATAACTGTATAGCTATATATATTACACTGCTTTACATTATTTGTATACCGGCTTATAGAAATCCCAGTCAGGGTTCCTGTTATCTGTGATTGCTGATTGGGGAAAAATGCATTTCATCTAGTGTGGTTTGAGAACTATTTATTTAGTATATTCAAGGGATAATATATATATTTTCAGCCCTTCAGCCAAAGGTGTCTGGGTGGTTCCCGGAATACACTCATAAAAACAAAATATAAAATGAACACACTAAAAGTAATAACAGTTCCTGAAAGAGGGGCTGGGAAGCTCTTTTCCTCAGCTAAAGGACAGGGTAAAATCAGTGATGGTGAACCTATGACATGCATGTCAGAGGTGACGCGCAATGTCACCCAGGCACCTGAACACTCTGTTACCGTTCAGTATCTTGTAGGCCACAGGGTGCTTCTGGCTTGCAGCCTACAAGATACCAGGAGTACAGACGCATTGTCTGTGCCTGGCAAAGAAACTAACAGATGAAGTTAGAAGCAGTTGCTGTAGTGTTTGAAATGCCAACCTTCAACTGAAGATTTAGCAAATGAAATTCAGCAAGAAAAAAAGTCATTAATGTAAAGAATCATTTGTTTTTGCTTTCATCAAATACATATATCAAATATATAACTCTTTTTTTTTACTGGAGCTACAAATATCACAAAATTATGGATATTTCTAGATGTGACACAGCACCCAAGTTAAGCTAGGTTTTTTGGCAAATGTTGACACACCGAGCTCAAAAGTTTCACCATCACTGGGGTAAATAGATGTCTCCACTAAACTCCTGTATGTATATAGTGAAGGTGCCTGGCAGTACATCTCAGGAGGGGGCTACCACAGATAAGACCCTATCTGGGATTTCCAGGTTCCCACCCCTTTAGCTACTGAAGATGGTGGTACAATCAGGAGAGCATCTTCAGATTTTAAGGCAGGTGACTTATGGGAAAAGGTATTCCTTTAGTTTTGGGGGCCCAAGCCATTTGGGGTTTTATAAGCTAAAACTTTTGAATAAACTTAATAACATTGTTAGACACCACCAACCTATAATATGTATAATTATGTCTGGAAAGTGGTGGGAATCTATGTAGAAAAACAGTTCACGGAACAGGATTGAGTCTCTGAATATAGGAAAAGCTGGTGAAGAGGAATGTCAGATCTTCTAAACTTTAGAATCTAAAGTGTGTTAAGAGATCCATTTGAAGTTCCAAATGGTTTGGATGAGCATGTATTTGGTTCAGCTGAGATGAGGCTGCTTCCATTTTTCGCCACCATGGCTGCCTGCCTCCGGATTAGCTAGGTAAATGCAAAGTTAAATAAAAAAGCGCAGTAAACTCACTGTGCAGGGAAAACTGGATGTCCATCCTGGAAGGCAGCTCCATAGTTTCATTTGGAACTGCGAGAGTTGAGCCGGCACACGTCATCACGTGGGTTGAGGTGGCCAATCGAATTTTGAGCTGTCCTTCCTGGTTAGATGGAGTCTTGTTTCTATTTCTCGTGACACTGCCTGCATTGATTTCAAACTTCAAATTTTCTATATACTGCGCAGCAGGAGTCGTTCTTCCCGCACTAAGGAAAATGCACAGTCCTGATTGTGTTGCGATTGCTCGATAGGGACTCCGCATTATTCCATGCATAGTATTAAGTGTGTCTGACACAGTCCATTCCAGTTTTCTGAACAAACAGCATGGTTTCTCTTGGATCCCTCTGTGTCATATTTCCATCTGGAACCTGATTTTGTTCAAGGATGATTCTGCTTACTAAACAGAGCTAAAAAAATAATTCTTTGCCCAGGCCTTTGGCTAAAAAAGGAAACCACTTTTCCTTTCAGGCACTGTTACGGTTTTAGTACAGTATATTCATTTTATGTTTGGTTTTTAATGTTGTAACCAATATTCCACAATAGGCCTCACCAGATGAAATTAATCTCACCGAGTTCAATGGAGCTTTCTCATTGCTGTGTTTTTAATGGGAGTTAAAAATATGACTTCCATTTTTTTTAACAAGGATCTCATGTAGCAAATGTCCCTGAAGAACTATTGTTAGTCAAGCTGGATAATGTAATTGTTTGATCTGCATAAATATAAAATATTTAAAAAATGTAGCCAGTTCAATAACATTTATCTTTAACTGTCTCTCCAAACATATCAGTGTAGCAGCTGGGACAACTTTACCATATAAAACATACAGAATTACACTGATCCTGTTTTTCATCTCAGACCACTTGGATGTCCATTTCATGTGGTAAGTGATGCTTTTCATATAGGATAGAATTTTGTCTAATGAGAACTCCTGACCTGTTAGGGAACGTAGGAAGGGATCCTATAATTTCCATGCCTGATAATTCAGGAGTGTGGTTTCTAGTGTTCTTTTACTTTTTAAATATTTTCACCAGATTTAATTTCTTTGGATATCATTGCTGGTTTGTAAAAGGATGGATACATACTGTAAACATTTGTATCACCAGTTATACCTGCATGGAAAGAAAAATGTGATTTGAAATGTGTGATGTAGCAGCAAAAAAAAAAAGCTAATACAGTTTTAAACCACATTATACCAGAATTGTAGCTTATGGAAGATCATGGTTCCATACTATATGTTGCACTGGGCGGCCTCATTTGATGCTGTGTATAAATATTTATTTTATTTGTTTATTTACAACACAGAATTATTATAACAAGAATACACAAAGTAAAAAATAAAACAATTAACAACTAATAAGCCAGTAATATACAGACATCATATTAACATCTATAAGGAAATAAACTTTAACATTAGAATAAAGTCCTTTCTGCATTTGGTCTTATTCTGGAATAAATCTCAGGATAGGGTCTATTGTTCACATGCTAATGAAGGGAAGGAAGAATTGCAGGTCAGAGGACAACAGTCTGTATATGTGAATTTGGGCATGGCAGTTTTGAGGGAGAAGAATGTTGAAGAGAGGGTTCTGTGAGGAAAGGTTTAGCTTGGAGAAAGAGAAGAAGGTACTGGTATCTTCTCACAGACCTGAAGGTCTGTCCCATCAAATATGGTAGGCTCATTTTGGGCTGCTAAAGGGAGCCAGATTAGATCTAAATTTTACTATGTGTTGCTGGTGCCTGGCACACTTCAACTGGGTGATTTTCTCTGTCCACCTTTTCTATACTGTGCCTTTTCTCTATCACACAACACTAGAATCAGGGGTCTCGAACTCTGTGAAGCTGATGGGTAGGAGAGCCGGATCTGACAAGGGGAAGTATTTCTTCACCCAGAGGGTCATCGGTATATGGAATTTGCTGCCAGAAGAGGTGGTAACAACTACCAGGCTAGATGGCTTTAAGGAAGGGTTAGACAAATTTATGGTCAACAGATGTATCAATGGCTACTAGAATGGATGCTTAAGTACATCTTTCAGGCTGGGGGGACAAACAGAATGCCGCTAAGGCCATTTGCTGGGATTCGAGAGCAGGAGAAGGCTTGTTCTTGTCTCTGCTTGAGATGCCCATGGGCAATTGGTGGGCTACTGTGTGCCGCAGGATGGGCTGTGGTCTGATACAGCAGGGCTCTTCTTATGTTCTTACATTCTTAAGTCTTTCCCTGATTTGGGCCTCAGAGGATTGTCAGAGGAAGAAGAAGAAGAGTTGGTTTTTCTACCCTGCTTTTTCTCAAAGTGGCTGACAAACCTTCTGTTCTTCTCCCCACAACAGACACTCTGTGAGGTTGGTGGGGCTGAGAGAGCTCACAAGAGAGCTGTGACTAGCCCAAGGTCACCCACCTGGCTTTATGGAGGAGTGCGGAATCAAACCCAATATTCCCAGATAAGAGTCCGGCTCCTTAACCACCAGACCATAGGAATTTCTATTCCTTTTGTCTTTTTTTTTTTACTGTAAATGCAGCCTTTAAAGGAGGCTCCAGGCAGCTCCCCGCTGCATGATGGCCCTTTTCTGGAGAATGGATTAGGTAGGTCTCAAAGAACCTTCTCCAATTCTTGGTTTTGGTTCAGAGGCAACCTGTGAAGGAGAGAGGGAAGTAGCAGCGTCCATTTGGCTCTGTCTTGAACAGCAGTTTTTTATTTGTTTATGGTGTTTATATCCTGCCATATGCCTGCTGTGTATAAGGCAAAATGCATTATTCTCCCGGCCATCATATCATCCTCCCAACAGTCTTCTGAGGTAGTTCTGATAAGCCCAGAAAGCATCTATGGCTAAGGTGTTGAAGTATGTCAGCATAGCATAGCTTGCTTCCAGCAAATGCACAACAAATACAGCAAAAGCCAAGTCTTTATTGCATTCCAGCTGGAAGGATTATTGCTTGATGGCTACAGAATATATCCCTGTAAGAATATAAACTGTGAATAAATGCATGGATATATGAAAGTAATAAAAGATATACAGCAACTCCTCCCGTATAAAATGCATGCTATGACCCTACATTATTACTGAGAAAATGAGACAAACATATGCATGAATCAACGTATGGTTATAGAAAATATTATGTTCCAGGCGGACACTCTGGGTCAGTTCTAGCAGTGAATTAATTTTCAGTGTCACATCGACCTGCTTCTCATAACAGTAGTCCTTTCTCACAACATTACAGTAGTATTATGTCTACACACTACTGGGAAACAGGATACAAGATTGCATTGCACCTGCTGCTGCTGCTGTTCGGCTTCAGATGGCCTTGTGGCCTAGCGATGTGAGCTGTGGTCCTGTCATTACATCATTACATTTCATGGGGGGGAAATGTCTTGACATAAGTGGTGACTCAAGCTGGCGTGTGTTTGTGTGTCACAAAGCACTTTGTGGCTCCACGCAGTGCCCTGTAGCAACGACTCTTGGATTTGTCCTTCTAGATCGCCTGGTGCGGCGACAGCGGGACCCAGACCGTACACTCAAGATGGAGAGCAGAGGAGCGAACATGAAGGAGGAGATGCGTGAGGAGCTGGACCGGCTCTGGGAGAGGCAATGGCAGAGTTATCTCGATGCTGTTGAGAGCGGTTCCTCTCGGCCCGGAGCCCCCCCAGAGCCGGCCTCGTGGGACGACACCCAGGCCTTTCTGGCTTCCTTTGAGCAAGTGGCCGAAGCCTGCCAGTGGCCCAAGGAAGAATGGGTGACCCAACTCCTGCCAGCCCTCCGTGGAGAAGCCAGGCCCGTTTTCAACCAGCTGGAGCCCCGAGACCGGGGGGATTATGAGAAGGTGAAGGCGGCCATCTTGCAGGGGGACGCCCTAAGGAGGGAGAGGAATCGGCAGCACTTCAGGCTTTTCCGCTACCAGGAGGTCGAAGGGCCCAGGGGGGCTTACGGCAAGCTCCAGGAGCTCTGCGAGGGGTGGTTGAAGGCCGAGCGGCACACGAAAGAGGAAATCTTGGAGCTTCTGATCCTGGAGCAGTTCCTGGCTGTCCTGCCCGCCGAAATGCAGAGTTGGGTCAAAGAGCACAACCTGGAGAGCAGCGCCCATGCCGTGTCGCTGGCTGAGGAGTTTCTGTTGAGGCAGCAGGTGCCTTGCGCAGCAGGGGAAGGACAGGTAGGATAAAAAGTCGAGCTGGCGGCCTAATTACGCCCATTTCAGGGGCTTGCTCAGAAATTCTACGGGTTTGCCACATTCGTATCCCTCCTTTCTTCCCAATGCCCGTTGTTCTCTTTCCCTCTGCTTCTCCTTCACAACAACCCTGTGAGGGAGGCCATGCTTGAGAAGCAACTACTGGCCGGAGCTCACCCATTTTGCTTCCACGACCAAGTAGGGATTCAAACTCGGAAGCCCATAAGACTGGTACTCTAGCCCTCATGCCGTGCTGTCTCTCCAGGGCTCTCCAACAATGGCTACACTGAGTGTAGGATAAACCAGTTGGCTGCTCTATCATAAGTAGCTTTCTTCTTCCATATCGACCTGCCCGTGCCTTAAGATTTGGAGGGGAGCCCCTCCTGGTTGTCCCACTACCCTAAGTAATAATAGGCATAGGCCCCCAGGAGAGAGCCTTCTCAGTGATGGCCCCTGCGCTACAGAATAGTCTCCCCTTTGAGGTCTGTCAGGCTCCTTCACTGTATGTGTTTAGAAAGGTGGTGAAGATGCACCTCTTTGCCCTGGCCTTTTGTTAAATGGGAATATACTGTCTTTCCACTTTTCAGACACTGTTACTGTTTATACTGTTGTTGTTTTAATATATGTCTGATTTTAAATGGCCCCAAGACCTTTGTGTATGTGGCAGGATAGAAATACGATGGATGGATGGAAGGATGGAAGGATGAAGTGTGAACCTATTCATGAAAAGAGATTATAGTACAAGAGAGAGGCCCTTTTTTTGAAATTTGCACTGGTTTTACAGGTTGCTGTGGCACTGGAAGCAGAACCTTCAAACATTCCCAAAGCAAAAAGAACTTCAGAGACTGCTCATGCCACAGAACTATTGGGTAAGATTTCCATAGGGCAGTGCTGTTGTTTTAACCTGCCAGGCCATTGGGTTTCTCCACGCATGCAGAGATATTTCCCTCTTTAGTGTTTCTTTATTTACATCAATAGGTCCTGCCCTGTGGAAGGTCTCAGGGAAGGTTACAACCATTAAAATGAATGAAGATTAAAATTAAAAAGCAATATAATCCAACTGCCTGAATGTATAGAGTGATCGTGCTTGACGTGAAGGAGAAGGAGAGTTGGCTTTTGTACCCTGTTTTTCTCATCCATTTAAGGGGACTCAAAGTGGCTGACAAACCTTCTGTTCTTCTCCCCACAACAACACCCTGTGAGGTAGGTGGGGCTGTGGGAGCTCACAAGAGAGTTGGCTTTGTGGAGAAGAGTGGAATCAAAACATTTTCCATTGCTGTGTATTTATCAGTCTGCCTGCCGTAACAGTATATTGCAGTATGACTTTATATTTTTCTGATTCCTTATTTAGCTATCCTAGTAAGAAAACCTCCAGTTTAAAATGTGTCTGTCTCTTTTTGCATTTCAGTATGTGCTGTAGCCAAATTTTGGGCATATTCACCACAGTTGGGTCTTGTGGTTAGGGTGTTGGGTTCTTATCTGGTAGTTCCCTGGTTCAAGTCTGCAATCTTCCATGACACCATCTGGGTGACATTGGGCTAGTCACAGCTCTCTTTCTGAGCTCTTACAGCCCACCTACCTCACAAGGTGTCTGTTGTGAGGAGAAGAACCAAAGGTTTGTCAGCCGCTTTGAGTCCCCTTAAATGGATGAGAAAAGCAGGGTAGAAAAGCCAACTCTCCTTCTCCTTCACGTCAAGCACGATCACTCTATACATTCAGGCAGTTGGATTATATTGCTTTTTAATTTTAATCTTCATTCATTTTAATGGTTGTAACCTTTCCTGAGACCTTCCACAGGGCAGGACCTATTGATGTAAATAAAGAAACACTAAAGAGTGAAATATCTCTGCTTCCAATATAATAATTACATCCTTTTCTCCACACATTCAGCATTTATTTTCTATAAGTAAGTAAACAAATATTAGACAACAACAATATACACAAACCATACAAACCATAAAGAATGTACAGACTCCCAGCATTTATTTGATTTATTCTTAAATATTTTAGATAAATTGTGTGGGGTAAAGTACCATCTATACATCATCTTGTAAAAATGTTATTTTAAACCAGTGATGGCCAACCTATGACACGTGTGTCACAGGTGACACGCCAAGCCCTTTTGGGTGACACACATGGTCATCCTGGCACCTGGGCATGTAGTGCTTGCTTGTTCTTGAAGTGTACGAAATACCAACTTTCAATAGAAGATTTAGCAAATGAAATTCAGCAACAAAAGTTACTAATGCAAAGAATTATTTGTTTTTGCTTCTAATAAAATACATATATCAAAAATATAACTTTTTTACTAGAGCTACAAATATCACAAAATTATGGATATTTCTAGATGTGACACAGCACCCGAGTTAAGCTAGGTTTTCTTGCAAATTTTGACACACCGAGCTCAAAAGGTTTGCCATCACTGTTTTAAACTATAGCACAGGGCAAATTTCAGATATTTCACCCACATTTCTCCCATAGAATACAAAGTTTCTGAATGCTTCTTATGTAAGCTGTGGGGAATTGTGTCCTCATAAACTGATTCTCTTGGCCTAGGAAGTATCATAATGACAAAGTTCTTTTTCTGCCCAACAGTTCGGGAAAAGGTGTCCGGAAACAGGAAGGACAACCATTCAGAGGAAAGGGATACGGAAAATGAGGTTCAGAGGAAGCCCCTCAAAAAAACGATTGTCAGCAGTCTTCCATACGATTACGAGGGAGAATCCTCTGGAAACTGGTCCAGTGCCAAAAACCATCAAGCAGTGCATCCCAAAGAGTTTGAGCAGAAACCTGTTCTTTGTGAGGAGGCTGGTTTGAAACCCAAGGCGATTATGCTTTACCAGGAAGTCCTCAAGAAGAAGAGAAGAAATATGTGTACAGTATGCGGGAAGACCTTTTCCCGTAACGCCAATCTCATTTGGCACAGAAGAATCCACACTGGGGAAAAACCGTACAAATGCTCCGTTTGTGGGAAGCGCTTCATTTGCTCTGCGTACCTCAGGAAACACATGCTGTCCCATTCAGTGGAGAAGCCTCATGTCTGTCTGGAGTGTGGGAAAGGTTTCCGTGACAAGGCCCACCTCGCGAGACACCAAGAGACCCACTTGGAGGGGTTGTCGTTTCCCTGTTCTTGCTGCGGGGAAACGTTTACGTCCAAGGTATCTCTGGCCACGCATAGCAGGATGCATTCAGCGGAGGAACTAAGCCCTCATTTTGCTGATATGACCCGGTATATATGCTGCGATTGTGGGAAAAGCTTTGCAAGGAGAGCAGATTATAATAAGCATCAGAGAATCCACACAGGGGAGAAACCCTACAAATGTCCCGACTGTGGAAAAAATTTCATGTGGTCTTCTTCATGGAAAAGACATAGAAGGACTCACGTTGAAGAGAAAGCCGACCTGTTCTTAGGTCCAAAAGACCTGGCAGTAGAGAAAAACCACATCTGCTCAAAGTGTGGGAAAAGCTTTCCCGAGTTATGGAGGCTTAGGAGTCATGAACTTATCCACACTGGAAAGAGGCCCTACGTGTGTACGGAATGTGGAGAGAGTTTTAGGTGGGTTTCGTCTCTTCATGGACACATACGAAGCAACCACAGTGAAAAAAATGTGATGCCTCTAGTACAAGGAACGTCTACCACCCCAAGGCGGTTGCATGCGTGTATGGAGTGTGGCAAAGCCTTCACCAGGCCATACGTGTTGAGAAGACATCAGCGAGTTCATATGGGGGAGAAACCTTTTAAATGCTCCATCTGCGGCATGTGCTTCAAATGGGAATCGTCTCTCGTCAATCACATGAGGAACCATAGCGGAACGAATTTAGGGCCCAGCTTTCAAAAAATCTCTCACAGCCAGAGGAAGTCCCACAAATGTCCCACTTGCGGGAAGAGGTTCCAGAGGGAAGCACATGTCTTACGTCATCAGCGTATCCATACCGGAGAGAGACCGTACGCGTGCACGGACTGTGGAGAGAGTTTTCGGTGGAGTTCGTCTCTCGATTGTCACAGAAAAAAGGTCCACAGAGGGAGAAAGCTCATCCCTCTCCTCCAGAGGTTGCCCAGCATGCCACAGGTTGCCCATTCTGATCCACTCACAGGCCAACATGGTGAAGAAGATGCCTGCTAATTCCCACCAGAAGGAAACAGACTGGGAACATGGACGGAATATTTATATGGACCCTTTCAAGGAGGCCTCTACAGAACACCAGAGGACCTATGTTGGTTTATAGTTTGCATCAGTTCAGGTATTTTAGGGTAGGCCTTTCACCTTCGTAAGTGACCAAAATTAGGTAATATGGTGACCCACTGGAAACTGGATACAGTTCCTAAAGATCAAGTTCTGGATTGGTGAGATATAAGGGCAGCCGGCTACGCGGCCTTTGATGTTGATGAAACATGACAAATCGCCCTTTAATCCAGATTGAAGCTCAATTTGCCTTGTACAATGAGCAATAAAAGGTCATTACTTGAATTGCCCTCTGCTTGCCTTGGTTGCCACTGTTGGGGTTCAGTGTTCATCTGTGAAGCCAGGTTTTTTTACCCAGGTTTAAATTGGAGTAGATAAATACTGATATCTGAGGTTGGAGGTGTTTTGGGTTGATGTTCGTTCTTAACTGTAGGTGATACCAAAAGACCTAGAATGGGGAATCCAAAATAGTGGCCCTACATATCTTCCTGAATTACAACTCCCATCAGCCCTGAGCAGCCTGACTGGTGACAAGGAATTGTGGGAGCTGTAGTTTGTACAGCTTGACATAAATCATTGAGTCTGACTGTTTTCTCTAGAATTGTGAAAGAGGGAGAATAGGAAAATGGTTCTTTTCAGCCCAAGGCCTTTTATAGTTCTTGCTATGCAAAATTCAGTTAGGTCAGTTAATGTTAGATTTAAGTTCGATATTTAATCCAGGTCAAGGTTACTATATATTCTCTAGCTGAATAGAAAGAGTTTTGGTAGATGTTATTTGTCAGCTGCTGACATTCTCATTTCTAGGCAATTATTAGAGGGTATTGGAACCCTGATCTGGATTCAGAAAGTAACTGGAGATACCTTTGACCCTCAAATGTTGCAGAGTTCTGTTTCCGGTGTTCAGGAGAAGAAGGTGAAACCGTCAAGCCTTTTCTAATTCTCATATTCTTTTAACAAACTGCCATGTGGTACTGACACAAAACAGCGGTGAAGTTGTATAGTGTTTGCGGCTACTAAAGTGTTTTTGCATGCTTAGCTTGTGAAGAAGAAAACCCAAAATAAAATTTCATTTTCAAAAAAAAGAGAGAGAGAGAAAGGATTTGTTCTGTTGGTTAGTACAATAAATTGTTATTTATGGCTGTCTTTGCACTAGCAATGAAGACTCTATTAGGAATGCGATAGGTACTCGATCGGTATGGATCTCTTATGTACCATCTGCACACAAGACTCCTTAAGGACCCCATTCTGAACGTGCACCGGCAAAATCCAGATTTAATGGCCTTAGAAGCGCCCTGCTTCCCCCTTCCCCCCCCACCAGCCTGAAAGATGCCCCTAGGCATTCATTCTAGTAGCCATTGATATATCTGTTGTGGGGAGAAGAATGGAAAATTTGTCAGTGACTTTTGAGTCCCCTTAAATGGCTGAGAAAAATGGAGTAGAAAAGCCAGCTCTTCTTCTTTCCAATATTCAGGAAAGCATATCAAGCCATTGTTGAAAAGTGGTTGTTTGGCCTCTTTTTTGAAATCTCCAGAGATGGAAAACATACCGTTGTACTGAACTTACTGCCAGAATTTTTCCTCTCAAATTCTGCCAGAGTTTAAGAATCTGCAGCCTGTGCCAGTTATTTCTGGTCCTGGTCTCTGTAGTTCTGGGGAACAGTTCCTGACCATCTTCCTAGGTTATATTTTGAAGAAAAAAACCTTCAAACACAAAATGCAGCACATTTAATCTTGATTTTAAAAAAGGGGAAAAAAGGAAATAGAAGATATCCACAGCCAGCCTTCTTTGTTTCAGGTATGTGTTTATACATATATATTTATATTTTGCCATAAACAGGAGAGGATTTATTACAAGACCACATAAGAGAAGAAGTCAGAAGTGCTGGGGAAATTTCCCCAAAGAGAACTGGAGGAAATGGGAAAGCAGAGAAGTGAGGAATTTAAAAATACAATGTATAAATATCGACTACATCAGGTTGTTATTTTTTTTAAAGATACAAGTAGAGCTACAGTACTTCAAAATGCAGCAAAACGGCAAAATGCACCATTTGGTAGAGAAATTAAGTGTTTCTGTCATTCGGAGAAATTTTTCCCGTGCCGTTCAGTATTCTGGGAATTTGCCTCCAAGGAGCAATAGCTACTTCCATGTGGTTCTTCATTTTAGAGGCTGGGCCTTGCGATGATGGTGAATGTTATCAATCAGATACATCATGAGGGCTACATTTGAGCTTTGTTTTAGAGTCCCAATTCACAGTGGAGAAAACAGCCCTGCAGATATCTTTGCCTCCATTCACCCTCCAGTATGCAAGTTCCTTAGGGCAGTGGTTCCCAAAGTTGTCTGGGCTACGACCCATCTAATATAAGTTTACCAACTCGGGACCCACCTCTAGGAAATTTAACCGTTACCAATATGAATAAAGGACTTTTCAAATAACAAAGTTTTAATACATTTTTTTATTACTTAATTAAATAATTACATCAAAAAAGTTATTTCAAATACGGTTAAATTTCCTAGAGGTGGGTCCCAAACCATAGTTTGGGAAACCCTGCCTTAGGGGATTGGATAGACTGGCATCCCCTTTCTCAGAGGAAACAATCAGATCCTTCTGGGATGGTTGTGAGGGATGCAGGGAAAGTTTTCCTTTCCTCCTTCCTGCTCTGTACCCAATGAGCCAGTTTGGTCCAGTGGTTAGGGAGCCGGGATCTTATCTGGGAATACCAGGTTCGATTCTGCCCTCCCCCATAAAGCCAGCTGGGTGACCTTGGGCTAGTCACAGCTTTCTTCTCAGCTCTCACAGTGCCATCTGCCTCATAGGGTGTCTGATGTGGGGAGAAGAACAGAAGGTTTGTCAGACACTCTGAGTCCCCTTAAATGGGTGAGAAAAGGGGGGTAGAAAAGGCAACTCTTCTTCTTCTTCTGTTGCAAACCTATGTTCCTCCAGACCGAGATGAGTTAGAAACATAAAAGATGTAAGAAATGCCCTACTGGATTGGACCTCTGGCCTGTCTAGTCTAGCAGCCAGTCTTCACACTAGCTGCCCAGGGAAGCACAGCCGCAAGGCAAAAGCACCCTGATCCATTGGGTTCTTACCACACCTGGCTTTTGGAGGCAGATCCTGTCCTTCTGCTATCGGGGCTATCAGCCATCAGTAGCTCTGACTTTCAGGAATTTCATAAGAACACAATAAGCAGGTGAAAAACCTTCTGTTCTTCTCCCCACAACAGACACTCTGTGAGGTAGGTGGGCCTGTGAGGGCTCCAAAAGAGGGCTGTGACCAGCCCAAGGTCACCCAGCTGGCTTTGTGGAGGAGTGTGGAATTGAACCAGGAGACTACCAGATAAGAGTCCAACCCTCTAATCATTGTAGTACCTCTCTGCCGCAGTGAGAGCTAGGCTTGCGCCGAACTTTGGTTCAGCATCTCCGAGCTGCAGATACAGAGAGGCCATGGGCTGTTGGGTGCTTTCCCCAAGAAGCCCGGCCTACCTTCAGAGGCTATATATAGGTAAGAGAGGAGATGAGCCCCAAGAAACTTAAGTGAGGAGCTCACTTGCGTGATATCCATGCAGGAGGTGCTATTTCTGGCCATTCTGTGGACATCAGACAAGCATCTCCATCCACAAAGGAACCCGGTTTGGGGATGGAATCACACCACCGATCAATTATCTAGAGAAGTAAGTAGTGTTTTTGGCTACCTCTAGACATCACTCGTCGATTCCTCATTTATCTATTTGCTGGTTTAAAACACGTGCAGAACGAGCACACAGTAGGCGGATACTCCGGGTTTTAGCATTTCCGCAGCAACAGAACGACATGACAGCTGCCTGATTTTCTTTCCACGTAACGCGGCCTCTCAATAGTATAACATCACATTTTTCCGGGTTCCAACAGCTCGCGCTGAACTCTCACTGGCCTTCTTGCAAAAGTAATTCAGACAGAGCTGCAGTTACAGAATAACAGGATGATGCATTACGCTAGTTAATTTTACTAGAATAACCATAACCCACTAAATCTGGTTTATATTCCTGGACTGTAGAGGGAACACTATGATCACATCTGGCAAATCAGGCACAATTAAGAAATAATTACGGATTTTTTTACCCTGTCTGGATGCGGCCTTGGCGTAGGTTCATATATTGGACTATTTAATTCCCATGATTCATGCCCATGGATTATGACTGCTGGGGATGAAGGCAACCATCACGAGGGGACCTAAGCTTGGGAATGATTACTTTGGGGTGAATCAAAGGAGGCATACGTCAGATGGTGTCCTGGTAGTTCGGTTACTTTGAGGACAGGGAAACGGGAACTTTACAATCAGTGGGCCATTTTCCAGTTAAATGTGGAAATCCTTCCTATCAGTAGGGAGAAGTCACCTTTCCAATGGTTTGTGAGCCATTGGTTTTTAAAGACAGCTACCATTTGTAGTCATGTCGCTATCCTGTCCCAACAACAGCACCATTAGATCCCTGTCCTAAAGTTGGGAAAGGCTATTTAGACCAGGGAACTCAAAACTGTAGCTATTCAGATGTTCCTGAACTACATGCTCCATCATTGCTTGCTACTGGCAATTCTGGCTGGGGCTGATGGGAGTTGAAGTACTTTAGGCTGTCTACTTCCCCATATCGTCCATCTCCTTTACAGCAGATTAGAAAGACTCCAAACACAGTTTTGCACACCCCTGTCAACCCCTGAGCTACAGGCAGGGTGTGCAAAACCGTGTTTTGGAGTTTTTCTAATCTGGTGTGAAGGAGATGGACCATATGGAATTGGTGTCTAAAAACATGGCATCAAGTTATTTGGTAGGGGTAGGGAAACCAATGGCTTAAATAAGGCTCCTACTTGCCAATAAACAAGTCTGAACTTCAGCTAGTGCTCTGATCTGGTGGAGCATAATTCCACAGAGGTAGCCCTATCCTAAAAAGCTAAGACCCCTGCTCGATCAGACCACAGGCCCTTCAAGGATGAAGGCCAAAGGGAAAGGAGGCCAGGGCTCCTACACCTTAAACACCTGGATGAAGAGGGGGTACTACAGAGTTGCAGAAGCCCAGCCACTCTCTATTTTATAGAGGCATTAAAGAGGCTCTCTAATTCCCTCTTCTACCCAAGTGTTCAGTGTACAGCAGCCTCATATAGTTCTCCTTCAATGTAACTGTTAATGATGCAGGAACCATCTAATTCAAGGTACAAGACTGCTGCCCTCCATTCTACTTGGCAACCTGAATGCTGAGACTGGAGGTATTATCCATCAGCTTCCATCTTCTTGAATTCTTCTAATTGCCTTTTAATGCCATACTTAGATGGTGGACCTCCCAGGCATCCTGAGGCCTCTTAATTTATTTTAGAAGAAGAAGAAGAGTTGGCTTTTCTACCCCGCTTTTCTCACCCATTTAAGGGGACTCAAAGCGGCTGACAGACCCTCTGTTCTTCTCCCCACAACAGACACCCTCTGAGGTGGGTGGGGCTGTGAGAGCTCAGGAGAGATCTGTGACTAGCCCAAGGTCACCCAGCTGGCTTCATGGGGAAGAGTGAAATCGAACCTGGTATTCCCAGATAACAGTCCAGCTCCCTAACCACTAGACCAATATTTTAGGCCCAGACAATATTACAGAACCATTCTGAGAGGCTCTGCACATAAATAGAAGCTACAAGAAAATGCCACATTTCAGGTCCCATCAGCTGGACCTTTAGTGCTACCAAATCAAAGCAGTGTAACCATAGGAGGAGCTCCACGGTAAAGAAGCAAAGAAAGCCAGCCCAATGTCACTCCCGATGTCACTCCTGTCTCTTATGTGCTCTAGCTTTGCACTTTCCCCTTCTTGCCCCCAATGGAAGAAGCAAAAGATCAAACACACAGGGTGCAACCAGACTTGTTAATACTGCGCAGCAGAATGCGCAGTAGTGGTGGGGGCGTCACACACCACAACTGATAGATTGTAGTGGCAACGCATTGTCCCATCGCTACTGCACATTTAGTGTAGTGTGGGATGAAGAACATTTGCTGCACAGTATTAACTAAATTCAAATCTTCCTGCCAGTCCTGCCAGTTCTGGCAGGAAGGAAAGAAGGGGCGATGAGAGCAGGAGGGCAGCTGAAATCCGATTGGCTGCCTCATCCCATCTGACAGCACGTGCCAGCTGAGCTCTTGCAGCTTCCTATGGGAAGCTACAGAGCTGCGTTTCAGGTTGAGATGGGGTGTTGTCGCTTTGCAGTGGGTAAGCTGTGATTTTCCCCTTAACTGTGGATTTATTCCGCAAGTCTGGAGGGAGCCATAGTGATGTGACTCTGTTCAGAATTGGGAAGCCCTGAATGCTTCTTCCAAATCCACCAGAGTAAGGGGAACAACAGAATGGTTTTCCAACCTATATCTGACATGCTACTGGTGATCTTCTCAAATTGAATGGGGGGAAGGCCTGCAGTTGTTTTAGGCTCTCATCAACCCCAGTCTGCACAGGCATTTTAGATGCCAACTTCCATCAACCCAAGCCAGTGCGGTCATATGGGACTCCAGCTCCCATCCACCACTGGCACCATGGCATTTGGCACTCCAGCTCCCATCAGCCACTGCTTCCACAGCCATTTGAGACTCTGGC
This sequence comes from Aspidoscelis marmoratus, assembly GCA_014337955.1. Classification (NCBI taxonomy): domain Eukaryota; kingdom Metazoa; phylum Chordata; class Lepidosauria; order Squamata; family Teiidae; genus Aspidoscelis; species Aspidoscelis marmoratus. The sequence continues at coordinate 2,073,311 of MTQE01003656.1, forward strand.
TCCCTTCAGCCACTGCCAGCATAGTCATATGGGACTCCAGCTCCCATCAGCCATTGGCACCATGGCATTTTGGGACTCCAATTCCCATCAGCCATTGCTGCCACAGCCATATGAGATTCTGCTCCAATCAGCCACTGCAAGCACAGTCATATGGTACTCCAGCTCTCATCAGCCACTGCCAGTAAAGCTATTGGGGATTCCAACTCCCATCAGTTCTCAGCAGCCACAAAGGATTTAGGCAGAGAGGACACAGTGTGTGTGTTTTCTTACAAACTATATGCATGCAGTAAATACCAGGTTACTCCTTGTCCCCTTTCCCCATCTCTCCCTTTATTCTTTAAAGAATTATGTACCAGATAAGGTGAGTGGGCACTCTACCATCGGACTCTAAATATGGAACTCCTACTATGTGGCTCAACAGATCTCCTTGAACTACTTAGTCCATCACGGAAGATGACCACCAGCAAGCAATGATCGTCATTGTAGCCCATAAACCTGTGCAGGTCATATCCTCCTCACCCGTGGAGTAGACAATACTGGCCTGAAAGGACTTACTTCTCTGATCTGCCACCAGGCAGCTGGTGCAAGACAAGGCCTTTTCATGCAAGACAAGGCTTGCTGGCGGCTGAATCAGGGTTTGCAGCCATATCTTAAATCACAGTTCAGCATACAGCAATCACCAAGTGGTCAAGATTATCTCTGAGCCATCGGAAGAACTCTGCCAGATTCAACCCAAAGGGGATCGCCTGATCCCAGTTCCTATTTCACGTGGAACAGTACTAGACTGCCCACAACTAAATTGGGAAGGAAGCTATGATCCAACCCAAGTCTTGCTCTCCCAGATAAGTGAAAAGTCACTGCCGGAACACACTGTCGGTCTGAAGTACGGTAGAGCTTCTTCCTCCCCTCCCCCCACACAGCAAAATTAGCAAAATCCATTTATATTATGGTGTTGCTGCCCCCCCCCCCACACACACTAGGGATGTGTACAGATATTCAAAAATTCAATTCGAATTAGACGAATATCAACATTCGAACTCGAATCGGATTTCCAAAAATCCGAATTTCCGTATCCGAACGATTTCAAATTTTCAAAAATCTGATGCGGAATTTTGAATAATCCGACTGAATAGATCCATTTATATCACATCCGAAAATCAGGTATATTTGCGCTTATAACACGGGATGACCACGGGATGCAAACGGGACGAAAAGAGGACGCACACGAATTTGAAAATCAGATGCGAATCTTGCTGACATTCGTATGATTTGATTCGAATCAGATTTTTGAAAAGACGTATCCAGATAATCCAGATTCAAACCGCATTTTCAAAAACCCGGATTTTTTAATTTTGAATCGAATTGAATATTCGAATCGAATTCGAATGCAAAAAATGCATTCGTGTACATCCCTAGCCCACACAATACTGAGCGACTCACTCGGCTGTGTGTGTTTTCTTATGCGCAATTAGGTAGAGGCCCCGCGTAAAGCTCTTCCCGCAGTCCAAACATTTGTAGGGTTTCTCGCCTCGGTGCGTTCGTTCGTGGGCAGTCAGGTTCGAACTGCGCCGGAAGGCCTTGCCGCAGTCAGCGCAGCTGTATGGCTTCTCCCCGGTGTGGGTCCTCTCATGGACGATGAAGTCGGAGCTCCACCGGAAGGTCTTGCCGCAGTCCGAGCACTTGTACGGCTTCTCGCCCGTGTGGGTCCTCATGTGGGTGGTGAGGTTGGAGTTACGGTTGAAGCTCTTCCCGCAGTCTGCGCACTGGAAGGGCTTCTCCCCTGTGTGGATCTTCTTGTGGCGGATAAAGTGGGAGCGGTGGTCGAAGCTCTTCCGGCAGTCCTGGCATTTGTACAGCCGCTCCTCGGTGTGGATTCTCCGGCGCAAGACGACGCAACGCTTCTGGCGCTGGTTTTCTTGCATCCTCTCCTGGAAGAGAATCTCGCTGAGATCTTTGTAGCCCACCCGGCAAGGGACAGGCTCCGATGCCCTCTTGGCCAAGTGGATCCCTTGATGCCTCTCTGGCCTCGGCTGGTTCTCGGAGGCTTTGCCCGGATCATGACGCTGAGAGAGGGTTTCACGAGGGTTTTGCACAGACGTCCCACAGGGATTCTCTTGTTCATAGTATTCACGCTGCAGAACTTGCCTGCCTTGTTCATTTAGCAGCTTGCCCCCTGCTGGCACAAAAACAGAACATAGAACTGTCAAATAATCTCTAAGTAAAGTATCTGAAATACAGAATTGAAGGGATCCCTCAAGGCCATCTACTCTGAAGTCTAACTCACAGACAGAACTCAGCAGGGATGAGGAAACTATTTTTCTGTTGTTCACTGCCCATCAACTTACCTCACTAGCTAGTGGTGAAGGACAATGGGATTGGAGCTCAAGCAGAAAAAGAAGAAGAGTTGGCTTTTCTACTCCACTTTTCCCACCCATTTAAGGGGACTCAAAGTGGCTGACAAAACATCTGTTCTTCTCCTCACAACTGACACCCTGTGAGGTGGGTGGGGCTGTGAGAGCCCAGAAGAGAGCTGTGACTAGTCCAAGGTCACCCAGCTGGCTTTGTGCAGGAAGGCAGATTCAAACCCAGTATTCCCAGGTAAGAGTCCAGCTCCCTAACCACTAGACAGGAGGGAAGAGCCTTTTTGGTGGTGGATCTATAGTTATAACCAATTTAAGTTCTATTCTCATAATCAAAACCTACTAAAGGGCTGGATGTATGTAGGCTTTCATGACTGGATTCAGTCTCATTTATAGCAGTTTTTGGGCTGTCATGCCGTGTTCCAGGCTTCTTCTTTTGAGAGCCTTTCAGTTATAGCTTCAATATCCATCTTCAGAGGTATTTGCTCTTCGCTGAGTCAAGGGTGATTGGTGTCTTACTAGATCTTGTTTCTCTTCTTATAGATGTCTACTGCTTGTTTGTCAGCTCTTCCTTTATTTGAGTTGCTAATGAGTCATTGGTCTTTCCCTGGCTGCACCTGTTGGCATTGTTTCCTTAAGTGGAAGTGTTAATGGCGGGTCTTTGAGGCTATCTTGTTTACTGTGTATTTGTGTAATCCCTGGGGATGAGTGACTAGTGGCTTGTGTGTTTGCAGAACTCAGTATGAATCTCTGTTTTGCTTGTTTCTATACAGAGGTTTCCAGATGCTGCTGAGAAACAGGCCTTGGTCCCTATTAAAGTTGTGGGGATGTTGTTGTATTTCTCAGAAGAAACCTGGAACATGGCATAACAGCCCAAAAGCTGCTACAAATGAGATACTAAAGGCCTGTTTGCACTTACATCTCTGGAGCGGCTGCAGCTGCTCCAAAGGAACTCTGTTCACATGCCGTGCCTCCTCCACCAACCTGGAGCATCTCAAAGCATCTGTCAGCTGTCCCAATCGTGAGCTACAAAGAAATATAACCTTATCCACAGCTTCACAGGGAGCAGCTGGTGGGATCCTGGATGCAGGGTTTGCACTCTCTTGTGGACATTTTCCTCCCCACTGTTTTTATTCCCACTACAACCCCCTTAAGACGTAGGCTAATCTGAGATACAAATTCAAAGAAAAAGACTCAAAGAATGCCACCAGCCTTTACCATGTTTCCGAGATGCTCCTAGAGAGACCTGCTGCACTCTAGGAAAATTCACCGTCACTTCTTCGAAGGAATTCAGAATCTGGAAAAATTAAAGGAATGGCTCTTGAGTTCAAGCTGAGGGACCAATGTGAGAGTAGGAGGGGGGTAAAATCCCATATATTTCCAATTCCCAAAGTGGTACCTCAAAAATAGCTGCATGCTTTCCATCAGATGTGAGGAACTGTTTCAATATTGAGATTAATATTTTATGCCCAGCAGTATTTGAAATTCAGAAATGACAGTGGTATACCTTTGGAATGTTTGGAAACTTCAAGTTCCTGAAAGACTCTAGGACTGCCTCCAGATTAGCTAAACAAATCTGCAGTTAAATAAAAAATCACAATATACACGACCGGGCGTCCTGACTAGAAACGCAGCTCTGTAGCTTCCCCTATTGGAACTGTGAGAGCTGAGAAGGCTCACACGGGTTGAGGCAGCCAATTAAATTCTGAGCTGCCCTTCCTGCTCTCATCTGATTTTCTCGCCGTCCTCCCTGCACTGACTGAAGGCTCCGGATTTTCTTTATAGTGCACAGTGAGTGTCGCTGAACCAGCGTTAAGGCAACTGTGCAGTCCCAATTGTGCAATGCAATGCCACAACGACTGATCAGTCGTCATGTGTGATGGCTCGATCAGGACCACACATTTCAATGCACAGTATAAATGTGTATGGATGCAGCCTTTGTGTGTCAATTCCTTCTATGGCAGGAAACGTTTCCAAAGCAGTAAATTTCCCCTCAGAGTGGACAGTCATCAGATGACGTTCATTCCCTAGCTTTTGAAGGAGCCATCTTGTGGATGACTGCTGGTGTGCTCCTTAGCACTTTGCCCTGTTCCTGGTGCAATCTCTGGCTGTCTCCAGAAGTATCCAGAAAACTTGTTTAACAATATTTTGGAGTTACAGGTCTTCTGAAACAATTGCTTGTTGTGTGGTGAAAGCACCTTCTTCCACTGCACACTTGCCTTTGAGATCATCTCAGGTGCCAGCACGCTTGCATGGTACCTCCAATGACCCACCCAGCACCTCAGAGGTGTGAATGGGCTGCACCAGAGACAGGATAGGCCATCTCTGATGACGCTAAGTGCGCTCCAAACTTAGTTTGCATGCACTATGCTCCAGCATGGAAGGGGCCGTTTCTGAACTTAAAATGCCCCTTGAAATGCAGGGGCTGTACTGTATGCAAACTGGGGGGAGTGGAGGGAGTACAGAAGGCCCCAGAAGTGAGTGGTACTCATATTCCTAACTCCTGATCTCCAATTGCAGCTTTGGGTCCCGACCAGGGGAAGGAAGGGACAAACCTGCAGTTATGGTGGACGTGTTCATCTCCTCCCAGTGTGGGCTGTTCCCTCTTTTTCTACAACTGGCCACGGGACCTGGCCTTCGCCAGCAGGCAGAGCCATTCCCCCCCCCACCTCAGAAAGAAATCAAGGTCAGGTTGTAGCACGCAGCACCCCCTCTCCTCTCACCAACTGCCTCGGCCTTTCTGCTTCCTGCTGTCTCAGCAGGAATCCCTCAGCCAGGGCCACCGCCTGAGCGCAGGTCTCTGGTCCACGGTCCCGGACGCAACCCTGGATCTCTGGGGGCAGGATGCTCAGGAACTGCTCTAGGATCAGCGTTTCCAAGATCTGCTCCTTGGTGTGCCTCTCCGGCTTCAGCCACTGGTAGCAGAGTCCCCGAAGCCGGCTGCAGACCTCGCGGGGGCCCTCAGCCTCTTGGTAGCAGAAATGCCGGAAGCGCTGGCGATGCATCTCCGGGCTGACAGTATCTTCTTCCAACACCTCTTCTTTGATTTTCAAGCCACCTCCCCAGATGAAACCCTGCTGGACAACGCCACCAGCGGCCTGGAAGCCTTTGGGGTCATTAAAAGCCACCAGTTCCGGAAGAGGGGGCTTCCCCCACCCAGGGTGAGGGGACTGTACCACCTTCAGGAATTCCTGCCATTGGGCTTCCCAGCGCTGGGCCAAACCCTCGTCAGGTTCCTGCTTAATATGCTGCGGCGCCACCCGGCGTAGGAGGTCTCGGGTAATGCCAGCCTGGGTCGAGCGGGACTCTTTCTTTGGTCCCTCCGCCACCTTGCCGCAAGCCGAATCCTTCTCCTCCATCTTCAGTCTCTGCTCTTGCGCAGCCTGGAAATGAAGCCGCAGGGCGGACAACGACACGTCGGCGGTTTTCGCACGCGCTTGCTTGGAGGCCATCAGGAGCAGCCTTGGCCCATCTCAGGCCGTAAAATTATGGGCCGTGTTGTCTGTCAGGGACGCTCCCCCCCTCAGAAACCTCTTGCGCGGGAGGAAACAGCAGCAGGGCCTCCGTGGTTCGAAGAAGGGTGCCGTTCGAGACGTTAGGAAGGCCTCCCACCTGCTTTGAAAGGATATGGGAGGTGGGGATGAGAAAGGAAAGAATCTCAGTCACGGCATTTTTGAGGCTGAGATCAGACGTAGCAAAAACTAATAATTAAATCTCTGGGGTGGTTTCAAGATGGCTTCGAGGTGGGATTGTTCACACACCAATCTGGCCCCTCTCCTCTCCGGAACGTCCTGTGCTAGAAAAGGTGGATTAGAGAAGGGTTGGGAACACCAGGGCCACACGCTGTCTCTCTGAGGCACCTCTGAGGCGTCCCTTTTGTTATGTCTGAACGTCACCTAGGTTAAAAGAGGTGGATTAGAGAAGGGCTGGGAACACAGCAGCCACACACTGTCTCTGAGGTACCCCTTAAGTTATGTCTGAACACAGCGTGAGTTTGCCTCATGCAGCTAGGCAAAAGCAAGGAGGAAGGGGGGAAACCAAATGCATAAACCTTTTCTTTAAATCGTTTGCTATGTTGTCCGGATTTCACTTGAAAGTTCCAAAGCTTAAGACCGTAAGAGGAGCCCTACTAGATCGGGCCACACTTCTGTCCTGACGCTTCCTAGCGGAACTTTATTTCATAAGGTCCTGAGGGCAGAGACCCATCTTCTTACAAGGCTGCCTACAGATGGAAAGAGGCAACGAGGGATGTAAAGAAAATTCTGGGATTGCTTATTGCTGTCCCAGATGGATGCAAGGAGTGACCCCAGGCTCACTTTGATGTCTGGCAAACAGCTTCTGGGGATGAAAGGACTGGGGATACCAGAAGGCAGCTAAGTGCTTTCCTACTTCCTTTCATTTTTTCGGGGTGTTTGGCTGGTTTCCGGTAGCCCACATCAGGCCAGTGGCAAAAGCTACCAACAGGCACTGAAGATGTGTATTCGCACTATGATGGGCCCAGGTCTTTGGAAAGTAGAAGGCAGACTGAAAAGGGTGCATTCAAACCATCAGTAAATTCCTCCATTACAAGCTCATTTACAATCTTGCAGTTATCTAAGTGCTAAATTACCCTGTACTTAAGGAATGATAAGAAACCCTTGTCCTCCCGTTTTTTCCAAATTACTGAATTTGCAACCATTCCTGGATAGTGCCAGAGTAACATCTGGAAGCAAAAAAGCTAAGGGCACAAAAACAAACTATACAATAAATAATAAATCCCCGGGGAAGCATTACATGGGGAGTAATTCACCTCCCCATGAAAGGAAAAATATACCAAGTCTTTTGCCACTTATTTGATTAGGGGTATATACTGTTCTTTACCACAATTCCCAGGCAGTTTACAACAAAGATTAAAATGGATTTAAAACAAAATGCCGGGAGAGGGCCTTCTCAATGATGGCCCCTAGCCTATGGAATAATCTCCCCTTTGAGGTGCGTCAATCACCTTCACTGTACACATTTCAGAAGGCAGTGAAGACGCACCTCTTTATGAAGGGTTAATAACAGATAAAAGATTAGATAAGAGATTTGCAACA
>MTQE01003656.1:2087132-2106709 GCA_014337955.1 Aspidoscelis marmoratus
CCACCACCACCACCACCACCACCACCACCACCACCACCACCACTTCCTGAAACATCTCCCCAAAATATACCCTCTGTTTACTTGGACAGGCAACATCTTCTTGCCAGTTTCCTTGCAAGTTTAATCCTGATCAAGAATAGGTAAACAACTAAACCATCTATGGTCAGGTTTTCCTATGTGGGTGGGTCCTCAAAACATAAAAGCTGTCCTTGTGGCTGGGTGCCTGTGATGGACCCTGGTTGACTGCCTGGGCACCTCTATGGCCACCACTACGCAGTTTTCCTGGCAGTGTTACAACAGTGGTTTGCTATTACCTATTTCCAGGGAGAGACTGCAGATTGAACTGGTGATTCCTCACTTTCTCGGGAGTTCGCTCCACCACAGAGCTTCAGCTGTACTACGTAAACATAATTTTCAAACTACAAACACAAAATATACTCACATGTTATCTCAGCTGGCATGGCTACCACATGTATTCTGAATTAGGGTGTTTTTCCACTGTCACTAAAAGTACTCATTAAGTACCCATTACCATAATGGGTACTTAATGGGTACTTCTAGTGACAGTGGAAAAATACCCTTAGAGGCATTCAGCCATAATCTTGCAACTATTAAATGCCTCTCACTGGCTCAGTATAAACTGAATCTGCACTTTCTGTTGCGCTTATGTAAAATTACCATTTTTCAGTCAGCCTCAATAGTTTTAAGAAAGAATTGGACAAATTCATGGAAGTCAACGGTTATTAGAATGGATGCCTTGATGCTGCCTCCAGGTTGGAGAAACATGCAGGAGGCCTTTAAAGGCCATTTGCAGGCATTTGAGAACAGGTGAAGGTTTTTCCTTGGTCTTCGGCTTGAGAATGTCCAGAAGCGATCACAGGAACACTGTATGAAACAGGATGCTGGACTAGATGGGCTATGGCCTGATCCAGCAGGGCTCCTCCTAAGTTCCTACCTGTACTAATGAGGGTTAAGGGGAAGAGGGAAGGGGGGGGGGAGAGAATAGGTCTGTCTTTCTTCTCTCTGCTTCCAAAGCCCATTTTGGAGAAGAAAGATCCTTTAAACCCCCTGATGCACGGTGTTTTGGGTTTTTTTCCCCATTTTTGGAATAGTCAACCATCTCCAATTTGGACAGTTCCCCTTTAAGAAGCAATTATCTTCAATCAAAGGATTAGAGGATTTCCCCCCTTGCTTTTGAATGAAAATCTCTTCTCTTCTCTCTTCCCCACCCGCTTTCTGATCTCAAATGGGGTTGCAGAGGTTTTGGAAACTAGGCAATTCTCCCCTTCTGTCTCTCCACCCCCACCCTTGTCTATCCCTTTTCCTTCACACTCCCTTTCTTTCTTTCCAGATGCATAAAGATCACATATATTTACTGGCATTTTCTTTCTTTTCTTTTTTTACTCACTTGAAGAATCCCAGCTTTTAAGATTCTCTGGCGCCCCTGGGTTGAAACTGCCACACACTGCTTGCTGCTTGGGGACCGGGAAAGTGGGTTGTGGGGGAAGATGTATCATTTAGGGAGATCCAAAAGTCAGGAGAAGAAAAGGCCACTTTGTGCAAAAAGGTGGAAAAGGAATGGAGGGTTAAGGCGGAACAGGAAAGGAAGGACTTTGCCCCTTCTATCCCTTTCGCCCTCCTCCTCCTCCAAATGTCTACGGCTTCTCTAGCAACCAGGCGGCTCTATCAGATTAACCCTTACAGCTGCCTTTCCCGTTCCAGATGTTGTAGACTACAACTCCCAGCCACCCATGGGAGTTGCGTCCCAAAGCATCTTAGAAGGTCAGGGCTGCAGCCTCCCTCCCTCCCTCCCTCCCTCCCTCTCTCTGTGCGCATCCTGCTCTCTGATCTGCCAAGGGAGGCAGCCCACCGAAGTCTGATCTGACTCACTTGTGAATGAAGATCTTGCCGTATTTCCTAGAATTACCTTGCAGAAACACAGATTCCATCCTGCACAGATTCCATTCAATTCTTGGCCCTTTCTGCATGAGGGCATGCAGGATCTGAGAGCCTCTGATTTGGAACCAGGGTCTCTGCATTTGCACGTTAATCCAGACTGCAGAGACCCCATCCCCTCTCTGTTAGGCTGGACCTGTCTGCACAGGACGGAGCTATACCTGGATCAAGAGGTCCTCCATCCGCATCTACTGGAAAATCCATTAATGAGGTCTACAATCCAGCCTAACTGCTCGAATCTGGATGATGGAGGCACACAGATGGCATGCCTCCGTGATCTGGAATTTCTGGAAGTGATTTTCAGTGCAGCGCACTATAGCACACCACTGAAAACCGCCACACCACATGAACTGCAGCTAGGAACTGATATTCCTAGCTGTGGCGGGTGGAGCGGTCAAGCTACTACCATAACCTGTAAACTTCATAGCTATGGGAGCTGTGATCTGGATTGGTACTATCCATGCAGACAGCCTTGATTCAGCCTTCGCCTCCCCATGATCCAGATCTGTAGATCCCAGGAAATCTGGATCTACAGATCCCGATATACTGCTCCACAGCGAAGAAAGGACCCGGGTCAAGAATCCCATATTCTTTTCTATTTTTGTATTTATATCCAGCTGTTTTTCCAAGGATCTGCAGCCAGGAAGTCCTTTCTTCTACCTCTTAATTTTGTCCTTTCTATAATCCTTAGATCTAAGTTGGGTTCCTTCCTTCCTTCCTTCCTTCGGCCTGACTGAAGGGGAGTGCTTTAACCAGGAGCAAAAAGAAACAAACACATAATGTGGTACCTGCCGAATCTCCAGACAAAGGCTATTCCAGAGTCTGGGGGCCACTACAAAAAAGGTCCTGTTCTCTGTCCTTGTCCCGGTGGCCAAGGGTGATAATTTTTTGAGGGCCTGGGGATATGGAGAGAAAAAGGATGATGTAATATTCATGCAAACAGGAAATCTGAATTATATTATGCAACCTTAAAAAGCAAGATAGTCAAAAACAGAAAATATAATTTCATACCCAGGACTCTTAATACCTTATCTTTGCAGTTTTCTTATTCAGAGTTACTCAACATATATCCCTCAAATTTGCAACCTGATAATGCTTGGCATTTAATACTATCGTTCAGGACTCTTTCAGTGTTTTGCAAGGGCTAAATGTCTTTTAAAAACACTCATGAATTCCAGATTTGCATATATTTAATCATTGAGCCTTTGGGTAAATAGATTTGGGTGAATCACGAACACAAATCATGGGGGGAGGAACACTAACACTTCCTAAGCCCACAGTAGTTACTGAGAAATAAATACTGGTTTCTGCCTGCCCAAAACTCTCTCAGCAGGGTCAGAATTAACAAGACTAGAAATTTACATTTTCTAACCTAAACAACACCAGAACTCAAAAACCGCAGCAATACTGGAATTCAGAACTGCAGGAATCCCTGATGTGCCAAGGTTGGCATTGCAAGAATTTAACATGAGACATTACAATTTTGAAATTTATTTTTAATTAATTCTTATCCTGCCGCTAAGTTAAGAAAGACCTCAGAGTGGCTTGCAGTGTATAATAGGCAACAACTACCTGCCCTCAGGCTCATAATCTAAACAGACACAGCATACAAGGAAAAGAGGACTGGGAGGGAAGAGGAAAGGATCAAAATCAGGTGTTGGTTCTCGGTGGCCCTATAGTGCCACCCTGCCGCCTTCTCTGGCAGCTTGCTGGTAGAATGGCTGCTCTAGATGGCGGATGGCTCTCGGCTAAACTACTCAATGCTAGGGTGGCCCAACAGACATACCTGGCCCCCATGCCCAGTCAGCTGTTCCAGGGCAATCTCAGAGCACCTTTGCAAAAGGGTTGTCCCTCCGGGGGCTTTATATTGATTGATCCTGCTTGTTTACATGTTGCCCTTAAGCCAGGGGACTCTCAGAGTGGCTTACACTATGTTATGCAAGGGCCTGCCCTCAGGCTTACAATGAAAGATGACGCAAGGAAGAAGAGTTGGCTTTTCTATCCTGCTTTTCTCACCCATTTAAGGAGACCCATTAAGGAGACTCAAAGTGGCTGACAGAGGGGGCAAGCAGGATGCTTCTAAGGCCTTTTGCTTGTCGCTGCTTGAGATGCCCATGGGCAATTGGTGGGCCACTGTGTGGGACAGGATGCTGGACTAGATGGGCTGTGGCCTGATCCAGCAGGGCTCCTCTGATGTTATTATGTTTTATTAAAAAATAAAATAAAATGTGAAATAAATCAATACATTCCAAAGCCAGGGGGCCACCACAGAGAAGACATGTCTGGTTTTGAACTACAATCTTATATGAGAGTCTGGAGTTCTGGGTTCAAATCCTCTCCCTCTCAGGCAAGGAATGTCATGCTGAACCTGTTGGGCCAGCCTCACAGGGTTGTCGTGAGTTCCTTCAAAGACTGAGGAACAGACATTGTAAGAAAGAAGCAAAGTGTGTTACCTACCAAGCTTGTAGATTTAGTCTGGTGTAGTGGTTAGGGAGCCGGACTCTTATCTGGGAACACTGGGTTTGATTCCACACTCCTTCACAAGGCCATGAGGGTGACCTTCGGCTAGTCACAGCTCTCTTCTGAGCTCTCACAGCCTCACCCACCTCACAAGGTGTCTGTTGTGTGGAGAAGAACAGAAAGTTTGGCAGCTGCTTTGAGTCCCCTTAAATGGGCGAGAAAAGCGGGATAGAAAAACCAACTCCTCCTCTTCTTCTTTATACAGATAAAAGATTTACACAGGACAAACCTTATGAATTATAATTGTTTTGACTGTTTAGAGTTACACTGTATTTACATGGTGATATTTTACCAAATCACCTTGCATGTCCAGGCCATAGATTTTATTGTATTCTTATTTTTTTGTTGCTTTTAGAAATAGTTTAATTTAAGAAGTAAATTAAAATGAGGGCACCCATCTTGCTGAAATCTTTTTTCAGGAATGCAACAAGGGATGTTTTTCCACTGTCACTAAGAAGTACCCATTAAGTACCCATTAATGACCCTGGAGGTCCCTTCCAATGATTCTATGATTCTCCAGATAACCTGGAAACAATGGTCAGGAAGCCAGACTCTTATCTGGGAATACCAGGTTTGATTCCATAGGCCTCCATGCAGCCAGCTAGGTGACCTTGGGCTAGTCACAGCTCTCTTCTGAGCTCTCACAGCCCTACCTACCTCACAGGATGTCTGTTTTGGGGAGAAGAACTTAACGTTTGTCAGCCGCTTTGGGTCCCCTTAATGGGTGAGAAAAGTGGGGTCGAAAAGTCAGCTCTTTGTCCTCTGCCCGAATTCGAATTAAGATTAGCCTGGAACTTTCTGATTCGTGGTTTATAATATTCGTTTTGGGTGTATGGATTGTCTGTTCTCAGCCTTCATGGTAAGACGGGCAACCGTTCTGAGTTTTTAAAACAGCTAGTGCTATAAATACATATAAACAAATAAGCAAGCAAGCGAATACAGCTGCTATCGGCAGGCAGAGATTCAACTGATGCAACTTTCTGGAATCAGCATTTGACAGAGAAATTGGAAAATGCTTAGCCTCATAGCCTGTTTAATCTTAAATCAATCTTTCTCCCAAACGTCTTCCTTCTAATAAAGTCCTATATTATGTTAATTCCCACTTCCTTTCGGTGTCTTTGCAAAGGTCATTCTAGGGTCGAACTTAAAACAAAAAGAAAACTCGATCACCTATTCGCATAAAAAAAGGATGCCAATCGCCCAGACGTAAATCGTATCCTTTGTTTGTTGAAGAATAAGGGGACGGGACAGAGTAGGAGGAGGCCTGAGTTAAATATGGGTGTGGCTCTTCTCCCAAAATTATCCAGATTGTAAGATCACCAGCCCCGCCCTAGTGCTGCCCCCCTTTTAAAAAAATCTTTAAAGAAGAGCGAAGTTGTAGTCACTGCACAACATTGTTTTCCTACGTCTGGAAGCGTTGGTAAGTTTTCCTGGTTTGTTGTTTTCAGACAAGCGTTTTTGTCTCTCTGCGACCCTTAGGCGCCTGCGGAACTCCCTGCCACGGGATAGTACTAGCTGAGTCGTTTTTAAGATGGAGTGAAATGCACAAGGCGTGAAGCTGAAATGCAAAACTCAACATTTATCATCATCATCATCATCATCATCATCTAGCTTTATAGAGTAATGGCCATAATAAGTAGGGCGGGTGTATGCATTTTATTTCTGTTTCTTGCCTTGCCTTGTTTTAGGACCACTTGCTCATTACATTTTTCAGTCCATCACAGGTTTTGTAAGAAATGGAACATTGGTTTTCTATTCAGTAGAGCTTCCATTGCCAGTAGTAATCTACCTTGCAGTGCCGGCTGTCGGGGGAGGTAGCAGCAGGATCGATTGCATAGCGAAAGAGCGTCTCAATTTTATCTTCCTTAAATGCTTCTGTTTTAGAAAATGGACGATTGTTTTCCAAATTCTTTTGCTTTGCCTGCTCCGAATGGTCCTCCATTCCTTCCAGCGTTTTCTTCCGTACCTTTAGGTAAAGCTCTGTGGGAGTTACGGTTCTCTTCTCCTCCAACCAATTCAAAACAGCCGCATTGTGATCTTGTGACTTTTTATCAGGAAATGGGCCATAAATTGCTTCTTAAATTGCTCATTTCTAAGAGAGCAGGGGCAAGATAGATACTATTGGGTTCTTGCTGCGTGTGTTAGATTTATTTCTTTATTATTGTATGTGGGTACCACTGAGTTGTGACTGACTCCTGGCTGACTGGATAGGCACCTGTGTGCAGTTTTCTTGGCAAAGATACAGCAGTGGTTTGCCATTGTCTACTTCCAGGGAGAGACTGGGGATTGAACCAGCGACCTTTTGCTTTCCAGATTGCTAAACCATTGAGCTACAGGTGCTTCCAGACTCCATGGACACCTCCATGCAGTTTTCTTGGCAGTGATATAGAACTGGTTTGCCATTGCCTGCTTCTGGGGATCAAACCTCTGCTTTCTAGTTTGCTGTCTTTGAGCTATGGCTGCTTCTCCTTCCTGTTTCTTTAATATCTTTCTCTCTTCCCCCGAAAGCCCAAGGTGTTGGACTTCGCATGGCAAGAGAACGTATCAGTCCCTGTTTTTCTCTTCCATTTATCCTTGCAACTGCTCTAGGCTGAGAAGCAAAAGACTGGCTGAGACAATCACCCATGGCATTCCATGGCTGAGTAGGGATTCGAACCCAGAGCTCTTAGGTGCTGCTCTAATATTATATTTCCCATATATACTTTGACCCTCGGAAAATGAGCTTAGATGGTGAATAATGATCAAAGGAGGGCTCATAGAAAAATCAGAGGAAAATATCCTCAAAGAAACACTTTTTAAAAACTTACTTAAGAGCATAAGAACATAAGAGGAAGCCCTGCTGGATCAGGCCACAGCCCACCTAGTCCAGCATCCTGTCGCATACAGTGGCCCACCAATTGCCCATGGGCATCTCAAGCAGAGACAAGGGCAAACCTTCTCCTGCTCTCGAATCCCAGCGAACGGCCTTAGAGGCATCCTGCTCGTCCTCCTGTCCTGAAAGATGTACTTAGGCATCCATTCTAGTAGCCATTGATACACCTGTCCTCCATGAATTTGTCTAAACCTTCCTTAAAGCCATTTAGGCTGGTTGCTGTTAACCACCTCTTCTGGCAGCAAATTCCATAGACAGATGCTTCCCCTTGTTTGATCCAGCTTATTCATTGGCATTTATTTTTTGCCCTGTTTTAGCTAATTTCTTTTTTATATATTTATTTTACTGTGACCTGCCCTGAAACCTTGAGGTATCGGGTGGTAATATATAAAAGGGCAGCATTCTTTTCCTCTTCGTAGCCCAATGGGAGAAACCAGACCATACTCTGGATAAAAGTATTGGCACCTAAAGTGCTGATTGTGGCCATAACCAAATTCCTGTCCCCATAGGCTCACTTCTCCTCAAACCAACTCTGTAAGGTAGGCTAGTTTTTGTGGAAACGGTTAATGGTACAGAGGTACAAATTTTAAACCATAGGAACTTCAGTTCCAATGTTTCAGGAGTTCCTGCAAGGTCATATGCAGGGATTTCAGAGCAGGTGAAGGTTTTTCCTTTGTCTTCTGCTTGATAAACCCACAAGCAACTGGTGGGCCGCTGTGGGAGATGAGATGCTGGACTATGTGGGCTGTGGCCCAATCCAGCAGGGCTCCTCTTAGGAAGCCGAACCTCCTTCCTCCCAGCTGGAGAGACAGGCAGGATCTTTAAAGGCCATTTGCAGAGAGTCAAGAGCAGGTGAAGGTTTTGGCTTTCTCCTCTGCTTGGGATGCCCATAAGCGATTGGTGGGCCACTGTGTGAGACTAGAAGGGCTGCGTCCTGATCCAGCAGGGCTCCTCTGATGTTCCTGTGTACATTTTGGTGGTGGTGCTGCCTTTGTTTTGCATAGCTGTTATAAATTTGGCCCCATTTTGTCGAGGCTACCTTAGCTGAAGGCCACAGGACCGGAGCCCTTTCTAAGGGAATAAGATGGCAGCCACCCCTCAGCTCAGGCAGAACAGAAGGGCCTGTAAAGAAAACAGCTGTGCAACAGCTGGGTGGCCTTCATTACCATTTCAACAGTGGAGTCCAAGTTTGCCCTGAGGCTTTGCGGAACTGTTTAGAAATATTCCATAGGTGTTTCCTGTAGTTAGTGGTTGAGGCAGAAAGAACACCCTTGAGCTAGAAAGCTGACAATGGCTTTTAAATCTGCTTGGGGGGTGTTGCTGAAGGAAGCTGTTCTTCCTAGCCTGCATTGATTGCTCTTCTAAATCTCTTTAAAAGGAAGGAAGTGATCAGAAGAAGTTGGATAAGAGGGCATGGGGCGAGGCGGTTGTGAAATAGACCTTCAAGCTCTGCTTTCCAGCACATTTATAGTATTAAACAAACAAATGAACTCAATGCTGAGTGTTTGGGGGGGTGGGGGGAGAAGGACTGATTGACTGATTGATTGATTGATTGCTGTCTCTTGGCTTACCATATAAACTGGCTTTAATGTTTTTAAGTTTATTTTCTAAACTGCTTTTGGGATATTTTTAAATAAAGGATACAGCAATGTTGTAAATAAATAAATCTAGAGCTTTCTTAGCAGACAGGGAAGTGGTGTGTGGCATTATTGTTCTCCAGGCAGATGTCAGGGACTGAACTTCTGATCTTACACATTCTAGGCATAAAGACATAAGAGGATCCCTGCTGGATTGGGCCACAGACCATCTAGTCTAATATCCCGTCCCACACAGTGGGCCACCAATTGCTTCTGGACTTCTCAAGCAGAAGACAAAGGCAAAACCTTCACCTGCTCTAAAATCCCTGCAGAAGGATTTTAAAAATACTGCCTGTCTCTCCAGTCTGGAAAAAGAAAGCTAGGCATCCATTCTAGTAGTCATTGAGACATCTGTCCTCCATGAATTTATCCAACCCCTTCTGAAAGCCATTCAGGCTGGTTGCTTTCCCCACCTCTTCTGGTAGTGAATTCCATAGACTGATGACCCTCTAGGTCTAGGTGAAAAACTACTTCCCTGTCTGTCCTCCCTCCAGCTTCATAGAGTGCCCCCTGATTCTTGTGTTGTGTAAACATATTTTCTCTGGCCACCTTCTATACACCTTGGCCCATATATCTTCCTATTGGAATGACAGAGTTAGAAGGGATCTCTAGGGTCATCTAGTCCAACCCCTGCTTAATTCAGGAATTCCTAAACCATCCCAGGTAGATCAGTCTGTCTGTCTGACTATATCTATTGCACTCCACCCTAGGTCTGAAATCTAGGGGCTGTAGCAATTGAAAAATATAAAATGGCAATAAAACAGTTTAAAAACATCCCTATAAAATAAAAGTGGAACCTTAGGTAGGATTCCTGCCGCTTTGCCTTAGAGTAACTTTCAGCAGCTGTAACTTAACACAGCAGCAGTTATTCCTGAAATTATTTTCTTTGCACAAAGATCCTTTCAGCACTTATGGTTAATACGAATTTAAGGACTCCAAAGTCCACTTTTTGGGCTTTAGAAATCTGATCTCTGTCCCTCTGCTGGCCTGCTCCATCTGGATTAGATGGAGCATAATCCTGACCACAGAGTCCCTAATGGGGATCCAGACATCACTTACTTAATCCACATTGTTTGAATAATCCACAATAAAGCACAAATAATCTGGAATAAAATATGTCTGGGTGTGCTTTACTCTGGATTATCCAAATAACGTGGAATAAGTATATGGTGTCTGGATGAAGCTTTAACTGGCAGACCAGAGCTGACCTGGGAGGCATACAGAATATCCATCCTTTATATTCCAGAACATCCAAAGATAGCAGAATAAGTAACTGATTTCTAGATGTAGCCATAGTTGTGCTTGCAGCAGAAATTTAAGGGCTTGCCTACTGTTAACAGCTGCACAGAAAAGGGTCCTTTATGCAGGAGGATGTCTATAAAAATTCCCTCATTTAGGCTCTCTTCTCCTTGCTGTCTGGCCAGACAAAGCCAAAACGTGAAACCCGAGAGATATCCACAGGGCTGCCCCAGAAAATGAGCAGAAAGATTTTAGCATGATGGAATGCAAAGGCCAGACCTACAAGTGTTCTTGATGGATGTCTAGGCCTCTTTTGCACTGGGCCTTATTCTGGATTCTGTCCCAGGATAGGGGCCTGGTGTCTGCATGCTAGTGCAGACTACAGCAGGCCCCTATTCCAGGGTATAATCCAGAATATGGCCTAGTGAAGTGGTGTGTGGCATGTTTGCTCACTGTGGTGGAAGGGTTTCCTTGGAAGAGATGTCCCAGGTCATCAACAGGACTTCAGCCTGATTAGAAAAGGTGGAAAGGACTTAGAGCAAGTGAATTTGTGCAAGCATTTTTTGCTTATGATGAAATCCTGGCAAATCCTGCCTTTTGCTAATCTTTTGCATGCAGCGCAAAATGGTTTTGGTTGCAGTTTTGCAGAGCACAGTTTTATTGGAAGTGCAGGTTTTTTTAGCAAAAGCTGGAGGTTTGCAGCAAGTTAAAGCTACAGTGCCTTTGCTGCCATGCTGCCTCGCCTTCTGTTGTTGTTTTTTAACCCAGACAGAAGGAAAAGAAGGTTTTGCAAGTTCAGAAAAAGGACTTGGCTTCAAGCTTTGTCCTTTTGCAAAGTTCTTAAACCCTTAGTGTGTGTGTGAGAGATACTGTAGCAACTAGAAATTTGTGCGGGACCTTACCCTTTTTCCCCCCCTTCTCATCTCATTCTCTGTCTGGTCTTCTTCATTCTCTAACTTGCAGGGAAAAGGACACAGCAAGTTCCCCTGAATACTTGAATTTGAAAGTGTGTTCCCTTGTTTTTCTTCCTGAGGTCCCTCATTGCTGGGAGAGAGAGCTCAGCTTGCAGCAACAGGATCCGGACCATTTGATTCTCCTGTGGAGAGAAGGGCATTGTGTGGGCAAGCCGTTGGGCCAGTCATTTTCCAGTAAGGCAACCAAAGCTTTTGGAAGGAAGAACAGCCATGGCCCGGCGAAAGTGGCGTAGAGCCTTTGGCCCCAAGAGCAAATCTTCCGCAGAGCAGAAGGTGGGAAAAGTCACAGAGGACAAACATCAGGAGGGCGTGAGCAGCGATCCACAGTTAGATCTAGGGGCGGAGGGGAGTCCTGATGCCCCTCGTGCCAAGCAGGCCAGAATGCTGGACACCCCAAAAGAATTGCAGGGAAGCCAGCTGCCGAAGCCGGACGAGAGCGTGGATCAGCTCTGGGAGACGGAGTTCCAGGAATTCCTGGAAAATTCTGTCTGGGAGCAGCAAGTGTTTGAGGAGCAGCCGACCCCCTGGGTCGAGACCAGAACTTTCCTGGCCTCCTTCGAGCAGGTGGCAATAGCTTGCCGATGGCCAAGGAGAGAATGGGTGACTCGACTGTTGCCGGCTCTGAACGAGGAAGCAGAGAAGGCCTTTGTCAGCATGAATGCCGAAGACAGGGGAGATTTCTCGAAGGTCAAGGCGGCCATCTTGCATTGGGAGGCCGTGGCCCGGGAGAAGAAGCGCCAAGAGTTCCGCCGCTTCTGCTACCAGGAGGCCGATGGCCCCGGAGAAGTTTACGCTCGGTTGCGGGAACTGTGCAGCCGGTGGCTGGATGTGGAGAAAAACACCAAGGAGCACCTCTTGGAGATGTTGATCGTGGAGCAGTTTCTGAACATCTTGCCCAAGGAGATGCAGAGCTGGGTAAGAGGGCGTGTCCCCGAGACCGGCACCCAGGCCGTAAAGCTGGCAGAGGAGTTCCTGAGAAACCTGCAAACATCCGAAACGGAAAGAGCAGGACAGCAGGTAACAAGTATTTCATTGCTTTGTTTACTGGATTTATGTACCACTGATTTCATAAAAGTTCTGTGCGGTTTACAAGGAAAACATAGGCCCGGAATAAATAGGAAGTGGAGCAAATATAATTAAAATGTTCAGATTTTGAGGCAGAAACCTTGCTTTGATCTTTCTACGTGATGTTCTGGTTTGCCTTAGATCAGAGCCGAGTGGGCCATTGCTCTCCAGTTGGATTTTTGCACTTCCTGCTGCAAAAGGAACTGCAGAGTCTTAAATTGATGGGCTTCTGAATTTCTCTTTATCAGATGAGATATAAGGCCTCCTTAATCTGGATCAGGTGCCATCTAAAGCAAAGTGCACCAGCGGGGGGGGGGGGGTAGGGCTTCCTAGCTCTGCAGTAACATGCAGATTGGAGGCCTAGTTGCAAACTACACAGGCCCTTAATCCAGATTAAGGGTGTGCGGAAAGGGCCCACGTTAAGGTAGTGAGGATGGTTTACCGTTTGTGATGGCTGGCAGCTTATTCTGCTTTTAGACCACTTCCCTCAGCCGGGCATGGCATACTTACTGCGGTTTTCCCAATGGTATCCCCCTATTAGGAGCCACAGGAGGTTTCTTCCCTCATTCCCAAGATCTGGAAGCCACCTTTGGAGATGGAACCCGTGCACATCCAGGCCAAGAAAGAGTTGTACGCGAGCGCAGCCGCGGTCAGGCTGCACAAGGCCTATCCAGGTAAAACACACGTTTTCACTGCCTTATCTGTGGAGGAAAAGTCTCTGATGGAGTCCTTCTGGTCCTCCTTTCTCCTGCATGAGGGCTGTTGCTCATGGCGCAACATTACAGAGACAGTGTCCAGACAGGGGCCAAAATCCGGGATTGTTCCAGCACTATACTGGGATTGCCATTCATATCCCTATTAGGGGTGTGGGAGAATGCAATTTTCGGGATTCAATTCGAATCGAATAGCCGAAAATTTGAATCTCTTCTAGTGTATCCACATTTGATTCCATTCAAATACATTCATGCAAATTTTTGGTCCGTATTTGCAACTACGAATGTTGACAGCTCCATTGGTATGTGCACGGATGCATCCAGTTTTCGTCCTGCACGGATGGGTACAGGTCCATATGGATCTGTACACATGCAAATGGCCGAATAATTCATCCGAATGATTCAAAAGTTTAAAATGCGTTCGAATGTTTAAATTCAAATGTTTAAACATTCGATTCAAGATCGAATGTCCAAATTTGAATGAATTCAATCAAATTTTGAATGATTTATTTATTTATTTATTAACATTTATATCCCGCCCTATACCCTAGGGACTCAGGGCGGATAACACGTCCTAGTCCATATTTGCTATCCTGGAGGGGAAAATCCCAACCTGAGTTTTTCCAAAATAGAGATATCGCTGGTCTTGTCTGGATGCTTGCTGGCAGGATCCATCTTCTTGGAAATGGCCACTGTGCGTGGAACTGGGCCAAAGATAGCCCACTGCGCAAGTGTGGGGGTCTGCACTCTGATATTTCACACCTTCGAAACATCTTGAAGTACCTGCCAGGCTGTTGCCCAAATGCGGGCTTGTCCCACAGTTTTGCCACACCATTTGGCTGGGATAGTGAGAGGCCCACGTTTGATCTAGTGGTTAGAGAGTCAGACTGTTATCCGGGGATCACTGGGTTTGGTTCCACCCTCATCCATGAAGCCAGCTGGGTTACCTTGGGTTAGTCACAGTTGTCTTCTGAGCTCTCACAGCCCCACCTACCTTACAGGGTGTTTTGCTGTGGGGAGAAGAACAGAAGGTTTGTCAGCCACTTTGAGTTCCCCTTAAATGGGTGAGGAAAGCAGGGTAGAAGAGCCAACTCTTCTTGCCATCTGGAGGCAGTCAGGGTGACTTGGTATTATCCTACTCATTTTCTGGAGCTGTGGTTTTCAAACTGACTGAGCTAAACTCTGGTCTAGCAGTAGCAAGTGGTGTGGGATGTGCTGGAATCTCCCAGCAATTCTGCACACTTGGCTGGGCCCCAGTCAGTGTTGGCAGTCTCATAAGAGAGTATAAGAAGAACCTAAGAGGAGCCCTGCTGGATCAGGCCACAGCCCATCTAGTTCAGCATCTTGTTTCATACTGTGGCCCATTAATTATTCCTTCTCAGGCAAAAGACAAAGGCAAAACATTCTCCTGCTCGAGACTGTCTTTCCAACATGGAGGCAGTACCTAAGCATCCATTCTAAGTAGCCATTGATGTACCTGTTCTCTATTAATGTGTCTGTAATAACATAAGAGGAGCCATGCTGGATCAGGCCGCAGCCCATCTAGTCCAGCATCACTTCTCACACAGTGCTGCTTCTGGGCTTCTCAAGCAGAAGACGCAGGCAGAACCGTGATCTGCTCTTAACTTCCTGCACATGACCTTGAGGGACGTCCTGGCTGTCTGTCCAACCCAGAGGTGGTACCACCTCCACCATCTGGATCTCTCCATCTGGATTCCAGAGTTGCTTGATAACTCCCAATCCAGTTTATCGTGGCCGAGAACTGCCAGGATTCCAGGTTCCAGCTAAGCCAGGCTGCTTCCCAGAATCCTCTCTGCTCCTGCCTCTAGGCCTTTTCTTGTTCTCTGCGCACAGCCTTGACCTATATTTCGTTTCCTGTATTTTTGATGTGCGTTATCCCTCTTTCTGCCACAGATGTGGCGGTCACCTTCCCAGCAGGCTTTAAGAAGACCGGCTTGAGCAAGATGCGGAATTTCCACTGGGGGTCTTGCGAGGAAATGAAACTCCGCACGAGATTCCCCGGCAGAATGAGTGCCAAACTTCCATATCCCAGGAAGCATAGCGCGATCCTGCAGGGACGCCGCCGCTCGGAGAGGCTACAGAAGATCTTCCCCCCTCCAGCTTTGTCCGAGGTGGCCCCTTCTCCTCCTGTGGATCTCAAGCCAAAGGTCAAGAAGTCCCCTCCGGCCCATGGTGCCCCTAACAACGATCAGATAAAAAACTGCCCGGAGTGCGGCAGAGACTTCAATGGGCTGGCTAGCTTTCGTCGGCACTGGATCCGCCACAGTGGGGAGAAGCGCTACGAGTGCTGCTTCTGCGGCAGAGGGTTCTGCTGGCGGTCGGATCTGGTGCGTCACGAATGCCTGCACACTGGGAAAAAGCCGCACGAGTGTACTTTCTGCGGGGAAGGCTTTGACCGCAAGTGGCAACGGGTGCAACATGAGCAGATCCACACGGGGGGCAAAGCAAGGCTGTGATCTTAGGAGCAGAGATAGAATTGGGGTGGGGGGGGGAACAATCCAGAAGGGAGAGCATTGGGGAAACTCTAGGGCCCTTTCTGCACTTCGCCTTTTTCTAGATTCTGTTGAATAGGGACCTGCTATCAGCGTGCTTGTGCAGACTATGGTAGGCCCCACCTGGAGCCTTTTATAGTCTGCACCAGCATACAGTAATCTGAAATAAGCCCCAGTGCAGAAAGGGCCTTGGAAACATTGGTGGCTGTGGAAGGCGTCTTCCTGGAGCACGTTCGGATGATCGTGGCTTTTCATCATAATCTATACAGTAGTCTTTTTGTGTCTGCCCCATAAATGGTAGATGAAAGTCCCCCTACAGTTAGAGGAGGGAATAATTCTCAGAGTTTGGAACTGTTAACGGTTCCTCTGTTTCCTTAATTGCTGTAGTTCCAGTGATTCTCGAGAAAAACTTTCCCTGCTTTGAGGAGGGTGTAATCCAAGTTCCCCACCACTCTAGGGATTTCTGCTTGATCTGAAAGCTGAAGGAGGTTTAGTGTTACATTAGGGATCGTAGGTTGATGTGTTGCTTGTGCAAATAGCTTAACAAGGACTACTTTCTGTTTGCCAAATCCAGCCAGCTGGTTGTTTGCAGTTTTCTGGATGTAGCGGTGGATTGTTGGAGACAGTTTTAGGAGAATTTAGCCACTTCGAAACCTGTGAGTATCCTGATGGCTCTAGAGGTCCCATTCTCAAGATTTCACTTTATTAAAACATGTTTCGTGGAGCCTCCCGTAAATGGACGTGCTCCAGGTAAAAACAGCTTAGTTTTAGCAGGATGTTTCCTTATTGTCATTACTCTTGGAGCGGTTTTGCAGTGCCCACCCGAAAACAAAGCTTAATTTTAACCTTCAACCAAAACTGCCTTCAGTCATGTTTTCCCATTATGCCATCTGTTGTGAATGACCAAGATGGGAGAGATTTTAGGGCATTTTAGGATTGTTTTACTTTGTTCACACTCTGAAAGCACCCCAGAGTAGTGTGGTTTGAGCAGAGCTGTTGGTTAACAGCTGGAAATAATAAGCTACTGGGTGCATTTTGATGTATTTTACTTGAACCAAAAAAAAATTCATGTTGCTTTTATGACTGTAGTATGTTAAGATGCGTGTGGCTCTGGTACATCTTGCTGTTTCAGAAAAAGAAAAAAGTAGAAGTTGGTCGTTACGTTTGAATACTTATTATTGGGCAAAATGACGGGCAAGAACCCAGAGAAGATAAAAAGGGAATGTACCACTTCCAGGCGGGTGTTCAATTTTGCCGAATTTGCATTTAAAAAAAAAGGACCATTTGAGGGAGAAACCTTTAACTTTGCACCAATCTTGTGCTAGTTTTTGGCAGGAAGCATCTCCTTTTTATGCAGGTGAAGAATTGGTTTCCCCCTGTCACCTGCAATGGTTCATTCCAGTCCCACCGTTATATTTTAGGGGATGTTGCAGAAATAGCTCAGTATAATCCCAGCGCCATTCTGTTTTTTTCTGGACTCTGGGAACAAGATTCAGCTGCCTGTCACCTAGCCAACCATTTGGTTCGGTGCAGTTTGATTAAGGTAACTGCAATAGTGCTGGAGAAGAATTGGGTAAATTCTGGGATTCTTGCATATCAGTTGCACGGATCCCTAAAAAAGGACAGCATGGCCAAAATGCAATGGTTCCAGTGACATGGTGTACTCAGTTCTACATGTAAAATCTGGTATGACTGGGTTGACAAATATAATAAAGATGATGGAACCTATTCATGATGATAAAATTACAGTCTGGCTATTGGGTTTGAGGTACCATCTATTTCCAAAACCTAAGCTTCTCCATTCCTTCATATGCTAAAATCAGCCTTTGATGTTCAGAAGACGGTTGGGTTGGACAGAAGCTGGTCCAGATATCCTGACTTAGTCTTGGCATTATCCAAATGTTTGTAGTTTTATAATGTATGTCGAATGCTTAAGATGTCGTTATAAGGTTCTATGGCCAAAAGTTTTTTTTTCTTTTTAATAAAAGTTTTATCCTTTTAATAACAGTCTTGTGACTACTTTAGTAACAACTCAGGTTTGTTTGTTTAAAATTGGTTTATTGAAAAAGTCATGTGGTTTTACACTTGATGGACACAGATGTTGACTGCTTGATGACTCTAATGCTTGCAGGTGAGCTGCTGTTTTGCAAAATGCAGCTAGCTTTGCATCACTTGATATGGTAACACTGCTTTGCTTGGCTCATAAACCTCATATGTCGAATATGACCTCTGAGGCACCATTGATATTGGTTCTTTCTGGACTGGCCCTGAGCAGGGGGGTTGGATCAGTATCACGTGCCTCAGTGATATGTTGGTAGGCTTCGTCTCAGCAGTCATCGATTTGCTGTCTTGAGCTTTTCCTCTGCAAGATCATTCCTTTATTTGAACATAAGAGGACCCCTGCTGGATTAGACTACAGCCCATCTAGACCAGCAACCCATCTCACGCAGTGGCCCACTAATGGCTTCTAGGCATCTCAAGCGGAAAAGTCTTCCTGCAGATGGCCTTTGTAGGTGTCCTGACTGTCCTTCCAACCTGGAGGAAGTAATCTAGGAACCTGGGGCCTTTTCACACTTGGCTTTATTCTGGAATATATCCTGAAATAGGGGCTTGCTATCTATATGCTAGTGTAGTGGCATGCAGACAACAGACCCTTATTCTGAGATATAATCCAGAATAAAGCCAAGTGTTCTAGTAATTAATACTCGTGTCTTCCATGAATTTATCTAGCCTTTCTGTAAAGGCATCCAGGCTGGTTGCTGTCACCACCTCTTCTGGTAGTAAATTCCATAGACCAATGACCCTCTGGGTGAAAAAAAATACTTCCCCTTGTCTGATCTGACTCTGCTACCCATCAACTAAATGGGATCTAAATGGATGGTTGCGCTATATAATAGTTTATGAAGTGGGACATGTTAGACCAAAGGGGAAAATTGTTTGAAGGTTGTACAGTAAAACAAGGAATAAATTCGGCATCAACAGTGAATTATATTAAGCAGAAAATGAAGAACAAACATATTAGATGAATTCTCCCTGTTATTGAGGAATTATGCATATTTCAGGAAGTTGGCAGCAGAGGGAGCGATTGGGATGAGGGAGGGGATGTATTGTGTGTCTTGGTTTTTAAAAAAGCAAAGCTCCGTGGGTTTGATCTGGTCCAGCAGATTGCCGAGTGGAATCTAGCGCTTGTTTGCACTTGGCTGGATTTTGAAATATATCTCAGGATCGGGATCTGTTGTCTGCACGCTAACACAGACTCTAGCAGGCCTTACCTGGGACGTGTGATAGCCTGCACAAGCATGTGGACAGCAGGCCCCTATTCTGGAAAATATTCCAGAATAAAGCCAAGTGCGACCACACACCTAGTTACACAAGAAAGGACACCAGCACAGAGCCTGCAGTGAAGAAGAGTTGGCTTTTCTACCCTGCTTTTCTCACCTGTTTAAGGGGACTCAAAGCAGCTGACAAACCTTCTGTTCTTCTCCCCACAACAGACACCCTGTGAGGTCGGTGGGGCTGTGAGAGCTCACAAGAGAGCTGTGACTAGCCCAAGGTTACCCAGCCGTCTTCATGAAGGAGTGTGGAATCAAACCAGCATTCCCAGATGAGAGTCCAGCTCCCTAACCACTAGACCAGTGGTTCTCAACCTGGGGGTCGGGACCCCTTTGGGGGTCGAATTATCCTTTCAGAGGGGTCGCGACAAGCCTCCTGCCGCCCTTCCCTCCCACTTCCCAGCTGCTCTACCCCCATGGTTGGGGGTCCCCACAACATGAGGAAGTCCATTAAGGGGTCGCAGCATTAGGAAGGTTGAGAACTGCTGCACTAGACCAAAGTGGCTCAAACAAGTGTTCTCAGCAACAGACCACCACCTATTATCAGGGCATCTCCCTTTTGGAAAGCATTCAAAACAGTGTTTTGCCCATCCCTAGCAATAGAGCCATTTTACAAAAAAACACGTTATATAGGGGGAAAGCACACACTTAAATATCTGGAGAACCCCCTGGCTGGTGGCATTCAAAAGAGGCATCTGTTTTTCTGATGTGAACTTTTATTTCAATACTGTATAAGAACAAAAAAAAAAAAAAAAA
>MTQE01003656.1:2106809-2118586 GCA_014337955.1 Aspidoscelis marmoratus
AAAAAAAAAAAAAAAAAAAAAAAGCAAAAGAACCTAAGGAAATACTACAAGATTAAATGAAAGAGGAAGTGACATTTTTGGAATAGGACACTTAAGGGCCTTCCTGCACTTACCTATATTGATCCGGGAGAGTGCTGCTAGATCACACAATTGTGCCATGGCTTGGACAGTTTGCCCTCAGACAGCCACAGTGCTTCCTTGTTGGCCCTGAAGCTCATGAGAGCTTTGGAGGTGGCAAGCACCAGCTAGAAACAAAAATCCCAGGCTCCGGAGCCCAAGAGGACCCACTTCTGTAGTGCAACAAGGGGCATCACTGTAAACTGTCTGCACACCTCTGCAATTCAGGGGCAAATCTGCACTTCCTATCCTGGGGCTGGGAAAGGTGGACTATTCCACAAGTGTCCCCCCATGCATTGGACACTTAAGAAGACTTGGCTTGTCTACCCAGCTTTTCTCACCAATTTCAGGGGACTCAAAGCAGCTGACAAGCCTGTTCTTCCCCCCACAACAGAACACCCTGTGAGGTAGGTGGGGCTGGGAGAGCTCAGAAAGAGATCTGTGACTAGCCCAAGGTCGCCCAGCTGTCTTTGTGGAGGAGTGCAGACTCGAACTGTTATTCCCAGATAAGGGTCCGGCTCCCTAACCACTAGACCAAACTGACAGATGCATTTATGGGCGCCGCCATCTTCTGTCCGGATGCTGGTGCAGCTGCATGCACTCTGGCACCAAGACAACGGTGATGTGTTGCGCACATGCACTGATAACAGTGTATCATGCAATGCACCAGTGTCCTTGCACGGTGCGTCACGTGCCCTTCCATGCACTGCAGAGGTGCCGATGGGCTTGCCAGCGGATGTAGTAAGTCTGTGTGGGACACGAAGTTGTGATCCACATGTAGTTACCTCCCACTCTGCTTGTGCATAGAAGGGGCGGTTTCCGAGCTGAAAAGGTTCCTTCCCTTCTTGTGCAAATGCTCCATTTGGGAGTGCACTGGAAGGTCACTATAGGGCAAAGTGCAGAAAGGTCCCTGGTGTGCTTCCACTAATATGTTGGTGATCCAGCTGAGCCAGGTGGCCATTTTGAGCCTCCTGAATCCAATAATGCTCTCATGTTAGCATACAGAGGGGAGGTCCATGATCCACGCTGTATGCTGGACTTAGGGTAAGTAGAGAAAGGCCCTTATTGCCTGCCGTTTGTACAAATACTCTTACCAAAAATAACACCAGAGACCTTTGCATTGCTCTTCTACATTCAGCGACATCTGTGACGAGGGATCCCAGATAAAGTAAAGTATCAGCCTGTGTTGTGAGTTGTCCTTCCAGTCACGAGGCCGTATTTCTGGCTAACTTTTGTCAAAGCCCAATCCAGCACTTAGTCCTGAGAGCAGTTTTATCAAAGTAAAGCCATCAGCGCATCCAGTTTGAATTCCTTAGGCTCTTCCAGTACTTCTTTCATGATGATCCTATGATGATCCTGGCCTCACAGGAGATGTGCACACATAGGCATGTGAAAAGTCCCCTCTGGCTTGAACGGTGATCGTGCCAATGTAGACAGAGCCAGATAGATTATGTTTCTAGTCCTTGGGGAAGTGCCTATAGTTCATTGTAAGCTGTACTTCCTCTTTGTGCAGGAAAGTGAGATGCGGTTCCTGACACCTCGACATACGATTCCTATCCTAAATCCGCAGAAACCTTTGCTGTCAGTCAGCATAAGCCATAGAGAACTGGTTGTCTCAATGACATGGTTTGGCATAAGGTAGCATCCTCTCTTGAAAGATAAAACGTCCTAAATCTTCCTATGTCCCTTCCTTTTCATGGCATTTGTATCCTGCTTGTCTTCCAGTACAAGGTGATGAAAATAATTCTCCCCCCTCCAATTTCTCCTCACAACTACCCCATGATGTGGGTGAGCCTGAGGGGCAGGATTGGGGAATTGAACTCCTAACTCCTCAGGTCTTCATCCAGCACTCCACCATGCTCACAGCATCAGCATTACATGCAAAGTCCGAGAAAAGTGTTTCTAGGTGAAACTGGCATCCAAAATGGATACACCAAAGAGAATTCAAGTAGAAAATGGCTGTGTTGCTTGAAGCTGAGGAAGGCCAGAATCCAAAATGGCCGTTAACAGCTGAGCTTGACAGAAGCCAGAGTCCCAGGCAGCCAGGCTGCTTGTGGTTTTAGCTTTCAAGGTGACCCAAACTTTTTAACTGTCTTTGGAATAAAGAACAAAACAAACAAACAAAAACCCAACCCAAAACACAAAGTCACTTTTAACAAAATTAACTCAAAATTCACCTGACGTGATTCTAATTCATCTAAAAATCAAAAACAAAAATTGTCTTGCTCATCTAAGAGTGAATTCAAACCTACTTTGCTCAGGAACACACACACACACTTCAACCACATTACCCAGAGCTCCACACCTTAAGGTAAAAGAAGAAGAGTTGGCTTTTCTACCCCGCTTTTCTCACCCATTTAAGGGGACTCAAAGCGGCTGACAAACCTTCTGTTCTTCTCCCCACAACAGACATCCTGTGAAATAGCTAGGGCTGTGAGAGTTCAGAAGAGAGCTGACTAGCCCAAGGCCACCCAGCTGGCTTCACGGGGGAGGGTGGAATCGAACCCGGTATTCCCAGATAAGAGTCCAGCTCCCACTAGACCAAGGAGTGTCCCACACACTCAGAGGGAAGAGGTTAGCACGGAGCATGTGACCAGTGTGGTTGCTGTGGCAATGGCATAACTGCCTCCTTAATGGAGGCCATTTGCACATAGCCAGCCCTTAGTCGAGCGCCGGCTTAGTTTCAAATGGATTGGGCGTCCTGAAGTGTGGACGTCCAAACCATTCCCCAACGTTGCATCTCCGGGATGTTGTCTCACAGAAGTTGAAGTGCAAAAAGGGCTATTATTACACAGTATTTCAAGTCTTATTCGTACAAGCAAAACGGAAGAAATAAGAATCTAAGAGGAGTCCTACTGAATGAGGCCACAGCCCACCTTGTCCAGCATCCTGTCTCTCACAGTGTCCTTATGGGCATCTCAAGGAGAAGACAAGGGCAAAACCTTCACCTCCTCTCAGATCCCAGCAAATGGCCTTATAGAGGCCTCCTGCCTGTCTCCCTAGACTGGAGGAAGTACCTAGGAAACTGTTCAAGTAGCCATTGATCCACCTGTCCTCTATGAACTTTTCATCTAACCCTTTCTTAAAGCTATCCAGTCTAGTAGCTGTTGCCATCTCATGAGAGTAAATTCCACACACTAATGACTCACTGGTTATGCTGCCTGTTGCTCCGATCTGGAGTCAATACCCCACTGGATCAGGCCTAAAGAAGCAGTCTCTTCTCACACAGGCAAACTAGCTGACCACAGAAAGACCATAAGCAGAATTATATTCTCCTTCCTCACAAGCCCTCTCTTTGCTCACCCTTAGTCTGTTTTTAGATGGACACCATCAGTGATTCCACACTGGCTGGTATCCTGGACCAGCAAGCTTACTAGGAGACTCCTGTAGATGGAACCACTATGCAGAAGGGAGGCTCCTATTACCCTGGCTGGTTTAGTGCACCACCCAGTGGGAAATTGCCCTACCATTTCTGGAGAGTAAATTATTGATACCCCTGTCTTCCATGAATCTGTCCGGTTCTTTGGGGAAGCTCATTCAAGGTGTGGTATGAATACAGTAGAACCTCCATTTTTCACTACTATGGGTTTGAGTGCGAGGATGCTTCAGGGTCGTCTTACACGTTCCCTGCTCACATATCGTATAAGTCCACCTTTGTCCTCACCCTCCAATCCATCAACCCAAGAGTTGGCAGGGAGATTTCTGGCAAGTGAGTTTTGCGGGAGGCACCACAAATGGCCACCTATTCTGCCCACTTCTGGCTCCTGGAGCTTTCCCTATGCAGCCACTGAACCTGAGACAGTTGTCTTGTTTGGGGAACGTCCTTCTCCACCTCTGCAGCCTCTGGAGACAACTGGGTTCCATATCTGGAGTCCCTCTGCTCTTCAAAACCACAAAATTACCGCAGCCCTCTGACTACATCTTGCATCCCGGAGTTCAGCTGAAGGTGAGATCCCTTCCTTTCCCCTCTTTTGACAAAAGTCCTCCTTTGAGCCTCTGTCCCATGGAAAGTTTTAAAGCTGCACTCTCTGACCTCTGGGAAGTTCCCTCAACTCCTAGATTTCGATAATCTAAATGGCTTACATAGGGGCATTTTGAGAAAGCCAACTTCACGTTACATGAGGCTTTCCTGTACATTAACTGGTAGGATGTCTTTCAGTATGCAGACATATGTGGAGGCCTTGGCGGTCAAACCATACGGACTAACATGGCCAATGGGGAAAGATGTATACTCTGTACTCTGCACTCATTTCATGCCTCCCCACCCCCACCCCAAAGATGAACCATGGAGGATCATGGGAGAGAGTCTCACTTGACAAGAGTCCTGAAAGTTTCCCAAATCTAGGTCCTGGAACAATGGCTATCTCCCAGATGGCAGAGGGTTCAGCAAAGAGCCTGCGACTTAGACAGCGTTCTAGCACAAAATGTGAGACTCAGACATGGAAGAGCCTGCCTTAAGAAGGCAGTGAAAATCTGTATTACCCTTCAGGTTTCCACCAAGCAGGAGAAAATCTATGTTATGAGAAAACCAGAGAACAAAGAAGAAGAGCTGGCTTTTCTAGCCCGCTTTTCTCATCCATTTAAGGGGACTCAAAGTGGCTGACAAAGCTTTTCTATTCTTCTCCCCACAACAGAACGCCCTGTGAGGTAGGTGGGGCTGTGAGAGCTCAGAAGAGAGCTGTGACTAGCCCAAGGTCACCCAGCTGGCTTTCACGGGAGAGGGTGGCATCAAACCTGGTATTCCCAGATAAGAGCCTGGCTCCTTAACCACTAGACCAAAGTGCACCTTCACTCACCCACATGAGACAAAGGATGTGAATAATCCTATACACAAAGGACAAATTTGGTCTTAGGAGAATCCCACTTTCCCTCTGGGCTTCCTTCCCTTTTCAACCAGAATGGAGAAGGATAAGACATAAGAAAATAAGCTGTGGCCTGACCCAGCAGGGCTCCTCTTATCTAGTCCAGCTTTCTGTCTCACACAGTGGCTCACCAATTGCTTCTGGGCTTCTCAAGCAGAAAACAAAGGCAAAACGTTCAGGTAAACACCTGTCTCTCCTACCTAGAGGCACTACCATTCTAGTACCATTGGTAACATTCACCTGTTATCCTTGAATTTGTCTAAACTTTTCTTAAAGCTACCCAGTCCGGTTGCTGTCACCATCTCTTCTGGCAGAAAATTCCATAGACTGATGACCAACCGGGTGAAAAAATACTCCCCTTCCTTGGTCCTAACTCTCCTGACCTTCAGCTTCATAGAGTTCCCCATTTGGGACCCAACATTTATGTTCCTATTTAAACTGTACAGCAGCCATTTTGTAGCCAGTGGTCACAGCTTTCTCAGAGTGCCAGAAACACCACCAAAGGCCAAGGCTCTTTTTCCTATGCATGTGTTGGCAAACTATTCCTTCCTCCTTATTATCCCCCTCCTCCCCCCCCCAAAAAAAAAGTTTTTAAAAGTCAAAAGGCACTTTGCAGGCAATTCTGCAAGATAGGATTTGCAATGATCAACTCCATGTGGGTGTGAAACAGAAATGTGAGGCTTCTGGAAGAGTTCTTCCAGAATAGGGACAAAGTTGAGATTTTGTGTGTGTGTGTGTGTGTGTGTGTGTGTGTGTGTGTGTGTGTGTGTGTGTGTGTTTAAAGCAAAACTATTTCCTTGCCTTAATAAAATTAAGTAGGGTTTGAGGCCGATGACGTTGCCGCTTTTGTTCCTCCGTGGGTCAGTTTGTGCTTCATGAGATGTGAGCGGTTGGTGAAGCTGTCTCCACAATCCAAGCACTTATAAGACTTAAACCCTTTGTGGGTCCTCTGATGGAACCTGAGATGAGTACTCTGTATAAAGGATTTCCCGCAGGTCTCGCATTTGTACGGTTTCTCCCCAGTGTGGATTTTTTGGTGTTTATGGAGATTCGACGTCTGGTTGAAGCTCTTTCCACAGGTGGGACATTTGTAGGGTTTTTCTCCCGTGTGGGTCACCTGATGCTTCAGAAAGCCGGACTGATGTTCGAAGGACTTCCCACACACAGGACACTTGTGGGCTCGCTCCACGGCATGGACGCTTTGGTGCTCTTGAAGGAGGGAAAGCTGGGTGAATCTCTCCCTGCATTGGGAGCACGGGTAGGTCTTGCCTTTCATGTGTATCTTGCGGTGCTGACAAAACCTGGAACGCTGCCGGAAGTTCTTCCCACAATCCGAGCATTTGTAGATCGGCGGTTCGCTGTGCATCTTGCGGTGCTTCTGCAGGTTGGAGGACTGCCGGAAGCTCCGGTCGCAGTCCGGACATTTGTATGGCTTCTCTCCCGTGTGCAAGCGCTCGTGCTTTCTCAGGTGGCCGAGAGCTCGGAAACTTTTGTCGCAGTAGGAGCAATGGTGAGGTCGCTCTCCGGTGTGGATCCGGTGGTGCTGCCACAGATACGAGCGCCGGCAGAAACTCTTCCCGCAGTGGGTGCATTTGAAGGTCGCTGCCGTGCGGATGGTCTTAGGGGATTTCAATTTGAAATTGTTCCCGCCTGTTTCCGTCTTGCTGCTTTGATCTTTCGGCTGGGGTTTATTCCGAGTTCTCTCAGCTTTTTTCTTTGGGCTCTTGTGGCTATTGTTCTCTAGCCCATTTGATTGTCCGGTAGGTTCTCTTGACTTAGCAACGTCTTGTGCCGTCCTGTGAGGCATGACCCTCCTTGGTTCTGCCTGCAAGGAGCTTCCTGCTGGCAAATGGCCATCCTCACCCTTGGCTGTTGGTTTGTCTGTCAGAAAAAAAGAAAGGAAGGGATTTTTACTTTTTATTTACTTAGGAATTTACCCTTTACCCAAGATGGACCTGAACTTTCTCCATGCCTTCTTTTATCCTTTCCGGTAGGGAGTCTTGTTCTTTAGCTTCGTATAAACATTTCCATAAACCTTGTAGACTTTATTTTTGGCCTCTCCCCCAAATAAAGAAGCCTTTGGAGCCTAAGAGTGTCAAATTTACATAAATTAAGGCTTTCATGACTGGGTAAGCACGATGGTTGGAGTAATTTCCGGGTAAAATAGTCATGCTAAAAATACTTAAAAACTACAAAAAACTATAAAGAGGGGGAAACTAAAATAACCCACAAAAAGCTTGTCATAAAAGTCCCAATCTTTATAAGTCCCAATTCTTGGGACTTTTATGACAGGCTTTTTGTGTGTTATTTTAGTTTCCCCCTCTTTATAGCTTTTTGTCGTTTTTAAGTATTTTTAGCATGACTGTTTTACCCGGAAATTACGCCAACCATCGTAGTGTCAAATTTAAGTGTATGAATCACATAACCTGGCCATTTTTCCAATGCCCTGCACTGATTCAGTCTTTAGACCAATCACCGCTGGTTAAAGTCTTCATAAATTCTTACCTGATTGGACTTTGGTGCAGGCCTCATTGGTGCTGGCCACATTATGGCACTCTTCATCTGCCTCCTCCTTCAGGCCTTGAACCAAGCCAGCTCCCTCCCCTTTGAGGTGATTTGTCTCTCTATCTGTGGGCTCCTGGGGCTCCTGCAAGGATACAGGGGCAAAATGAGATAAGAGGGAAATCTGTTAAAGAGCCAGTTTGCACATGGCTTGAGCCACCTCCACCTTGGAGTGGCTTAGAATATGTGCTTCCATCCCGATTTACGGTAGCTGTGGAGCGCTAAACAAACTTCTCCATAGCATTGCTAGGAACGCCAATAGGCCTCTATGCGGCATTTGAATATTTCCATATGCAAAGGCTGCATGGGGGCGGGGTTGCTCTGTGCAGGCATGACTAAGCTAGTCAGTATCTAGTGTAGTTGTAGAGCACATTTTAGTATAGAACTATATGCAAGCAGTGCGGACACTCTGTGTGGGTACCTCCCCCAGCCGTACCACTGGGCCTAGTGTGAACAGTCGTCATGAGTTCACTCCAGTTGGGGCACTTCTTACGATTCTTAAATTCTTTTCTTTTAACTTTTTTTATTGCAAATGTATAGCACAACTTAACCTTCTACAATAATAAAACAGTTTGAACAGTGAGAAATAGGCTGCAAAAAACAAGGAGTACAAAGAGATTATACTATAATTATTATTAACAATTGGATAAATATGAAGTGGGGAAATGACTTTTTCAGACAAGAGTTCAAGGAAAGGTTTCAGCTATTCGAAAATCTGTGCGAACAGTGACCAGCGTTTAATGAACCGGTCTTGAGACTGAACGTTAGTCATATTGTCAAGTTGTTGTGAAATAGAAGTCATCAATTGGCATGTTCCATATTCTAGAAATCCATTTTTCTTTACTTAAACCTTGTGCTGACTTCCAATTTAAAGCTATTTCAGCTTTAGCAGCTGTAAGTAGAGATTTGATTAAATTTTTATATTTAATAGTCTTAGGTTTGCCAGTAAATATAAACAGAAGAACCACAGTGGGTGTTAAGAGTAATTCTTTGCTGTATAGTTACACTGAGATTATCTTGGATCATTAGCCAGAATTTTGAGATAACTGAGCATGACCACCGCATATGAATATAGTTTCCCATCTGTTTGCATCCATGCCAGCAGAGGGGCAAATAGATTTGTTAATGCGGTGGAGTTTTAAGGGCGTGAGGTACCAGTGGTAGAACGTTTTTAAGGACATTTTCTTTCTGAGATCTCAAGGCTTGATATAACTTTATGGGTGTGTTTTTTTTCATGTGTACGTTCTTAAATTCTTAAGTATTTCTTCACTGATATTTATTTATTTAATAAATTTATATCCCGCCCTTTACCAATGGTCCCAGGGTGGCTTACAATAAGAATCAAACATATCAAAAGAAAAAAAACACAAATAATTAAAAATATCACCCCCTCCTTCCCTCCCTCCCACATCCAGCCCCCCTCCCTAACAGGACAGCACCCTGAGGAAGCTGCTATTTAGGTGGCAACAGCCTGGTTGAAAAGATATGTTTTCACCAGGCACCTGGCAAACCTCAAGAAGGAAGCTGTTCCAAAGTCTAGGGGCTACCACAGAGAAGGCCCTCTTGTATGTCCCTATGCCTCATACCTCTGCAAAAGAAGAGGGCCTTTCTGCAGAGGCTTTAATCTGGATTAAAGGCCTGTGTAGTTTGGATGTAGGCCTCCAGATCAGCACCTTAATAAAATTTCAGAGGCCCACCTCCCTGCTTGATCGGCTCTCCTTGTTCAGGACAGAGTGAGATCTGTAGTGAGGAGGTCTTAATCTTTGCTAGACCTGTTTAATTGGCTCTAATAGAAGGAATGGCGGCTTTGGTCTGGAACTCAGAAGGGATGCACAAAGCTGCCTCCCATGTTCAGGACTACTGGGGGACTCCTTTCAGTGGCACACCATAGTGTGCCACTGAAAAACACCCACCTGAGGTCCTGAAGGTTCCTAGCCTTTCAAGGTATGTGGGTACGGCTGCAAAGCTTGTGCAAACATAGGCCAATCCACATCAGTGTGGTCAGTATAGACGGCATTGATCCTGCCCACGCCTCCCTGAAATCCGGATCTGGATCACAGGGACTTGAGTGCAGAAAGGGCCATAGTTAAAATGTGGAATTCACTGCCATAAGACATGGCGTTAGCTGCCATTTTGGCTGCTTGGACAAATTCATGGAAGGGAGGGTTAGTGCCTCCTGCCCCCTGGGGTTATGATTCCCCCTGGTATTAGAGGCAGAGAGGCTCTCAGGCCAACTGCTTGGAAACAGCGAGGAGGGCAAGGTGTTGTCTTCCGGCCTACTTTGAGGCCCCCACATGAAACTGGCTGGCTAATGTGGATAAAGGCCGCTGGAAAAGACAAGCCGTAGCCGCAATCCAGCAGGATCAGCTTACCGCTGCACTTGCTTCAGTGGTTGGCTGTGTGAACCCTGCTGGTCCTTTCACAATGGCCCTGTTGCTCATAAGGCCTTCCTCCCACTTAGCCGCCATTACCGTGGAAGGCACCAGGATGAAAACTTCTCCCTCACCTGTTCCTGCTCCAATGCTGGCATCTCAGGATGCCTCTGCAGAAAATCCTCAGCCAGGGCCACGGCCTCTGCGCAAGTCTCCGGGGCGCCATCCCTGACCCAACACTGCATTTCCTGTGGGAGGACGGACATGAACTGCTCCAGGATCAGCAGCTCCAAGATCTGCTCCTTGGTGTGCCTCTCGACTCTCAGCCACTGTTTGCAAAGCTCTTGTAGCTGGCTGTAGGCCTCCCTTGGCCCTTCCGCTTGCTGGTAGCGGAAGTGCCTGAACTGTTGGCGCTTCCTCTCCCGGATGTTGGCGTCCCCTCGCAAGATGGCCGCCTTCACTTTCCCATAATCCTCTCTGTCTGAGGCCTCCAGCCTGCTAAAGACCAGCTTGGCTTCCCCGCTGAACGAGGGCAAGAGTCGGGCCACCCATTCTTCCTTGGGCCACCGGCAGGCTTCGGCCACTTGTTCAAAGGAGGCCAGGAAGGCCTTGGCGTCATCCCATGGGGCGGGCTCCACAGTCAACTGTGGGCTCCCCCAGTCTGAAGAGGGGGACTCCAGTGTCTCCAGAAATTCCTGCCATTGGATCTCCCACTGCTGAAGTAACCCTTCTCCCGGAATATGAGTGAACTGCCTCCCCGTGGCTTGCTGCAGGAATTCCCGGATGCTCCCCGCTCGGATGACGTGAGGGGCTTTCTCCATTCCCTTGGCCGTGGTCGGAGGTTCAATAGGTTGAACGTCCACCTCCTCTGTTTTAATGGTGGGAGAGACTTCGGTCTCGGCCACTGTTTCACACGGGAGAGCAAGGCTTGCTGCGGCCTGTGGCTCTTCTGCCATTCCTCTCTCTCTTCCTGGTGAAAGTAGTCCAGAATGGCGAAGAACTCTTCTAGGGATCCCTGGGAGGGGTGTAGAAAGATCCAGGCTGACGGGATCAGAATCTTGGGTCACATGAGGTGGTCTCTTGCTTGATGGGGCTGCTAGAGACCCAGAGGGGTCACATAGTATGAGACTGTGGGAGAAATACCACATTGTCAGTGAGACCATGGAAGAAGCATTGCACACCTTACAAAACCAGGGACCACGTTACTCACAAATTGCCCTGACTAGCAGGGGTATTGTGCCCACAGTCTTTACACAGAAGAGATATTTGCCTAAATTGTCAAAGCTCTCCAACCTAAGTTCCTTCACGTGCAGATACTTTACTACCGAGCTAGGCAACGCCATTAGTACAAAGACATTTTATTCCATAAACCACTGTGTTTTGCCCTCTGAATGCCTACATCTTGGTAAGAAAAATGATAAAAATGAGTAGAGAATGGGAGGAATCTGGCTGAGTAGTAGCGCAAGTGAAAAGGATCTGGGTGTACTAGCTGATCACAGGATGAACATGAGTCAGCAAAAAAGGCAAACACCATCCTAGGATGCATCAGGAGGAGTCTAGATCACAAGAAGTACTTATTCCTCTTTACTGTACCTTGGGTCAGACCTCATCTAGAGTCCTGTGTTCAGTTCTGGGCACCCCGATTCAAAAAAGACATTGACAAACTAGAGCAAGTCCAAGGGAGGGCTACCAAAATGGTTAGCGGTCTGGAAAGCATGTCCTACGAGGAAAGGTTGAAGGATCTAGGAATGTTTAGTCTGAAGAAGAGAAGACTGAGAGGAGACATGAAGGGCTGTCACAGTGCAAAGGGAACATCCCTGTTCTCACTTGCACAAGATGGGAGGACTAAAAACAACGGTATGAA
>MTQE01003656.1:2121281-2132802 GCA_014337955.1 Aspidoscelis marmoratus
GCATGGAGATTACTTAAAAACACAATAATGGAAGTGCAACTAGAATGCATGCCTGAAAGAAGAAAGGGGACTTCTAGGTCCAAGCGGAAACCAATGTGGCTCACAAGTGCAGTAGATGTAATAATTAAAAACAAGAAGAGTTAATTTAGAAAATGGAAGGCTTGTCCGAATGAGGAGAACCGGAGGGAACATAGACATTGGTAACATAAATGCAAGATGACCATTAGGACAGCTAAGAAAGACTTTGAGGAGCACATTGCTAAAAAGATCAAAAGAAATAACAAGAACTTCTATAAGTATATCAGAAGTAGGAATTCAACCAGGAAAGCAGTTGGACCATTAGATGGTAAAGGACAGAAAGGAATAATTAAAGAAGACATGGAGATTGCAGAGAGACTAACCGAATTCTTTGCCTCCATATTCACAGAGGAAGACAGAGGATACATGCAAGTAGCTGAGCCTATATTTTTTGAATTAAACTGGACAGAGATAACAAAGGAAGAGGACCTTGCATGTCTTAATAAACTAAATGTTAACAAGTCACCGGGACCAGATGGTATTCATCTAAGAGTCCTTAAGGAACTCAACTGCAAAACTGCTGAACTTCTAGCAAAAATATATAATGTTTCCCTAAGAAAGTCCCACATCAAAGGCTACCGAGGAAACTCATCAGTCATGGAATAAAAGGACAGGTTCTGTCCTGGATTTGTGATTGGCTTAAGGGTAGAAAACAGAGAGTAGTAATAAACAGCAAATTCTCAGGGTGGAAAGAGGTAAAAAGTGAAGTCCCCCAAGGTTCAGTGTTGGGACCAATGCTTTTTAATTTATTCATCAGTGATCTAGAACAGTGGTTCTCAACCTTCCTAATGCTGCGACCCCTTAATAGAGTTCCTCATGTTGTGGAGACCCACAACCACAGGGGTGGAACAGCTGGGAGGTAGGAGGGAAGGGTGGTGGGAGACTCGTCGCGACCCCTCTGAAAGGGTAATTCGACCCACAAAGGGGTCCCAACCCCCAGGTTGAGAACCACTGATCTAGAAGAAGGGGTACATAGTAAAATAGCAAAGTTTGCTGATGATGGTAAATTATTTAGGGTAGTAAGAACAAAAAAAAAAGATTGCCAAGAGCTCCAGAGGGATATCTTAGTATTGAGTGAATGGGCAACCAAGTGGGAAGTGTGCTTTAATCTTAACAAGGTCAAGGTAATGCACATCAGGGGCAAAAATCCAAATTATGCCTATAAACTGATCGGGTCTGAGCTTTCTGCCACACACCAGGAAAGGGATCTTGGGATTCTGATAGACAGTTCAATGAAGGTGTCAACCCAGTGTGCAGAAGCAACAAAAAAAGCTAATTCAAAGCTAGGAATAATTAGGAAGGGAATAAAAACAAGTCAAAGTCATTTTGCCTCTTTATAAATCTATGGTGAGGCCACATTTGGAATATTGCATACAGTTCTGGTCACTACACCTCAAAAAGGATATTGTGGAACTGGAAAAGGTGCAGAAAAGGGCAACCAGAATGATTAAGGGGCTGGAACACCTCCCTTACTAATCCAGGCTGCAATGTCTAGGCCTCTTCAGTCTGGAGAGACAGTGTTAAGAGGGGACCTGATTGAAGTATATAAAATCATGCACAGTATAGAAAATTTCTTTTCTCTATCGCACAACACTAGAACCAGGGGGCACTCTACGAAGCTGATGGATAGGAGTCGGATAGGACAAGGGGAAGTATTTCTTCACCCAGAGGGTCATCAATTTATGGAACACTGGACTAATGGGCTGTGGCCTGATCCAGTAGGGCTTCTTTTATGTTCTTATGATGGCCCTAGAGGTCCCTTCCAACTCTAAGATTCTATGAAAGAAAACAGCCTTGTCACTTTGCTGATATGTTCTCTCACTCTGAAACTGGACTGAAGTCGGATTAAACCTTAAGTGTGACTACAGCCATTGTGAAAGCAACCGCCATGCTGGTAGGTACCTCGACTTCCTCTCACGCTGCTGCCCTCGATATCCCAGGCGATCGCTAAATAGCTGCATATTCTGGCATCATCTGCAGCCTGCCGCTCTCCCGGCCACCAAAGCTCTAGCCTTGGCCATTCAGAAATACTACTTCTGAAAGTGGAGGCTCTGTTTTTGCAAACTTGCACCAGATCCCCTTTTTATTCAGCCTCGATCTTCCTGTCCTTGCTGTTCACTTACCAGTCCCCTTCCAGAGGGTTCCTCTGCGTCCAGGCATGGAAGGGCTGGAGCAGGGAAAGCAGCTGCTCTTGTTGAACGAGGCTTTAATTTCTCAGGCAGGCCGGCAAATAGAAGGGGGAGGAACCGGAAAAGAAGGGAAAGGAAGGAGGAGGAATTAATTCTTCCTCTTCTGACATCAGCAGCACCATGAGGTCCCCCCCCCCCGTTTATAATCCTTGCAATATCCAGGCAGCCAGGCTGAAAAGCAGCAGCAGCAACAACAACAACTACTACTACTAGTACAACTACTGCTACTTCATGCTGAGATCTCCTCGGTCCCCAGATCGCCAGCAGAGAGGACGGTTCGCTTGCAACATCTTAAACTCAACTGCAGACAATGTTGCAAAGACACTAA
Source organism: Aspidoscelis marmoratus (assembly GCA_014337955.1). Lineage (NCBI taxonomy): Eukaryota > Metazoa > Chordata > Lepidosauria > Squamata > Teiidae > Aspidoscelis > Aspidoscelis marmoratus. Next base: position 2,123,877 of record MTQE01003656.1, read on the forward strand.
TGCTGGCCGTGAGGATGGAGAGTAACTCCTGATCTAGGAAAGGCAGCGAGCTTCGCTTCCTAGAGGGGCCGATAGAGGAGACAGCGGGGGGAAACGTCACTTCCTGTGAAAGCAGAGCGCCTATACGACCCGTCTGCACTGGGCCTGGTATCCCAAGAATGGGGAGCTCTGTGTTATCCACGTGTTAGTGGAAGCTGCAGTAGGCCTAGCAGGACCTGCTATAGTCTGCATCAGACTACAGATGTTCTGGATTAAAATCCAGGAAATGGGCCAGCGCAGAAAGGACCTATGATGATTCTTCTCCCCACCCCAGTGCAGAGAAGGAGGAGACCAGAGCACTTTGGGGAAGGAAATGGGGCCATTGGGGTGGGGGAGAGAAGATCAAAGGTGACCTATTAAGGACACAGAAGGTGGGGAGGACTGAGGCCTCCCCAGATTCTGTTCCTACCCTAAGTTTTATTAGTCATATTAACTCCCAAGGATCAAAAACGCAAGAGAATCCCTGCTGGATCAGGCCACAGCCTGTCTAGTCCAGGATCCCATCTCACACAGTGGCCCACCAACTGCTTCTGGGCTCCTCAAGGAGAAGGCAAAGGCGAAACCTTCACCTGTTCTCCATTCCCTGCAAAAGGTCTTTAGAGGCCTCCTGCCTGTCTCTGCACCCTGGGGGCAGCACTTAGACATTTGGTAGCCATTGATACACCTGACTTCCAAGAATTTGTCTATAAGAACATGAGTCCTGCTGGATCGGGCCACAGCCCATTTAGTCCAGCATCTTGTCTCACACAGTAGCCCATTAATTGCCCATGGGCATCTCAAGCAGAGACAAGGGAAAACCTTCAACTGCCCTCAATTCCCTGCAAATCCTCTTTCTCCTACCTGGAGGAAGTACCTAGGCATTAACTCTAGTAGGCATTGATATGCCAATCCTTCATGAATGTATCTCATCCTTTCCTAAAGCTATTGGTTGCTGTTGTTCTGTTGCTCAGTGATGTTTCATCTTTCTGACCCCACGTACCACAGCCCATTAGGCCTTGTACTGTATATTAGTCAAAAAGGACATGCCAATTCAGTTTTTTGTTATTGGCAGCGGGCTCTGGAAACAGTCATGATTCATGTTGTTTAGAGTTGTGGGGATGGATTTTTCTCTTTTAATTTCAGCCAGCAAGAGTGAAAAGGGTTCAGTGATAGCGACCTGCCCTTGAAGATGGTTCGGAAGTTGCAGCTAGTGCAAAATGCAGCTGTTAGAGTGCTGACTGGAACAGCTAGCCGGATGCATATCACGCCGGTCTTAAAAGGATTGCATTGACTGCCAGTTCACTACCAAGCCCAATTCAACATGTTAACTTTGACTTACAAGGCCCTAAATGATTTGGGCCCCGAATATCTAAAGGAACGCCTTCTCCCACACCGACCTGCCTGTGCCTTAAAATCTGGAAGTGAGGCCCTCCTGGTTGTCCCACTGTCCTCAGTAGTGGAATGGGTGGGCACCCGGGAAAGGGCCTTTTTGGTAATGACCCCCAGGTTATGGAATAGTCTCCCCCTCGAGATGCATCAGGCCCCTTCTCTGTTTGTATTCAGGAAGGCCGTGAAGACGCACCTCTTTGTCCTGGCCTTTGGCTAATGTGACTATACTTTCCCCCTACTGCAGATAATATTACTTCAGTATTTAGTATATTGTTTTAAATAAGCTGAATCTTTTTAGTGTTTTTATGTATATTATTGTTTTTAATATATGCTGGTTTGTAACCTGTTGTTTTAAAGGTTGTTACCCATAGGACAAGATAGAAATATAAATAAATAAATAAATGCTCCCAGCAAAGGACAAGAGAAATGGTTTGTGTCATTAGGTGAAAGGCTTCCATATGAGTCAGCAGCCATTGGGAAAGGGGCAAGAACCCAAGGAAATGGCTTGCGAGTGAACTTTTGGGGCAGGCCCGGGGGAGGCAGCAGATCTCAGCATAAGAGAGAAAAGGGAGAAATTTGGCTCAATTGCAGATATGGTTCAGCACCAGAGAACAGAAGCCACCACAGTGTGGTGAATGCTTCTGGTGTATCAGCATTTGCATTTAGCCGGCATGTAGTGAAGTGCTGGGTACATTTCAGATCCACCGGCCATTCAAGTGCAGACGCCTGATGCATTCCACATCGCCACTTCCCAGGGAGGCGGAGGTGTGAATTCCACCCTGGGAAGTATAGGGAAGTCTTCAGTTGGCTTTCTTTGGTACAGAGAGGAGTGTTGTCTCCCATCTTTGCCCCCAAAGCATTTGCTTCCTCCTAGCTTCAGTTTTGCCGCTCATGCTCATTCCAGCTGCTACCTATATCTCCAGCCGCTTCTTTCTCAGTCCATATCTTTGCTCCGGTCTCAGTGTGCTTCTCCTTACCCTACTGCTTCCAGATCCCCAAGATGGCACCGGCATCCTAGGGGGGATTTGCAGTTTGCCATCTGTACAGATGATCCACAGACTTACCTGGAGTGCAGACACATAGTCTGGGCACCACCATGCGGCAGATGCAAGTAGACGTGGGAAGTCAACGTGGGGAGCATGAAATTGTGCTCCACATGTAGTCAGCTTCCCCTGCACCCCTGCACAGACGTGGCTGTTTCTGAGTTGGAAATGGCCCCTTCCAGGGCAGATGCTCCATCTGGGAGTCCACTGGAAGCGAACTAGGGGTCCAAGGGCAGAAAGGCCCCTGGCCATGTTCTACGACATTGGAAATGTTTCAGTGTGGCCCTCAGTTCAACACGGTACTCTTATTTAGGAGTCACCCGCTTACCTTCTTGCACAGGGGAAGAGTGGCACCCAAAGTCCAGTCAAGGGCTACTGCTGCTTTCTGCTCTCTTACCAGGCATTTCATTCTCTCATATCGACCTGCCCGCATCTTAAGATCTGGAGGGGAGGCCCTCCCGGTTATCCCACCGCCTTCATCAGCTAGATGAGTGGGCACTCGGGAGAGGGCCCTCTCGGTAGTGGCCCCCAGGCTGTGGAATGGTCTCCCCCTGGAGGTGCGTCAGGCCCCTTCTCTGTTTATGTTCAGGAAGGCAGTGAAGATGTACTTCTTCACCCAGGCCTTTGGTTAAATGTTCCCTACGCTTCCCTCATTACAAACACCAGTTTCTTAAACTGTTTTTGTATCTTTTTAAAAATTATGATGATGATGATGATGATGGATTTTTAAACCTTGTACTGGTTTTAGTATTGCTTGATACAGTTTTGATATGTTTGTTTTTAAATGTTGTGAGCTGCCCAGAGACCCTTGGGGTATAGGGCGGGATATAAATATAAATAAATTTTGCAGTACCAAATCTTAGAGATGTGCACAAATTTTTTTTGCATTCCATTCATATCGAAACGAAAGCAAGAACATTGATATCTTGTACGCTCTTTCAAAGTGGTAGGATTGGAGTTGATACGAATGTTTCATTCAAATTTGATACGTTAGATACGAATCCCATATGTATCTGCTAGGTATCTCATATTTATCTGCTTGGAACGCATCAAATCCGCCCTAAATCCTTTTTGAATCTGCTCTCAATCCACTTGAAATCCACTCTGGAGCCATTACAGATGTGACCAGAGCAGCCGCTCTCCAACCTCCCAGGTTCACAAATGTAACAGAGCTTCGTACGAACCTTCTGAAGCATTTGATTCAAATTTGAATGTCTGCCTTCGAATGTGCCAACGTTCAGTTTGAATCCGAATGTCTGAATTCTGCTGAATTCAGCCAAATAACATGAATATTCATGCTGCCATAGACTTAGATGTTTTGTGCGACAGAAGGAATCCGAACCAGCCTCTTCAGTGGTATTTATTTATTATTTTATTTAATGAGTTCTCGTACTCACAGTGCGACAAAAGGCTGTGTGATTCCCACTATTATTAAGAGGACACTCCATGAAGCCCTCATCTGGAGGATGTCCCAACACCAACAACAGGGTTGGAATAGTACTCTTTGTGTTTCCCAGGCAGGGGGAATATAGCGCCATTATGGCACCCCTATGGCGAGGTTGCCACATGTGCCTGAGGCAACCCACCGTATCCCCTTTACCCCCCCCCCCAAGAAACTGTGCTAAAAACCAGTGCTGGTGAACCCAGTGCCGGTCACAGGTTTACCAACAATAGCACATTTACTTACCTTCTGGACACCCGGAAGCGTGGATCAGTTAGAACGTGCAAAGACAGGACCGGCCATGGTGCTGCCTAGCTTGCAGGCAGCAATTGTGTGGGGAGGATTTCCCACAGTATCTCCTCCTAGCAAGATGTCTGGCCACCATCTAGAGGCAGTCTCAGCTTTGCCTTTTACACTCCCCGTATCCACTGATCCGGTAACCACGGTTTCAGTTTTCCACGGTGATCAGATCAGATCAGCCTCGCTCCCACCCCCTGCGGGCCCCATTAGGGTTACCTAAAATTCCCCCGAGGCCTGGGACAGGCAGGAAATCTTCCAAAATGGCCCCAGATTTCCCATAATTTCTCTGAAATCCCCTGAGATTTCAGAGGAATTATGGGAAATTGAGTGCAATTTCCCCATGTTTCAAACATCCACAGTTTTCAGTAATGTGGAACCAATCTCCCACGGATATGGGGGTCCACCTGTATTTCAGCAGAGACAGGAAATGCGATTTGCCACCGGGATCATCTAAGTTTGTTGCTAATGTAAAGAAGAATATTCCTCCGCATTTAGGGCAAACTGTAATGATAAGTATGTACACACACGCACACACAAGGAGTGGAAGCAATTTGGAAGTAAGAGGCTTGCTGGCTGTTCCACCCACATCACGTTTCTGAAAGGGTTCCTTCTGAAAGTTTGGTAGGCCCAGGTGGAAGCTCTTCCTGACACTCCTCAACCTTGACCTTCACTAAGGGGTCGAAAGTCCATCCGGTGTTTGTTCCAGGCACCTTGAATACTGACAAATCCCTTTGCCCCCCCTCTGTTAAATGATTTCCCATGGCCTGGATGGCCTCTGATGTGTCAGGCCGCTGGTGAAGCTTCCGATGCTTGTACATACTGGATGTGTAACTGAACTGCCTGCCACAGTCCGGGCACATATAAGGTTTTTCTCCCGTGTGGATTCTCTCATGCCTCACCAGGTCTGCCTTGTCCCGGAAGCCTTTAATGCAGACGAAACACCAGTACTTCTTCTGCCCTCGGCGGTTCAGATTTTTTTTTGAGGCCCTGGCTTCTCTGTCCAGGTTCGGCACAGACTGGCTGCTCACATGATGGGTGGGCCAGTTCTCAAAAGTACATCTGCCACCAAAATGGCTGCCCATGGTCTCGGTGGATGCCCCTGCCAGCCAGTGCTGGGATTCTCCAGGAGCAGAGAGGCAATTGTTTCCTTGGCTTGTGTATAGTTGCTTCCCATCCACTGCAGGGAGACAAAGAGAAAGAGAGAGAGAAACATGAGAGAAATCTCAACAGAAATTCACACCACGTGCTAAGGAGCTGGGGGGAAAGCGTCTGCTGGGACTGGTAGGGTGGAGGCCAAGGCAGGTGAAAGGAAGACGGAACAGATCGCACTAATGGAAGGTAGGTTGGAATTTTATAGAACCCCCTATGAAATTTGATGCTACTGAAGATGGTGAGCACTTCACACATAACCCAAGCCCAGAGTGAAATGTGCAAAGGGGGAAAAGAGAGTGGAGCTTAGGAGATGCAATACTTTTGGAAATATTCAAGATGGCCACACCTCTCTCTTACATGGACACTAAGTTTGAGAGGTGACACACTAGCAAAACTGACTCTAGGAGCAAGGGGAGGAATCACCTGAGCTAACCTAGTTATTCGCTGCCCCTGTCGCGGGGGCCACCCAGTGCTGTAGCAGGCTGAACGATGACATAACTGTGAGGTCTCCTGGTGCTTTCCTCAGGCCCAGTCAGGTGTCTAGAGACAAATAATACTTTATTTGGCCTCTTGAGGCCTGGTCACTGTTGGGCAGAGCCCTCGCAGGCCTGTTGTCATGTGACCTGTCACAGTGACAGGTGCTCCTCCACAATCTGACAAGGCAGGGAGGGCTAGCCAGGACCAAGATGAAATCAAGTGAGTGCTCAGCTTAATCTTAGGACAAAGTTCAGTTGGTGTTCCACCTCGCAAACTGGGGGTCCGTTCACATTTTGCTCGCTGGAATGGTATTATTAACCCATGCCAGTGAAGCCAAGATATGGCACAGAGGGAACCATCTACACTTGAAGTGCTTGTGTTGTCTTCAACCGGACCACCAGCACTTGAAACGTGGATAGTCTGGCCCAGACTATCTGGCTCACCACAGCAATGGCTGCGAGAACACCCACTGTGCACCTGGCTGTTGCCAGGGTAATCGCAACGTGCTGCAAAATTGCGAGCCCCCCCCCTCCCCAGGACGCTTCTAACATGTTGCATCCGGGAGCTCACCAGCTGCTCCCAGTGAAACTGTGGAGAAAATCTGAGTCTTTACTCCTCCACAGCTCACAATGATCAGAGGAGCAAACAGCTTTCACTAGTGTGGAATTAAGTTCCCATGTATGAGGGTTCTGCCATCTGAAATGGTTACAGAACCATTAGAGATGGTGTTTTGCACACATCCCTTAGCAGCACTTCTGAGCACTTCTGGATGAACGGCAGACACTACGACTTACAGCCCTGAGGAAGACCCTGAGAGAGGGACGTCCCCTTTGGACCTCTCACCTCAGAGTCCCCAAAACTCTGGGGCCAGCACTAGCGCCTAAAGGTAAGCGCTGTCCATACCTGCCCAGTGCTTGGCTTCCAGGTGTTTCCTCTGGTGCCGATTGAGGGCCGGTCTCTGTGTGAAGCTTTGCCCACACTCAACGCAGCTGAAAGGTCTCTCACCCGTGTGGACCGTCTGGTGCCGAAGGACTTGTGAAACGTCCCGGAAACTCTTCCCACATTCCGGGCACTCAGGACGCTTGCGACCCGTGAGGGGCCTCGGGGGTTTGATAATGATGTCAAGACCTGTTTGGCCAGAGGCAGAAGCGATGTGAGTCTACCTATACCCACCGCAAGGTGTTTTAATTTCAGAGCAGTAGTTCTTAGACAATGGTGCTAGAGAAATGTCTAGAGAACTACATCTCCCAGCATTCCACTGCCACATTCCATGCCAGCTGCTGGGAAGTAGAACGCTGGAAGTTGTTGATCAGGAATATCTGGAGCACCACAGTTTGAGAACTACCACTGAAAGTGTATGGAGAAATCCTGAGGGGACATTTAATAGTAATTTAAAAGCATCTTGGGTAGGGGTGTGCACAGATGCAATTTTCAGGATTCGATTCAAATCGAATACCCGAAACTTCAATTTGATTCAAATGTTTAAAATTCAAAATTAATCGAATTTATTCAAATTAAGCAAATTTGAATTTATCTGTTCAAATTTTTCATTCGAATTTGCACTTACCAATGTCGACAACATTCGTAGATGCCTGTACACATCTCCCCTGGGTTCATACACGTCTGTATACATCCCGTAGTTATCCTGTATACAAGCCGTTTTCATCCCGTACGGATCCATACAGGTACGGGAAAGATGTGAATCTTCAAGTACGCATAGTGTACGAACCTGTACACTTACAAATGTCCAAATAATTTGAACAAACAGATCCAAAATTCAACATTTGAATCAAATCTTTAAATTCGAATTAAAGGACATTCGATCTGAATTCACATGTCGAAATTTGGTCGATTCGATCGAACTTTGAATGCATTTGAATATTTGTGCACATCCCTAATCTTGGTCAACCACAGAAACTTACTAGATGTGCCAACGCCAGCATCTCACCAGCATCACAGCTGGGCTGCCAGACAGAGCAAACACAATATTGTGGCACAATTCGAGTTAGCCAGCATGCATACGACGTACCAGCCCTCTGAGGAAGCCCTTCACCATAGTGTCAGAAAGGACTTCTGAAAGGTCACTGGTGCGCAAGACAAAAACCAAAAGGGCTGGACTTTGTTAGACAGCTGGTACACCGGTTAGATGCTGGGGCAGCCCTTGGCATATCTGCAGGCCACAGTGAGGGGCAAAAACCAGTTTGCCGTGTAAATTTGGCTTCCTCTCGCCATCTAAGAACATCTAAGGTGGTGCTTCCTGTCTATGAAGCAGCATATTCCTCAGAAGGGAGCCCATGGGAAACAACTTCTATATTTCTGCCGAGTTACTAGGAAATAAACTTGGCTTTTACCCTTTTGTGTCTCTGCAGATTTTAAAGCTTTATTACTGTATGGAAATTTACCACCGTCTGCCACCCTAGGCACTTAGGGAAGAAGAAGGAGAAGAAGAAGAGTTGGCTTTTCTACCCCACTCTTCTTACCCAAGAGTCTGGCTCCATAACCACTAGACCAAACTAGCTCAGTATAAATCGGACAGAATGAGTGTAATGATGAAATATAAAGAAAAGCATGGTAAAGTGACAACTACAATCCACTGAAACAACAGCACCTGTTGAGCCAAGGAAGAATAGCTGGAAAACGTTAGCAGATACAGAGGTCTGCAAATTAAAAGTGAGCATCTTTGTCAAAGGAAGACCATAGTAGTGTCATTGCGAACCCATTCATTCATTCATTACACTACACAACTCCACACACACTCCATTGCCACTATTGATTGACAGAACTTCATCCTATCGGAATGCAGGAGCTGTTGATGTAATCATGAGGGGTGGAGAACTAAAGAGTTGCATAATGGAGGCTCAGGGATATAACACAAAAGGTGTGAGCATAGCAGCCCGAACTGAGGATGATCTGAGGACTGATTAGGATGCCTTCAGTTCAGTTTCTTGACGGGATGTCCTAGATCAGCCAGTTGTGGTCACGGCTGGAGAGTAGTATTTAATAGCCAGAGTGGAATAAAATTTTATGTGATCAGCCATATAGCCATTTCAACAAACAATACAATTAAAAACAGAAAGGACAGGAACAGAGGGCGAAGGTAAGTGAC
>MTQE01003656.1:2145387-2162287 GCA_014337955.1 Aspidoscelis marmoratus
TGGAATATACATCGAGATTTACATTGGGATTTGCATCGATATGTAAAGCGGGTTAAAAGGAAGCCAAGAGCATCTGGCAATTGGATTCAATCCCGATTTTTTGTCCCCACTCTAAACACTTAAAACGCTTCCAAAAACGGATTGGGGAAAGCAAATCTTTCCTCTCTTCTCCCCATTGCCCAGGGCACACAGCGGCATTGGCAACTCAAGCCCCGTTCATCCACTCACCTCCACAGCCACCATCCTCAGCAGGGGTTCCCTCTGAAAAAAGCACCCTGGCTCTGCTGCTGCTGCTGCCGCTGCAAACTGCACACACAGCCTTAAACATTCACACATTTCCCAGATCCCACAGCAGCTTTCCTTCCTTTCCCTTTCAGAACTTTTAAAGAGCCAGAATTGTGCAGAATTGCAACATTGTTATCAGGTGTGAAGTGGGTGGATTGCTACATTGAAACCGCTGCTGTACAGGGTGGATTTTTACAGTGAAACCGGCTGCTGCAACTTTTAACTGAAAGGGCTGACCTGCAGGGTGAAACCCCAATCCATTTCATGACATATTTGCCCCAATACAGCTCTAGTGTTCCCACTACAGTAAGGAAGAAGTGTTTTAAAAGTCAAACCTGGAAAAAACACCTGAAAAATCAGGTGTTTATTTATTTTAAAGCCAAATAATCCTCAAAATACCCCTGAAACTGGTTGCTAATGGGAATGATGAGGATCCAAACCATTTTACTTGATGGGGGTGGGGACACTGAGGATCCAAACCGTTTTTAAAGTTTTAAGTGATAATGGGAATGCAGCCAAAGTGTTCTTTGTGAGAACGCTTTGCAGCTTGTGATATTTGTTTCTACCAGGTACTAGTACTGCACATGATAATACAAATGAGCTATTTATGCAGAAAATAGTGTCTTTTTTAACAAATTGGCCTTTTTGTTTGTTTGCTTGTACAGGTTTATGTACTGCTCTATATCTCAGGACACACAAGAATGCTCCCGATAAAGTCTCAGGTGCAGCGCACGCTCTAGCATCCAGATGAGGGGGATGCAGTGCTATAATAGCATTGCTAATGGTGGGGTTGCCTCAAGTATCTGAGGCAATGCCACATAGCCCTGCTTCCCCTTGAAATGGAAAAAGAAGGATTCCGGGAATGTTAACTGTGCTCTCTTGACTTGATTATAACTATGCTTAAAAATCTTTTGCCAATTATTAAAACACATTACACTGCTGATGCTAAAACAATAGTACTAAACAGTGCAAGTAGAAGAGAAAGGTTGGCATGTTGTTCTAACCAAGATAAGTGAGGGAAAAAGCAGGAGTTATGAGATTGTTGCAACCTGCAGTTCAGTGTGTTATAACAATGAGCTTTTGTCGATTGTCTTCTATAGGGTATCTTTGCTTCTGTTAGATGATAAGAGAGACTTGGGCCTCCTTTTCTCTCTTCCCTTTGCAAAGATATTACAATAAACCTGTTTCCAGACTTGTGCTCTCTTGACTTGATAATAACTATGCAATTACTATAACACATTACATAGCTGATGCTAAAACAAAAGTGCTGAAGAGTGCAAGCAGCAGACAAAGGCTGACATGTTCTAGAAACCAAAGGCCTTTTTGCACTACAGCTGAATGGCTATAGTGCAATAAGGCTAGGACATGTGGGGACAGATTCCCCATTGGCATTTAGGCAGTTAAGGAACGCGTGGGCACATGTTCCTACCTGTCTACATGCAAAAGGGGAATCCGTCCCCGTGTGGCCTAGCCCAAAAAGGCTGGTGCAGGGGCGGAACGCCCCTCTCAGGCCTGTCCCCATTGGATTGAATTCGACCCAGGGGCAGGTAGGCCTGTTGCATTCCTTCCCTGGTTCCAGCAGACTCTAGGGGACTGGATTGGGTCCCCTAGAGCCTGCAGGAACCCCCCCCCCCTGCCCCGGGCACCCACCTACCCGGGCACAGGCTTACATAGTAGCTAGCCAATCAGAGTGGGCAGCCTGCAGATGCACAATGCCACCGTCCGGGTTTGCCACTTCAGAACCCGGCAACCAGAAGGTGCCTCGCATGCGGTGTGCGTATGTGTCCCCGCATAGGCCTGTGTCTGGGGGGGCGGGTGCCCGGGGGGGGGTTCCTGTGGACCATAGGGGACCGAATCTGGTCCCCTAGAGCCCACAGGAAGGAACATGATGCGCCTGCCCAATGGGGGCAGCTGGAGGCCTGCAGCTTTCAGGGAGGGAGCATGCGAATGCTGTGGGACGGCCCGGAACACACTGGGCCGGGTGTAGAGCACGATTGTGTACTCTACACCCAGAATGCAAGTGGGTGCCCTGGGACGGGCTGGGGCGGTTCCAAATGGAACCACCAGCCCAGCAAAGCCAATGCTCCGTCCAAGGGTGTCCTACATGTGTTCCATAGGCCCTCGTTGTGCCGGATTCAGGGTGTAGGCTGCAAAGAGCAGTAAAACTGCTTTGGCCCTTTTGCTAACTGCATTCCTGACTTCCTTGCTAAACCTTTGCTGCAAGCAGCAGAAAGGGCAGGAAACATTGCCCGGGCCCTTTTGCACTGATTGGCTGTTGGCAGGTTGGAGAGAAAAGCTGCCCAGGGACCTGGAGGCTTGAGGGACAGGCGGGAGGAGTTTCCTTGAGTATCCAGTAGCAACAGCTAATCGGAGCGCTAGGGTCTGAAGGGTATAAGAAGCTGAGCACTGAGCAGACTGGGTCTTTGGGGCAAGAGTTGAAGGAGACAGTCGTGGGGGGGTTATGGCTCTCAAGGAGGGTTGTGGCTCTCAAGGAACTTTGGTAAAGAATTGACCAGGGGCTGGGACCTACAGCCAAGCAAGGAAGGACTAGGCCTTGCTGTTACAAGGATTTAGTTGCAATACTTTGGTGGGGCGTGAGCTGAGGCAGAGCAAACAAAAGGGGAAGGTGGATAGGATTATCTACTGGGAGGCAACTATTTACCTTTGAGCAAAGAATGCTGTTAGTATAGGAAGCTTGCAACATCAAGAGACTTCCTGAACTTTTATCTATCAATCTCTGAACTTACTATTTTTCTCTTTTACCTTTTTTTTTGTGTGTGTTTCTCAATAAACCTGTTTTGGCTTACTGTTTATCTGCTTGCTACGAGTTTATTGCTTATAAGACTGTAGTACTCACTCGGCCTATGCCACGAACCCAGGCACTGACTGGGCTGCTGGGAAAAGGCCTCTTGATAAGGGAAGGAAAAAGGAGTTACGAGATAGTTGAAATTTGCAGTTTGGTTTGTTATAAGAATGATGTCTCGTATAAAGTATCATTTCTTCTGTTAGCTGATAAGAGAGAAATCTCTCTTCTAGGGATGTGCATGAATGTTTTTTGGGAATTCGATTCAAAACAAATCGAATGTTTAAAAATCTGTATTCATATGAATAGATCACATTTGAATGTGGTTAAATTCTATTCAATACAAATTATTTGTACGTGTTCATATGAACATTTGATATGCATCTGATATAAACAGATACATATCTGATATGAATAGGTATGTACCATATCTGATACATTTCCTCAGCTTAACAAATGTCCAAACTATTCATAGGAATGTCCAGAAACATTCATATTCGTTTGAATGTTAGCATATGAATATCATAACATTTGATTCAAATTTGAATGTCTGAAATTCAGCTGAATTTCAAATGTTACGAATATTTGTGCACATCTCTACTCTCCTCTTCCTTGCAAGGGAAATCTCTGACCAGAAAATTAAAATTGATCTCTGAATCCAGGTTTTGTTTATCTGTCTTAAATTATTTCCTTCATGCCCTCTCCCAAAAAGGTGCCCAAAAGCTATTGCTGGAAAGTCCAGTGCTGGCCATGGGTTTTCAAAAATCAGTGTGTTTACTTAGTTACCTTTAGGATGTAGACAGCATGATTGCTCTTTTCAGAGGGCATGTGTGGAGGCCAAAAGAAGAGTCCACACGAATGCAAAAGTGATGATAGGCACGTCAAGGCATTCTAAATGACCAGATAAGCAAGTCCGTTTAAATGCCAGCACTGTCTAGCTAGGAGGTGGTAACCACAATGAAAGGATTTCCTGCCTTATCGGCTCCTGGCAGGATATCTGGCTGTTGTCTGGAGGTGGTCATTGTTAATGCTAATACCTTGAATTGGCCTAGGTAGCAAATAGGCAGCCAGTGCAATTTTTTTTTGTGGGGGGGCTGGTGTGATATGATGTGCATTCACAGTGCAGGATATTTATCCAGCCTGCCCCCTCTCCTTTGAAACTTGATCTTGGAGAACAAGGCTGTGGTCACACCTATCTGGGAATACTGGGTTTGACTCTGCACTCCTCCATGAAGCCAACTGGGTGACCCTGGGCTAGTCACAGCTCTCTTCTGAGCTCTCACAGCCCCACCCACCTCACAGGGTATTCTGTTGTGGGGAGAACAACAGAAAGCTTTGTCAGCTGCTTTGAATCCCCTTAAATGGGTGAGAAAAGCGGGGTAGAAAAGCCAACTCTTCTTCTTCTAAGGTTTAACCCAGCTTCAGTCCACATTCAGAGTGTGAAAACATATCAGCAGTTCTTTCCACATTATCCCAAGGGTGAATTTCTTGAGTTATTTCACCCTGAAAGAAAACAGCTTGTATGTATTCTCTCACTCTGAAAGTGGACTGAAGCTGGATTAAACCTTAAACTTGACCACAGCCCAAGTGACTGCAAATATATGGATCTTGTGGCCACTCCAGGACCTAGAGTGCTATGTTGGCTCTCATGGACTGATGGGAACTGTAATTCAGTCTGACCTGCTGCTGAGCATCTTGAACTATTTGGTCCTCGTCAATGTATTCGTTAAATCTGTCAAGTGAATCTAAGCATCCTTTTCTTCATTATTTTAAATCGTGACTTTATTATGTTTTTTTTTTCTGTTACTCGTTCTTCCAGGAGGGCAAAGCAAAGGGGGGGGGGTGTCTGGTAGTCAGAGCTAAATCTTTTGCTCTCTCAGTCCTCCACGGGATAGGTGAGCTCTGATGCCTAGAGAGGCACAAAGTGAGGTCGGGCTTACGATAAATCTGTGCCACTTGAGAGAAGCTGCGACGGATGGGAAAGCAGACGAGGCAGAGGTAAAATGGGCAATTGGGGGGGGTCTGCTTTGGGAGGCAGGTAGGGTGGTTCATCCTTAAGCTCCACCTGTGAGCCAGTTTGGTCTTGTGGTTAGAGTGCTGGACTCATATCTGGTTTGATTCCACACTTCTCCACGAAGCCAGCTGGGTGACTTTGGGCTAGTCACAGCTCTTTTTGTTCTCTCACAGCCCCTCCTACCTCACGAGGTGTCTGTTGTGGGGAGAAGAACAGAAGGTTTGTCAGCAACTTCGAGTCCTCTTAAGGGGGAGAAAAGCAGGGTATAAAACCCAACTCTTCTCCTCCTACTACTTGGAATGGCTTGGGAAAACAGCCAGTAGCTTTCACTTAAGAAGCTGCTTGAATGGGCATAACCTGATGCCACAAACCAGGGCAAAATTCAGCGTGTGATTGAGCCTTACTTTAATTTCTAAAGTTCTTTTGGTTTTTGACATTGAACCAATTGAGCCAAACACATTTGATACAATTTAGTCGTCAATGAACTTAGTTAGGCACACATCTAATCCTGTATTTGGATCAAATCAAACATTTTAGATGTACGTCTGACAGAGAAAACCCATGTAGCTTATGGCAAAGGTGTAGCACATTTAATCAACTAGTACTGCAGTAGAGCAAACTGGAAAATCCTTGCTCAAAGCTTTTTAAAAACCAAGTGTTTCAAGAGTATTGCAAATGGAAGCAGCACTTCTGATAAAGTCTGGGATTTCATGTGTGTGCAGTTTTAAGCCTCTGGTAACCTTCTGAATGGAGTATTGTAATGTGCCGTATGTGGAGCTGCCCTTGAGGATGCTTAACTGGCATTCCTGGCTGAATGCATCTCACACTGGTCGTAAAGGAGCTGCACTGCCTGCCTGCTCACTACAAACCCCCAGTTAGCTTGGGCCCCAAATATCTGAAGGAACATCTTCTCCCATATAGCCCTACCTGTGTCCTAAGATCAGCCAGGGAGGTCCTTTGTGTGGGAGGGTATCCTTGGTTGTAGCCCCCAGATTATGGAATGATAATCTACCCTCTGAAGTACATGAGGCACTCATAAGAACATAAGAGAAGCCCTGCTGGATCAGGCCACATAGGGCAGTCCAGCATTCTGTCACACACAGTGGCCCACGATTCCCCATGGGCATCTCAAGCAGAGACAAGGGCAAGACAGGTGAAAACACACCTCTTTACCCTGGGCTTCAGCTGAAAGAACAGCATCCCTTCCCAATGCAGGCACTGTCACTGTTTTGGTTATGTCTCGTATTCTGTTTTATTCTGATTTTATTGTGACCTGCCTTGAGACCTTCAGGTATAGGGCAGGATAGAAATATAAACTTATATAAGTTTTAGTCTGTCTTTAGAGTGAGAGACCACATCAGCAAAGTGTCAAGCAGCTGTTTAATCTCACCATGGAGTGACGGACCCATTGTCATGGTCAACCCTTGGAGACTTATGGATGGAATCTGAGTTAAGAGCATAAGAACATAAGAGGAGCCGTGCTGGATTAGGCCACAGCCCATCTAGTTCAGCATCCTATCTCACACAGTGGCTCACCAATTGCTCATGGGCATCTCAAGCAGAGGCAAGGGAAAACCTCCTGCTCTCAAGTCCCAGCAAATGGCCTTGGAGGCATCCTGCTTGACCCCACAGCCTGAATGATGTCCTTAGGCATCCATTCTAGTAGCCACTGATACATCTGTCATCCATGATTTTGTCTAATCCTTCCTTAAAGCCATCTAGGCTGATTGCTGTAACCACCTCTTCTGGCAGCCAATTCCATAGACCGATGACCCTCTGGGTGAAGAAATACTTCCCCTTCTCTGATCCTACTCTCTTACCCATCAGCTTCATAAGAGTGTCTCCTGGTTCTGGTGCTGTGTGATAGAGTAAAGAAATTTTCTCTATCCACCTTTTCTATACTGTGCATAATTTTATTTCTGAATGTTCTGAGCGATATTCCAGTCGATGTATATGGTGCTTCTGTTGAGATTCTTATCTTGCTGTGGAAATGCAAGACGAACAGGGCCATCGAAACAAGCACTGCTGAGTACTCATGATGCTGTTCTGGGACTCGCGTAACACCTTGTTATTCCATGGAGCTGTGGGTGATAGAAGAGGAGGACTCGTGATAGTAAATGGAGAGCCAACAGGATTTTCTGAAATACAGAAAGGATCATGGCAAGGTTGTCCCTTGTCACATTACTGTACGTATTGGTTTTGGAGACGTTAGATAAGATAAGAAAAAAACAGACTTACATTTAGACTTGTGTACAGAGCAAGGCAAACATGCAATTTGTATACGATGTTCTGCAAGGCTATGTTTGAAATGCTGTTTTGGAACTTCTGAATTTGGGCTGCTTCTTGTTGCTTTGAATTGCTTTTGCAAAAGCAAACTGTAATTGGCATTAAAAGGGAACACAATACAAGACAGGAGTTCAAACAAGTGCAAAGCATTATGTAGTCAAACAAGCGCAGACATCTAGTAGTCAAACAAGCCCAGAGGTCGGATGCAGCTTTGGACAACTTGATAGCATGTTTCTGTACTCACCCCTGTAAATCTGGATTAAGTAGATCCAGATTAGTGAAATCAGTGTTTGTGAGCTCTAGATAATATAGATGAAGACCAAGATGTAGGACATCACATCTGCACTGAGAATGTTGGAAGTGGCTTGTAGCAGGGGATGCGTTCGACTTGGGAAGCACCTCCTAAACCGTTTTGGAAACGTCTTTGCAGTTGTGACTCCACTGTTCACGTCTCCCATCTGGGGATGTGCCAGCTCCTCCCGCCTTGGCTCCCCATCCCCATCTTTTCCCCTAGCACCCCAGCTCCCCCACCCCTCTCCCACCTTGTGCCCCTGCACCCCAGTTCCCCCCACCTGGTTCTCCTCACCCAGCTCCCCCCATCTAATCCAGCGCCTTTGCACCTTTCATGGGCGAAGAGTACATGAGTTGGGGTGGCCGGCTTTCGTTGCGCACAGCATCCCAGTGTGGACGCTCCATCTGGGATATCCCCAGGCTGTCCCCATCAGCTTTCTGCGAAAAAGCCCAAATTATGTAGGAAAAGAATGTTTTTAGATAACACACACAGTGCTTTGGGGTTTGAATCAGCTAGGAGAAGAGAAACTTTGGCACTTAGTCACACCTAGACTAGGTGCAAAAATGCCCTTTTGCTGTGTTATTTTAACTGACCTTTAATCATGATGATATTTAAAATATCAGACTACATCTTAGTTGTTAGGATTTGAGATTTCCTGTCACCAGTGGGTATTACAAGAAGATTCTGGATTTGGGGATGGTTTTAAAGGTTCCTCCCACCATACAGCTCTAAACTAAACTCTACAGGCTTATTAGTGTTGCCTCTGTTGGTTTAGCAGTTAAGGAGCCAGAGTCTTATCTGGGAATACTGGGTTTGATTCCACACACCTCCATGAAGCCAGCTGGGTGACCTTGGGCTAGTCACACCTCTCTTTCTGAGCTCTCACAGCCCCACCTACCTCACAGGATGTCTGTTGTGGGGAGGAGAACAGAAGGTTTGTCAGCTGCGTTGAGTCCCCTTAAATGGGTCAGAAAAGCAGGATAGAAAAGCCAATTGAGCTCACCAGTTTTACAGCTAAAAAAATAATTTGTCATACGATGGTTTTTTAAAAAGGTTCTGTTCTGATTGGGCAGGGATATAAAGGGTGAAATTTGTGTGTGGCATGTATGTGTGTGCCTTTGAAGGCTTTCAAGAAAGCAAAGAAGGGAAGAGTAGAAAGTTCAGCTGGGAACCAGTGCAAACGTTTAGTTCCTTACAGGCTGGGATGCCCATTTCCATGTTCAGGTGCCCCTTAAGCTCCAGGCTGATATAAGAGGATGAAGCCTCTGTGAGAATCCAGAAATTCTGTTCTCAGATTGTGTTGAGACACAGTTAAACCCACTCTGGCACAGATCAAGCCTGTCTTCTCCTGCTAGGCACACCTCTCTTCAAATTTTCACCACTATCATGTGAGCCAGCTTGGTCTAGTGGTTAGGGAGCCAGACTCTTACCTGGGAATACCAGGTTTGATTCTGCCCTCCCCCATGAAGCCAGCTGGGTGACCTTGGGCTAGTCACAGCTCTCTTCTGAGCTCTCACAGCCCCACCTACCTCACAGGGTGCCTGTTGTGGGGAGAAGAATAGAACAGCTTCGTCAGCCACTTTGAGTCCCCTTGAATGGGTGAGAAAAGTGGGGTAGAAAAGCATGGTAGAAAAGCCCTTGAAAATGGTGCAGATGCTATAACTGCTGCAGAAAAAGAACCTGTTGGTCTGTTATCTAGGACAGAGAAAACGTTAATTGGGAGGAACTCCATCCAGCTCTTGAGGTTGTATCAATACCGTCAGATCCCTATCCTTTT
Source organism: Aspidoscelis marmoratus (assembly GCA_014337955.1). NCBI lineage: Eukaryota > Metazoa > Chordata > Lepidosauria > Squamata > Teiidae > Aspidoscelis > Aspidoscelis marmoratus. Next base: position 2,154,845 of record MTQE01003656.1, read on the forward strand.
TAGAAGATGGGATTTGCTTTTCACCTGCTAATCTTGCATAAAATTCATGCAGTCAGACCACTATATCAGCTGATCCGGTAACCAAGGTTTCACTTATCCACCATGACCAGATGAGCCTCCCCACCCCCAACCCGCTGGTGTCATTAGGCCTACCAGAGGCTTCCTGGAGGCTGCCTGGGGCACTTGGAAATTGTGTGAAATCCTGAAAGATTCCCCATGATTCCTGAGAAATCTCACGGGATTTCACAGGAATTATGGGAAACAGTACAATTTCCCTGTGTTTGAAATAGCCATGGTTTTCAGTAACTGTGGTAGGACACGGAACCAATCCCCCACGGATACGGGGTGGGTGGGTTTCCAACTGTATTTTAATCAAAAACTGATCTTTAACTTGAATACTGATTTAGTTTTGTCATGACACTGAAGAAGAAAAAGGAGGAATTTTGGGTAATATTGACTGAGGTGGTTCCAAATTAGATTATTTGCTGCTGGCCAATGCTCGTTAAAATGACCGGTTTCTTCTCATTCTCTTCCCAGGCCAATTGGAATGAAAGTAAATCAATACTGGAAGTTGATACTGATTTTTCTGATAACATCGGAAAGAGAAATGGTTAGAAATCAGGGTGAGGTGGGAAATTCATTTAAATTAAATAAAGAATTGAGCAGTTTTCCTCCTACTAAGGATCTTAATGTCTGTGATATTCTGAATCCAGAAGAATTTTGATCAAAAGAATGAACTGTCCGGTGTGTAGAAAGATATTTAAATATAAATCACACTTGCACAGACATTGCAGAAAACATGGAGAGGAGAAACCTCATAAATCTATGGACTTTGGAAAGAGCTTAATTGTCAGTGGAAAATGTACTGTACATCAAAGAATCCACACAGGGGAAAAGCCATATAAATGCATGTGTTGCGGAAAAAGCTTTGCTCAGAAGGGAGGCCTTACTAAACATGAAAGAACTCACACAGGGGAGAAACCATATAAATGTAAGGAATGTGGAAAGAGTTTTGCTCAGAGTGGACACCTTAGTGTACATCAAAGAACCCACACAGGGGAGAAACCATATAAATGCATGTATTGTGGGAAAAGCTTTGCTCAGAGTGGAGACCTTACTAAACATCAAAGAATTCACACAGGGAAGAAGCCATACAAATGCAGAGAATGTGGAAAGAGATTTGCTCGGAGTGGACAGCTTAATGTACATCAAAGAACCCACACTAGGGAGAAACCATATAAATGCATGGAATGTGGGAAAAACTTTGCTCAGAGTGGACAGCTTAATGTACATCAAAGAACGCACACAGAACAGAAGCCGTACACATGTAAAGAATGTGGAAAGAGATTTGCTCAGAGCGGACACCTTAATGTCCATAAAAAATCCCACAATGGAGAGAAACCATACAAATGTATGGAATGTGGAAAGAGTTTCATCACCAACAGTAATCTTACAGTACATCAAAGAACGCACACAGGGGAGAAACCCTATAAATGTATGGAATGTGGAAAGAGCTTCAATACCACTGGAGGTCTTTCTGTACATCAGAGAACCCACACTGGCGAGAAACCATATCAGTGTATGGAATGTGGAAAGAGCTTTGCTGATCGTGGACATATTAAGAGACATCAAACAATCCACACTGGGAAGAAACCATATAAATGCATGGAATGTGGAAATAGTTTCACTGCCAGTGGAGATCTTACTGTACATCAAAGAATCCACACAGGGGAGAAGCCATATAATTGTAGGCAATGTGGAAAGAGCTTTGCTAACAGCGGGTACCTTAATGTACATCAAAGAATCCATACTGGGGAGAAACCGTATAAATGTGTGGACTGTGGAAAGAGCTTTGCTCAGAGTGGGCACCTTAAGCAACATCGGAGAACCCATACTGGAGAGAAACCATATAAATGCCTGGAATGTGGAAAGAGGTTCATCACTGGTGGAGAACTTACCGTACATCAGAGAACCCACACTGGGGAGAAGCCATATAAATGTATGGAATGTGGAAAGAACTTAATCACCAGTAGTGCTCTTTCTGTCCATCGAAGAATCCATACTGATAAGAAGCCTTATAAATGTATGGAATGTGGAAAGAGCTTTGCTCAGAGTGGACAACTTAATATGCATCAAATAACCCATACCGGGGACAAACCACATAAATGCATGGAATGTGGAAAGAGCTTTTCTCAAAGTGGACACCTTCATACACATCAAAGGACCCACACTGGAGAAAAAGCGTATAAATGTATGGAATGTGGGAAAAAATTCATTACCAGTGGACAACTTACTGTACATCATAGAACCCACAAATAAGCTGTATAAGTATGGAGTGCGGAAGGATTATGGGAGGAGGGAATCATTCTCACATCAGGTCTCGGAATTATGAACCAGGACAACTTGTCTCATATAGGTGTGACTAAGCCCCAGTTCTCAGGATAGGAGTCTATTGTCCACAAGCTAATGCAGACTATGACAGGTCTCCCCTGGGGCATGCAGACAGCAGGCCCCTTTTCCAGGATATGTTTCAGAATAATGATATAAGTGCAGAAGGGTCTTTGGTTTTGCCCTCAAATTGCAAGTAAATTACATTTAAATCTTTGTGCACCATGTAAATACTCTGGCTAGGAAAATAATAGGAATAATAAAGTGGAAGTTTTAAACAATGTTTAAAAACATGCTTAAATACTCAACATGGGTGTTAATTATTAATTGTTGTTTGTTGCACTCGTTTTGGTTTCTTCTTGGTTAGTTTAACGAAAGTAGAGCTAAAATAATTGCTTTTGGAAAGCACAGCGAAATCCATTCCTTAAGGTTTATTGGTTCTAATTTGTAGCTGTGTACAGCCTTAGATTTATAGATAGGCCCATACAAATGTGATGGCAAATCAGTGATGGCAAATAATTTATGTCAGTTATTATAAATAGGTTAAATATAAATACTAAGGTAACTAATTGAAAAGGAGCATGATTGGGTGATGTGAGCAGTCACACAATAGGGGCAGCTCTGTGTCCCGGGAGACAAAAAGAGCCAGTTTGATCTTGTGGTTAGAATGTTAGGAATGCATCCAGCAGAATACGCAGTCGCTCTTGGGGTGCCATGGAGGATGATCGATATGATCATAGTCACGACACATTATCCAATAGCTATTGCACATTTCCGTTAATGCTGATTTAACAGCACTCACAGCGCAGTATTAAGAAACTTTAAATCTTCCCGCCAGTCTGGATGGAATAGTGAGGAGAACTGATGAGAACAGGGAGGAAAGCTCAGCTCTCATTGGCAGCCTCATCCCAAGTGATTCACGCGCCAATGTGAATGCTCACAGCTTCCGAGGAGGAAGCTACAGGAAGCTGTTCTAGTCCGGATAGTGGGATGTGGCCTCGCAGCAGGTAAGCTGCAATTTTTCCTACAACTGCAGATTTATTCCACAAATCTGGAAGGGGACCTTAGATTAGCCTCCTCCACAAATCCAGCAACAATATCATCTTTTAGGCTAGTCTAGGAGATTAGAGTGCTGGTTAGAGTGCTGGACTCATAGTCAGTGGGTTTGATTCTGCTCTCCTCCACAAAGCCAGCTGGGTGACTTTGGGCCTGTTGCAGCTCTCTTTCTGAGCTCTCACAGCCCCACCTACCTCATAGGGTGTCTGTGCTGGGAGAAGAACAGAAGGTTTTGTCAGCCACTTTCAGTCCCTTCAAGTGGGTGAGATAAGCGGGGTATTAAAAAAAGGCAATTCTGAATACACTAGATGGGTAAGGTAAGTTGGAATTTTAACTCACTGTGCAGTTTAAGAGTGCAGGGTGCAGTAGGTAGGTAAAAAAATGTAGGTAAAAAAAAGTGGGGAAGGGCAACAGAAAGGGACGGAAATAGTGAGCTTCTAGAGACAGGAACTAAGGGCGCAGTCCAATGCACTTTTGGTCCAGTAGTACCGGTACTGAAATCGGGTTCAGCAAGGGTTGTCCCCATGCGTTTTAGATTTGGCCCGATTACCATGCACCAAATCGCCCAAACCTGTACCAGACCAGGACCAAATTTGGTACCCGAAAAAATAAGTCTGGGCACGGTTTGGGGGTATGGCACACATTGCTTAGTGAGTAGAGACCGTGCATGGGGACGGTCCCGGGCGCTTTGGGGAGGAGATTGGCATTCGAGTGTTTGGGAGGTGTGGTGTGATTGTTGTTAATGCCCTGTGCATTGGAGATCGCAACCACTGAGATTTTTTTTTTTTAGTAAAAATATCCCAATCGCCAGGGCAGCCATGATAATGGCTTTATTTTTGTCCCTTTTCCACAGCAAATATTCCACCCCCATCACCAAGGCGGGCATGAGAATGCCTTTATTTTTCTCCCTTTTCAGCTTGCCGGGTGTTCTTGCGGTTCCTGGGTGGAGCGGAGATGCGCAAAACTGCTCAACTGACACCAAACCTCATAGCAGCTTTGGTTTTTTAAAATTTATTTTAAAATGTATTAAACGTAAATTATTATTTTTCCGTGCGATCCTGGCTTCTGTGCCGCTATGGGGGGGATGCGACATTTGCAGCGGGCAGCACAGGGGTGGCGTGATGTCAATCTTGCTTCCAATGAGGAGAGAGGCGGCAGAGAGGAGATGACACTGCTCCCCATGCTGGGGTTGGGCTCGGAATGGCTTGGAGATGGAGAGAAAGTGAAATGGAGGACTCACCTACCTTCTTCAACAGTGCTGCCCTTTTGCTACCATGAACATTTTGGGGCCTAAATTTGGGGGGGTCGGTGAAGTTCTTTTCGCGATATTGGTACAGATACTCCATGGTTTTTGTATTCTCCTAAAATGGCCTTACGCTAGAAAGTCATTAGTGGGAAGAAACCCATAGCTGCATCCAAGGAGTCTTCAGTGCCAGTCTCTGTCCTCCACTCCTGCTCAATAGAAGTTTGCAAGTTTTGGGGACAACCAGATGTTTCCTGTCTAAAACTCCTCCCCTCAATCGCCAGAACCCCTGAGCAGGACCTTGTACGCGCCCCTCACCACCATAGCCTATGTCAGTGATGGGCAACCTATGACACGTGTGTCACAGGTGACATGCCAAGCCCTTTTGGGTGACACACATGGTCACCATGGCACCTGGATGTGTAGGGCTTGCTTATTCTTGAAGTGTATGAAATACCAACTTTCAATTTAAGATTTAGCAACAAAAGTCACTAATGTAAAGAATTATTTGCTTTTGCTTTTAATAAAATACATATATCAAAAATATAACTTTTTTGCTAGAGCTACAAATATCACAAAATTATGGATATTTCTAGATGTGCCACAGCACCTGAGTTAAGCTAGGTTTTCTTGCGAATTTTAACACACCAAGCTCAAAAGGTTCGCCATCACTGGCCTATGTGGACATTTGAGCCAGCCTGCTTCCACAATTCAAGCAATCCTCAGCAAGGCTGTGGTCATGCTTAAGATTTAACCCAGCTTCAATCCACTTTCAGAGTGAGAGAGTGACAAGCTGTTTTCTTTCAGTGTTAAATAACTCAGAAAATTCACCTTTGTGGTAGATAATGGGGAAGAACAATTACTGGCCACTTTGCTGATGTGTAATCTCGCTCTGAAGTTGGACTGAAGCTGGATTGAACCTTAGGTGTGACCACATCCCTAGAAATGCATCATTGATAAATGAAGTCTGTAAATACTGCTACAGGAGTAAATATCGCTGAGGTTGCACAACGTAGGCGCCTGTTGTGTCCGGCAGGCAGGAAACCCTTTTTTTAATCGGCTGATAGGCTTGATGAAGTGAGACTAACATCTCTATGCCCAGCTGACTGAGATCCCCCTTCCATAAAGGCTCTCCGTAGTGGCGGGTGCAGACAGATCTGGATGAGAACGCGGCCAAGAGGTAAGAACAAAACAGGCAATAGAAGATGAAGGAGCTGGTTGGAAGCAAAGGAGGAGAGAGGGAGGGGAAAGGTCTCCTTTGGGAAGCAGAAATAGGGTTCATCCTTACACTCCAGGTGAACCATTTCGTCTCCTGCTTCACTTTGTTTTCCGCTCTTAACCAGTTGCTTATCCCTAAGAGGAGCTCTCCTTTTAATCCACGCCCTTTCAGCTTAGTGAAGAAAGTTTATTGAGGGGCTTTGACAAAGGTTAAGTGTATGGTGCCTACTGGATCACCTATTTCCAAAAACTTTGGTCTAGTGGTTAAGGAGCGGGACTCTTATGTAGGAATACTGGGCTTGATTCTACCCTACTCCACGAAGCCAGCTGGGTGACCTTGGGCTAGTCACAGCTCTCTTTTATATCTCTTTTATATGTTTTACATTGTTGTTATTTGATATTTGAAGTTTTTAAAACAATATGACCTTTTGAATTGTATGTTTTATTGTATTTGATCGTGAACTCTTGTCTGTCTGTCTGTCATCTAACTAACTATCTCTTCTGAGCTCTCACAGAATCTGTTGTAGGGAGAAGTTTTGTCAGCTGCTTTTGAGTCCCCTTAAATGGGTGAGAAAAGTGGGGTAGAAAAGCCAACTCTTCTTCTTCTTCTAAAGGTTACTTAGGCAAGGTCTCCCCTTAGAGAAGCCCTGTTGGCTGTCCAGAAAGGGGACTCAAAGCAGCTGACAAAGTTTCTATTCTTCTCCCGACAACAGAACACCCTGTGAGGTAGGTGGGGCTGTGAGAGTTCAGAAGAGAAATGTGACCAGCCCAAGGTCACCCAGCTGGCTTCATGGTGGAAGAAGGAATCGAACCTGCTATTCCCAGATAAGAGTCTGGCTCCCTAACCACTAGGCCAAACTGGCTCACAAACTCCAAACTGAACAAACTCCTGGAAGCCCAGATGAGTGTCCCGGAACAAGATCTTCCAAACACTTGGAGATTTAATTTTCAATATTGGTTTCCACTGACTTCCCAGGACAGACATTAAGTTGCCAGGCATAGAATTTCATGGCTCTCCCCTTGATCTGGGAGGTTGTGTTATGCACATAACACACACAAATATATGTATACATATAAAATCTGTCTATCTATTTTTAAAGTCTGCTGCTGCTGTACTGGAGAAGGTACAGTGGTTTGGATACCAAGAGGAGTAGTAAAGTAAGAGAAGAGAATGCAAGAACACACTGGCTGCTAGAATGGCTGCCTAGGCATGGGTACCAGTGGTCAATGAGACGCCCATCCTCCATGAATATACAGTATCTATTCCTGGTTGCTCTTACCACCTCTTCTGGCAGCCAGTTCCTTAGACCGTTGAACCTCTGGGTGAAAAAAAATGCTTCCCCTTGTTTGTCCTAACTCTCCCGCCCCTGTAGAAATAATCTGAGAATCCAGGGATTTGCCATAAGAATGGTAATAAATCAACCATGTATTTATAGCAGTCAATATAAGTACAGCATTTTAAACAGCTTCAGAGAAGGAGGATTTGTAACTGTGAGGAATGCTCTCAAGGACATTGTGTCTGCAAAAACAAACTGATA
>MTQE01003656.1:2278815-2306745 GCA_014337955.1 Aspidoscelis marmoratus
GGGGAGACTATTCCCCTATTTTCTTGAATTCCCATTTGAAAATGTCACTTCCTCACTTGGTATTTATCTAATTGTTAATATTACTGAAATTGTCTTATAGTACTCTTTACCTTCTCCAGTTCATTGCTTATTGTTCCTATTATTTTGTTTGAATTGTTCGAGTTGTTAAAGTGAAATTAATACTGTATTTATATTTACAATAAAAAATTAGTAAGAAAAAGAAAAACAGTGGGGAGACTATTCCATAACCTGGGGGCCACTACTGAGAAGGCCCTCTCCCTGGCGCCCACCTGTTTCACTGCTGAGGGTGGTGGGACAACCAGGAGGGCCTCCCCTCCTCTTATGGCACGAGCAGGTTGGTATGGGAGAAGGCGTTCCTTATAAGTCAGAGTCCTGTAAGCATCTAACCCCTTGCATTAGACCGTAGCTGTAGTGACCCCTTTTGCATCCTGAGCTAACATTCAAACCTCATTTTCTGCTTCCTTTAAAGCTCACAGATACACACACAAACACATGTGAGAAGTAGATCGTTCCCTTTTCAATATTAAGATATTATGAATAGCTAATTTGCTTCTGTATGTTACGCTTGCCTATAGGGGAAACAGTGGAGTCAGAGAAGCTAAATTCCAAAGGGCTGTAAAAAGGTCTGTTTTCCCCACCTTCTTTTCCCATAACAAGCTGCTGGTTAGATAAGAGATGAGCAGAATTAAACACACCAGGGGGAGAAGGGTGGAGGCCAAGGACAGAGCAGCCTGTAAAGAAACAAAAAAGCTGGAAGTGAAAGGGGGGGGGGGTTCAACATAAGAGTAATAAGAAAAGTTAATCAGGTTTTGAATATGATATTAGTAAGCTTTATTATGCTATTACTAAGTTTTATTAACAACAATGTAGTAACTGTTGATTTCCTTCTATATATTCATATATGCTTGCTTTAGATGTTTAATCAATTAGTTAAAGGTGCCTTCTTCAGCTCTGTGAAGCTTCAAAGAACTGAGGGGCCCTTTGGTTGCCTGGTTACAATAGATAAGGTGCTAACCAGCAAAGCACTAAGGTGGACCAGAAAACACAGGAGGGAGGGAGGGAAGATGAGGGAGGCAGTGAAAGGAAGAGTAAAAGTAATAAAAGGCTGTAACCTACTTTGTTCTGTGGAATCCGTCTAGTGGTTAGGGAGCCCGACTCTGTTCTCCTCCACCAAGCCAGCTGGGTGACTCTGGGCAAGTCACAGCTCTCTTCTGAGCTCTCACAGCCCCACCCACCTCACAGGTGCCTGTTGTGAGGAGAAGAATAGAAAGCTTTATCAGCCACTTTGAGTCCCCTTAAATGGGTGAGAAAGGTCAAAAAGAATAAAATAATTCATATGGCAGTCTTTTCTGACACACAGATGCAGTTTCCTTCCTTTATTCTGTCAAACCAGAATCAGTTTTTTCAAACAATTATGACGTATAAGAAACAACATTTTAGCTGTGAATCAGTTGTGCTCCGGGTAAGCGTTCCCCTTAGCCAATGGAACTCTAACTAGAAAAGTTTCAAAAATCTGTTGCTCTCTGGCTTGCTTTGATGCCACTGTGACCCTGCTTATAAGAACATAAGAGAAGCCTTGCTGGATCAGGCCACAGCCCATCTAGTCCAGCATCCTGTCGCACACAGTGGCCCGCCAAATGCTCATGGGCATCTCAAGCAGAGACAAGGACAAACCTTCTCCTGCTCTCGAGTCCCATTTCACTTTAACAACTCAATGTGCTTAGAGGTCTCAGTCTGACCAAAGGAAGAAAGGGAAGAAAGCTTTCTCCCTTATCAACCTGCCTGTGCCTGAAGATCTGGAGGGAAGGCCCTCCTGGTTCTCATGAGTAACAGTAGACAATTCAAGGGTGCATGAGCTACAGAATGGGCTTATACAGTGGTACCTTGACATACGAGTTTAATTCGTTCCGTAACCTTGCTCTTATGTCAAATCACTCGTATCTCAAAGCAGTTTTCCCATTAATCCATTCCAGCTCCCCAAACACCACCACAGTTGTTTTTGTTATGTACTGTACTGTATTTACATACTCGTATCTCAAATCTTGCTCTCATCTCAAAGTAAAATATCACTCGCTCGGCGGCTTGTATCTCAAAACACTTGTATGTCAGGGCACTTGTATGTCGAGGTACCACTGTAGTATGCAAGATTCATAACCCTCGTTACTAAAAATAAATGCCAATATTAACACCTCCTTAGATCTCCTCATGCCCTAAGATCTGTCAATGAGGCCCTCTTAGCAGCCTCACCACCTTCAGTAGTTAAGGGGGTGGGAATGTGTGGGAGGGCCTTCTTGGTTGTAGCCTCCAGGTTATGGAACAAATCTATGAGATGTGTCATGCAGCTCATTGTATGGATTCAGAAAACTAATGAAGACAGACTTTTTTTCTTGGTCTTTGGCTGAGGGGAAACAACTCCTCTCCATGCAGGCTCTGTCATTGTTTTAGTGACACTTTTTATCTGTTTTCGATTCTGAGTTTTTTTGCCTCCTGCCCTGAGACTTTTGTGTATAGGTGGGACAGAAATTAATCATCATCATCATCATCAAAATATCCATCTGCCAGCTACAGAAAGCCACTTTGCTGGGATCTGCTGGTATCATTTGCTGATACATCACTCAGTCCTAGGCACTTGGGAAGGACCCGACTAGTGATAACAATGACCAAAACCAGCATTAATATCTTGTTTGCTATTGTTTTATGTCAATAATAATAATGATGATGACGAACAGGAATAAAGGGTTCTGGGAAGGTTTAAGATATATTCTCTTAGCTGAATTCTGTTCCAAAACTTGACCCTTTTTCTTTTACATGTTCCCAAAGGGCTGTGATTAGAACAATTGGGACAGATCCTGAAACCACTTCTGATGCTTGTGAAACCGCTTAGATCAGTGGTTCTCAACCTGGGGGTCGGGACCCCTTTGGGGGTCGAACTACCCTTTCAGAGGGGTCGCGGCAAGTCTCCCACCGCCCTTCCCTCCCACTTCCCAGCTGCTCTACCCCCGTGGTTGGGGGTCTCCACAACATGAGGAACTCTATTAAGGGGTTGCAGCATTAGGAAGGTTGAGAACTGCTGGCTTAGATGCTGCAAGTAGGAAACAAGTAATAACTTTTTAATGCTTTAGGACTCAGCCTCACCTAGCAATCATATGGCCCTACAGCAACCAAATGGGGAATTTCATGGTAAAAGCAGAAGTAATAGTGATACTCTTGCGATTTGTTCTTCTCTGTGGGTTTGGCCACAGCTTCTGAAAAAAAGGATATAGCAGAATTACAAGCTACATTCAAAAGTGGGCCACTAAAATGACAAAGGGGCTAGAAGAACTTTCCTACAATGGAAAGCTGAAATGTCTAGGCTGTGACCGAGAGGGAACACAGTGAAAACGCACAGAATTGTGCCCACCAGTTGCCTGTTTAGCAACAGCAGAGGAAAAGCAACCTGCTGTTACAAAGAGGGGAAAATCCTCTCCTTATCAGCCACGTCACCCCTTGGCAGCCATTCCGATAGGAGTTCTGCAGAGTTTGACCGCAAGTGCAAAAACAAAGAGAAATTGGACAACACTGAAAATCTCTGGGATGCCCCCTTTGCAAAAATCAGAGTGGGCAGATGGTAGGGATTCTGTGAGAAGACTTGGCATCTGTGTGATCCTTAGTAACCCCTTGCTATTATCTCAATCTATTCTGATCCACTCGAGAAATAAACAACTGGGCGTCGGTCCCCACAATCTGCCAGGCAGTGCAAAACTGTAACTTCATCCAAACTGCACTTATTTAATCCACATTATTTGGATAATCTGGACTAAAGCACATCCAGACACATTTTATGATGCATTCCATATTATCCAAATAATGTGGATTAAGTAAATGCTGTCTGGATGAAGCAGCTCTTGGGACCTTATGGAAAACTGCAGATTGGGGGAAACTTTGGGTGTCTGCCAGAGTGACTGAACCATCACATCACTGAAAGGCTCCATCCACCATTTTAATAGCTACGCTGCATAACAGAAGTTCTGTATTGCCAACCAAGCAAAAGCTAGAGGCCATAATATAAAACTGCCTGATACCAGAGACAATTACGCCCCACTTTATGGCTGTTCCATTTGCCTAGCTAGGCTAACCCGAAACCCTCTAACCTTGGCTGTTTTCTGCACCTATTCACCTCGGCCGGGACAAAGGGAAACTGGGTGTCTGTATGTAAAAACCTGAAACCTGATGCAGAGCTCCACTTGAGGCCCTGGTTATGAACAGGCCTCCTAGCTATCTACTGGGCATTTATTCCATTGACTTTCTTCCTAACTGAATATGCAATGGAGGAAATGGAGCAAAAAAAATGGATCCACTTCACCTTTCCTCCATGTGGCTCTTGGCTATTGCTGAGAAAGTGCAACAGGCTACTTGGCGAGGAGACCAGAGGCCTATTCGCACTAGAGCCTCTGGAGCACAATTAGGACAGCCCTGGGACAGAGCATTCACTCTACAGGCCAGGCAGTTCTGCCTGGAAGCGTCCCATCCAATCCCAGGGTGGCCTAATTGCATTCAGAGTGTGGGGCATGAAACCCACACCCAGCCCGAGCCGTCCCTGGCCATCCCAGAGCTGTCCAGGAGAGCATTCACACTCTCCCTGCCGAATGGCTCTGGAGCCCAGCCCCAGGCTGCTGCCTTTGGGCCCTGTCGGCCCCACTGGCTGGCACCCCCTTTCGGGGGTGGGGTGAGACTGGGCTGGGCCCATCCTGGGGTCCCGCAGGCTCCTGCCCGCGGCCATGCAGGGCCTCCTGGGTGACCATCCCCACCAGGGTGCCAGCCAGTGGGCCGATACGGCCCAAAGTGAATGGCCTTTCTGTCACTGCATGTCTCAGCCTGGCTGTAGTGCAAAAAGGCCTCTGGTGCGGCAACTGAACTTCCTCCTCCCATCCCAGGCAGACCCCCTTGGACCCTCATTATCCTCACATGTCACTAAACAGGCTTACGTTTCTCTCCCATCACCCCATGAACTTTAGAGGCAACTCACTGCTAAGTATGGAACTATAAATGTTATTAAATATGTTAATAAAAAAGTCAAAAAGAAAAGATCCAGATTAACACAAGAACGTCTATGCAATCTGCCATTTTGTCTGTGTGCGGCCTGCTACACGATGCCTTTCAAGCAGCCTGTGAAACCACAAGATGATTCGGCCATTTTAAGGATTTTCAAAATTTTTCTGCAAAACCTCCTCAGTTCAGTTTTTAAGACAAAGACTCTTCCTATCTAACTGCAAACCTTAAATGCAACACACTGCTTGAAAACCAACATGACTCTCACAAAATATTATAAACATACAACATAAACAACATTTATTTCTAGCACCCTTTTCACCAAAGGGCGGTGCAAACTACAAAAAACAAAAACAAAGAAAGCTTAAATATAAAACATAACAAAACAACTGTAATGCATGATAGTTTAGAATACATATAAGGGGCACACAAACATTTTAGGGTTAAAAATCCATCCCATTAACAACTCAGTTTTAACATTCACTCTAGGGAGTTGAAAAGACAGGTGTTTGTTTGTTTGTGTACATGAACCCCCCCACCCCAGACCCTGGAGACCCCAAGGAGCCCCCCCGCCCTCCCCCCACTTCTGGCTGGGATGGAGGGAGAAGAACTGGGGACCAGCAGCTCCCAGGCATCTCTTCCCTTCCCGCCAAGGCTGCGTGGGTCAGAAGCCCCCAGGGCCTCATTTCTTCCAAGGTTATTTTCCTCCATTTTAAAGCAAGGGCTCCAATTAAAAAAACTAGACATGCAAAGAATGCCACAGGAACCCAGGGCTATGTACACACCCAAGTTTTAATCCACTTTCAGTCCACTTTTAGCCTGGGAGGACACTTCAGTAAAGTGACCAGTCTTTTCCCTTTGATACTGTCTAAAACCAAACCTGAATTTATTCTGATTTTGAGAATGTTGAAAGAAAAATTAGCTTGTCACGTTGCGGATGCGTTCTCTCGCTCTGAAAGTGGACTGAAGCCGCGTTGAAACCTAGGTGTGAACGCAGCCTTTGGATGGTTTTGCCCTTGAATTGCGCAGCTCCATGCTAGACGGGGCTGGGAGTGACCCCCTCATCCCGCCCCAACCTTAGACTCTCCCTGGTTTTCTTCCCCACGGCTGACCTTCCATCCTTCCTTCCTTCTCCCTCCTATTCTGCCTGGTCTGCTTCCCCAGTCCACGTTCCAGAAGGACCCAGTGGATCTCCAAAAAGGATCCTGCAACATCGCGGCAGGAGAGGGATCAACCCCCTTCCTTTGGCCCCCATTGCTCGTTTCCTCTCCCTTTCTGCCCCCCCCAGGAGACCTCCCACCCTTCCCCGAAGGATCCCTTAGCCCCCTTCACCTCTGGGTCGCTTCCCAACCTGCCTGCATCAGCCTCCCTCTCCTGAAAGGACAAGCAGGAGGATCGTGTCCGTCGGGACGAAGAAGGAGGCAGGACTCAGTCAAGAGGCGCCTCCGTCCCAGGCATTCACACGTGCTCCGTCCCGTCCTCCTCTTGCTTCCCTAGAAGAGCTAATCATTTCCTGCCCACAAGTTACGCCTCTTGCTTGGCAGCCGCAGGAGCCTCAGTAAAACGAAATACTAATGATTAATTTTAAAAATAGTACAGCATAGTTTCTTTTTGCAACACTTCGGCTACTGAAAGCCAGAAGGAAGCAGGGAAGGAAGCTACTTAAGATCTGGAGGAGAGGCCCTTTTGGTTGTCCCACCACCTTCAATAGTAAAAGAGGTGGCCACCAGGGAGAGGGCCTTCTCAGTGATGGCCCCCAGGCTACGGAATAGTCTCCCCCTTGTGGTGCGTCAGGACCCTTCATTGTATATATTTAGGAAGGCGGTGAAGACGCACTTATTTGCCCTGGCCTTTGGTTGAATGAGAATATACTATCTCTTCTTTCCACCTTACACTAATATTGGCTGAATATATACTGTTGTTGTTTTAATATATGTCTGGTTTTAAATGTTGTTACCCGCCCTGAGACCTTCAGATAGGAATACAAATAATAAAACAAATAGCAGTTCAGGAATATCTCAAGACTTTATTGCCAAAACAAGGACAACTGACAATTCAGACTTTCTTGTGGGTTTTGGGGAGGGATGGGGCTGGGTTAATCAGCTGTATGAGGAAGGGGAGGGAATGCCCCAGCGTTAAAGGGAGGAATCCCCCGCCCTTTTCTAATCTCAGCCCCATTCCAATCTTTGCCCAAATTCTACAAAACATGTTTACAGCAGGCGCAGGACCTACTGTTGCTGGAGTGATGAACTACCAGGGTTTGGGGCAATTTAATCTGAAAATCTCTTGCAACAAGCTGTAGCCCAACCAGGTCAACTTTGCAAAGAAGAGATGAGGCCTGGTGAGGATTACCTGTGGATTTCTCATAGGGTTTTTCTCCACTAGCACTAGAGTACCCATTAAGGACCCATTAAGGACTCTTAATGGGTCCTTAATGGGTACTATAGTGCTAAGCGGAAAAACACCCATAGAAAACTCTTCAGGCAAACCCCCTTTCTAGCTCAAAAGGAGATGTTAGGCAAGAAACAAACCACCAACTGAGCTAAAATGGAATAGACTGGGGAAGGGCAGAGGTAAGCCCAACTAGCATACTTGGAGGGGAGGCATACTGGGTGGAGTCATAGATACAGGGAGAAAACAAGGAGTTCTGAAGCAAGACCAGTATGAATCTGGCAATCTTAAAGAATCAGGCTATCTTTATATCTGTAAACAAAAAGGCTTCAATGCAGGAATGAGAAATTCAACCACTGATATTCTTGTCAAGTTGTCATTCAAAAGCTCTTTGGGCAGCATATATGGAAAGCTCAACAATAGGACTACAGTCTTCACCAATGGTGGTTTTGCCCTGCCATCAACAAATTTTGGGTGTTGATACATCTCCAACCTGCCCCTTTGCCCTCCTAACAATATTAGGGGAGCCCTGCTGGATCAGGATCAGGCCACCGCCCATCCCGTCCAGTGACCCACCAAATGCTTAAGGGCTTCTCAAGCAGGACACAGGGGCAAAACGCTCACCTGCTCCCCACCGCCTGCAAATGGCCTCCAGAGCCAACCTGCCTGTCTCTTCCACCTGGGGGCATCGAAACCTCCTCCCTGTACTCCCCCGCCCTCTTCGTTTCAGAAAGAGCCACTTGGTCCCCAAGGAAGGATCCTGCAAGCTAACTGGAATTAAAAAAAACCCCAACCTTCTTTCTTCCCGAGGAGGTTCCCCCCCCCTTCCCCAAAAGTCACATCTTACTTGTCTCAGCCCACCTGGAGCATTCAAATTCCCCGCCCGGAAAAAGCAACCCATCTCTGTGTGTTTGCATAGTACGTCCCCAATCCCTTGCCTGCCTCTCTAGGCATCAGAGCTCAACTGTTCATTGGAGGACCGAAAGAGAACAGCAACAAGACCCGGGGCACCCATGCGCGCTCACAGCACTGACAGCAGGACCGAGAAGGATCAGTTCTGGCTTCAAAATCGTGGACCGGAAGATCCCGGAAACCACTGAGACATTGATGTTCACATGCACCGACTAAGATGAAACAGATCGCCGAGAGGCAGAATAAAACGGGGCAAGGAGACATTATGGCTGTGGTCACACTTAAGGTTTAATCCGGCTTCGGACCACTGTCAGAAAGAACGCATCAGCAAAGTGACAAGCTATTTTCTTTAAGGATTAAATAACTCAGAAAATTCACATTTGGGATAGAAAATTTGGAAAAAAAATGGCTGGTCACTTTACTAATACATTCTCTTGCACAGAGGTGGACTGAAACTGGATTAACCCTTCGGTGTGACCACAGCCTGCGTGAGACGGGATGCTGGACTGGAAGGGCTGTGGTGTGATCCACCAGGACTCCTAAAGAATGTCTGACCTAGTGGTTAGGGAGCTGGACTCTTATCTGGGAATACTTGGTTCGATTTGCCCTCCCCCATGAAGCCAGCTGGGTGACCTTGGGCTAGTCACAGCTCTCTTCTGAGTTGTCACAGCCCCACCTACCTCACAGGGTGTTCTGTTGTGGGGAGAAGAATAGAAAAGCTTTGTCAGCTGTTTTGAGTCCCCTTAAATGGGTGAGAAAAGTGGGGTAGAAAAGCCATCCCTTTCTTCTTCCTACAGTAATAAAATACACTATGAATTTCCTTCCCCCATTCAATGGCCTCCTGTCTCCCTCCTGCTGAAGATGCATCTACAGGATTTGGGCAATGACAGGAATGCTGCTGAAGTGTGTGTGGGGGGTCTTCTCTTTATACCAGCCCCTCCCCTCCCCCAAACAGCTGATTAATGACGTGGACAAAGGTAAGTTCAGCTTCTCAGTGGGTGTTGCACAAGGGCCTTATTAGACCTTTAAATGTTGGGTTGGTTGGAAGGTCCAAAGACGAGAACCCCTTACAGAACCCACCTGGCAACCTAAAAAGCTCCACGATATAATACCTTCCAGCATACCTACTCAACTGCACAGAGCAGATGCTCACAAAACAAACCCCTTGCAAAGGCAAGTATCCATCCATTTGAATTTTTATCCCACCCTATACCCAAGGGTCTCAGGGTGGGTTACATTAAAAACCAGTGAGCATTGAAAATGAGCATTAAATCCACAACAGTGCCTGAATGTGAGGGAGAAAGCCATTTCCTTGTTTACCCAGAGGCCAGGGCAAAGAGGGGCGTCTTCACACCTCTCCTAAATGCAGAAAGTGAAGATGTCTGATGCACCAAAGGAGTGAGACGATTCCACAATCTGGGCGGCAGGTGTGGAAGCACCCATTGTAGTTTTGCTGACCAGTTATTTGACAATTTATATCTTTTGAGTGGAGACAGCAAGGGTACTGAATAACAGAATGCTTTGTGCTTTTATGTCCCTGATATAACTACTGTCTTACGTCTTTCAACCCTTCCTCACAATTATAAGTGGCCCTGAGCATTATTTAAAATGGTCTGTTTGGATATAGATACACCTCCATTCCTACCATTTTATCTTCTCCTGGACATCTGATAGACTTCAACTAACCTAACCTTCCAGTTTAGTGATCTATTATCTATATGCTTCACGTGATTTGAAATATTCTATAGCCACTGTGTGCCAGGACCCGGGGCCGAACCATTTCCCAGAGACAGTATCTCAGGATTCCCGCACAAAATCCAACAGAAACAAAACGGCATTTTTTCGGTTTATTAAAGAATAAAAATGGAAAAACTGAGCAAAAGTACATAAATCAAAATGCAGGCAAATAAAAGGGTTTCTCCATGCAAAGTACATGAGGCACAAGCCTTCAGTTTCAGTAGCAAGCTTTCAGCATCAAAAAAGCATTTCAGGAAGTCTTCATTGTTAAGGCATACAGAGTAAGGCAGTTCAATAGCTGATACAGATAAAGTTAGACACAAAAAGATGATCCTAATGACTAATACAGCGTTGCTTTATCTTAACCCTAAACAATCACATGGCAGCACAGTGACCAATAGAGTGCCAAGAAATGGAGGTCAAGTATGTTCTGGCGGTCACCCTCCCTTAATGGTCTCCTGGTGCTACCAGTTTAGCAACTAAGGTTATCTCCTTGTTTTATGAGTGTCTGGCAGGTGCGCTATCTCCAAGGCCAGAGTGTTTTACAACTTAGCACTTTGGGCTCTGATTGAGGACATTCTTTCGCTTTTCGGATGTTTAACCATCTCTAGGCCAAAAGTGAAATGACTCTGGTTCTTCAAAATGGAGTCAGATAGGCCATCCTGTTACATATTGCTTGAAGAATCCCTATTACCTACTGTTTTCATCCAAGGAGAATGTAAATAATGTATTTCTTCTCTGATTAGGCCTCTTCTCTTCAATATTATGAAAATTCTCCAGCCTGGAAGCCCACCTTGTTATCCTTATTTTCTATCACTCAGGATAGGTTAAAATCTGGCAAAAACATTCCTCTTATAACTGTAGTTGGAAAATAAAAAGAAATTATCCACACTATCACTAGCAAGTAAATGGCAGTAAATACCGTAAATTATGCTGCATTTCTATCATGTGGTTGTGCCATTCTCAAACTGACTGGTTTTTGCCTTTTTACATCATATTCTACCTCCACTTCTCAGTTCCTCATTTTCCACCATGGTCTTCATGAAATCCACCACTCCATCTTGCACCGTATGAGTGGGGAAACAAATGACATGCAGTAGAACAAATTTTTACTCATGTTCCATTTAAAGACACTTAGCATTTCACTTGTGCAAGGGGATTTATAGTAGAGATGTGCACAAAAGTTTTTTTGACATCAGGATCAGGCCCAGTGCAAAAGGGAAGGAATCTCTGTTCATACACTTAATGCCCAATTCCAAATAATTTCCCTGGACTTTCCAGTTGAAAGAAGAGTTAGCTATTATACTCTGGTTTTCTCCTCCGTTTAAGAGGACAGAAAGCAGATGAGAAACCTTCTGTTCTTCCCACAACACCAACCATGAGGTAGGAGGGGATGAGAGCTCAGAAAGACAGCTGTGACTAGCCAAAGGTCACCCAGCTGGCTTCATGGAGGAGTGCGGAATCAAACCCTTGACTACGAGCTATGAGGCCAGCACTCTAACCACAAGACGAAACTGTCTCACAAAAGCTTAATACTGATTGTTCCTTAACACCTCTACGCATTTTGTATCCCTTCCTTCCTCCTTTCTTGACAGGGGCCATGATCGCCGCCATAGTTCAAGGCTCCCTGTGGCCATCTTCTCTTCCCATCACTCACATTCATTTTCCCCTGGGATCTTCTTGGGGCAGGCTGTGCTTCCTCAAGATGGCTTCTCAATCTGTCTTGGGGGAGGCAGTCCATTCTGGCTTGTCGTGCATAATGGGGAACCAGGCCAGAGGGGCTGAACCGCACTGGGGGTGGGTGGATCCAGCCTTCCCTCCTGCCCAATGCCTGGCTGTGGGTGGCAGAAAATTTTTCAGCACACCTCCCGTTTTGTTGCTGTGCTTCTACTGAACTCCTGGGAGGTTCATATTTGCAAGGGAGGCGAGGCTAGGCAGGAAGGTGCGATCACCCTGGTAGGGCAATGGGAGATTACAGCCCCTGATTTTTTTACAGGAATTGTGGTGGAGGTGGAGGTCCATCTGTTTGAGGGCACAGTCCCTTACCCCAACAGCCACCGTGTTAGCATCGAGTTTGCCATCCGCACTAGACAACTCCAAACACACCCTGTTGCCATTACTGACTGACAGAAGATTATCTCTTTGGGATGCAGGTAGTGTTGAGGAAACCAAGAGGCGTGGAGAATTAGAAAGTCATGTAAAGGAGACTGAACACTGGGAGATAACACGCTGAGGATGAACAGAGGACTGATTATCAGGAATTGGGTGTGAACAGGGTTAGGATGGCTTTAGTTCAGTTCCTTAATGGGACAGAGTATTGCAGCATGGTCTGATCGCGGCCAAGGTGTACGCACTTCTTTTTACCCAAAGTTTCAGGGCTAATTTTAGTTACTTTCGCAACAGTTTCTCCTCTGTGTGTGTGTAAGCCTTTTTTGATGTTGATTAAGACATTAAGTGAAGACCTATTGCATTGTTCATATTTCTATGGTTTCCCCTATACGTGGGTTCACTGATGTATGTTAAAGTGCCTGTTAACTGACACGTTCTTTCCACATTTTGTACATTTATTTAGTTTCTCCTGTATGGGTTAAGGTTAGAAGAAGAAGAAGAAGAAGAAGAAGAAGAAGAAGAAGAAGAAGAAGAAGAAGAAGAAGAAAAGTTGGCTTTTCTACCTTGCTTTTCTCACCCATTTAAGGGGACTCAAAGTGGCTGACAAAGCTTTTCTATTCTTCTCCCCACAACAGACACCCTATGAGGTAGGTGGGGCTGTGAGAGTTCAGAAGAAAGCTGTGACTAGCCCAAGGTCACCCACCTGGCTTCATGGAGGAAGGCGGAATCGAACCAGGTATTCCCAGATAAGAGTCTGCCTCCCCACCCACTAGACCAAACTGGCTCAGGTTTGGTCTTCTCAAATCTTACACATTTATCTGATTTCTCCCTTACACAATATCTTTGATGTAAATTAAGACTTGCCATACATTTATATGGTTTCCCTCATGTGTGGATTCTGATGTCTAGTGAGGGTTGAAAGGGAGCTAAAGCTTTTTCCACGTTTTGTACATTTGAATGCTTTCTCCCCTGTGTGGGTTCTTTGATGTAAAGTAAGTTCTCGACCAGTGATGAAGCTCTTTCCACATTCCATACATTTATATGGTTTCTCCCTCGTATGGAATCTTTTTTGATGTTCAGTAAGTCCTCCACCAGTCATGAAGCTCTTTCCGCATTCCATACATTGATATGGTTTCTCCCCTGTGTGGATTTTTCGATGCCTATGAAGATTGGAAGAGCAAGTAAAGCTCTTTGCGCATTCCTCACATTGATATGGTTTTTCCCCTGTATGGGTTCTTTGATGTCTAGTACATTTTCCACTAGTGATGAAACTTTTTCCACATTCCAGACATTTATATGGTTTCTCTCCCGAGTGGATTCTTTGATGCAAAGTAAGGCTCGAACTACAGGCAAAGCTCTTCTCACATTTCACACATTGATATGGTTTCTCTCCTGTGTGAGTCCTCTCATGCCTAATAAGGTTGCCAGAGCAACTAAAGCTCTTCTCACATTTCACGCATTTATAAGGTTTCTCCCCTGTATGGCTTCTCTGATGTACAATAAGTTCTGCACTACAGACAAAGCTTTTTCCACATTCCATACATTTGAATGGTTTCTCTCCTTTGTGAATTCTCTTTTGATGTACAGTAAGGCCTTCAGAACAGAAGAAGCTCCTTTCACATTCTGTACATTGGAACGGTCTCTCTCCTCTGTGGGTTCTCTCATGTATAGTAAATTGTTTGCAAGATATGAAGCTCTTTCCACATTCCATGCATTTGTATGGTTTGTCCGCTGTGTGAGTTCTCTGATGCATAATAAGGTTACCAGAGAAACTAAAGCTCTTCTCACATTCCATACATTGATATGGTTTCTCCCCTGTATGGATTCTTTGATGAATATTAAGATAACCACTCCAAGAAAAGCTCTTTCCACATTCCGTACATTTATATGGTCTCTCCCCTGTATGGATTCTTCGATGAATACTAAGGGATCCACTCTGAGCAAAACTCTTTCCACATTCTATGCATTTGTATGGTTTCTTCGCTGTGTGGGCTTTGACATGTCTATATAGGTGTGATTTATTCTTAAAAAATTTCTGACAAAACCGGCACTCCATTCTTTTCAATAGTATTCTGCTTCCAAATGTTCAGGTTTTCCAGATACTTAGAAGTATATGAATTGTTTGTTACTTTTATTATTCATGTGCTTTCTCTCCGTTTCATTTTAACATTTTTTCTCTGGTTTCAGAAAATGACATTTTCAAAGAAGGGAAGATATATTTGTTGTAACTCCTGCTTCTCCTATGAAGAATAAATACCAGTTTTATTTATTCATTTATTTACATCAAAATCCTGGCCTCCACCCAAAGGTCCCAATGTATGAACAATCACAGAACACTAAAGCATATTTAACATTTAACCCCCTTCTCTTTTCAGGATACATTTCTTCCCCTCCCCTTCCTTCCTCAGTGCCAAAGCAGTATTCTAAATATATTTAGAATATTCATTTTATTTCTTCATTGAAGACATTTTTATGCTGTTTCCCATTTTTAAAACATCTCAAAGCACTTTATAAAACTTTAAAAACGAGGGTAAAAACATACTAAAAATTATAGTTGTATTAAATCATATTAAAGTTTGGCAGGAGACAAAAACTGATGCTCCCAAGAAATCATCTTAGCTGAATAGAAATGCTCAAACTAATGTTTTCAAGGAATTGGCCCAGTTAATGCCACAAGAGACCAATTCTCCAATGGCTATGGTTTCTGGGCCCTTTGCAAGGACAGTCTCATGGGAGTCTCAATATAGTGGCTGAAATTAGGATGGAGAACACATGTCACCTTCCTCTGTCCAGGAACAGGTAGATCTGGACTTTCTCAGAGGCCTAAGACACCAACGTCAAGGCAGAACCATGAAAAACACTGGGTCTGATGGCACAAAGAAGGAACTACCCCAACCTCCAAGGATACAGGCAGGGGTATGTTACAGGAACTGCTCCATACGTGTGCTAAGCACGGGACCCATGAACTTACAGCATCTTAAGGAGTAAGGTAAAAGGAATGAATTGGTTTTGGGGGATCTGCTCATTTTCTATTATTCCAATGGGACTTTAAGGCTGAAAGGCTGATGTAACAAAACTGTCCAGAGACAGGATACACTTGGTCTGGGTGGGGTCATAGGTGCTGGGAGAAAACAAGGAGTTCTGAAGCAAGACCAGTATGAATCTGGCAATCTTGAAGAATCAGGTTATCTTTATATCTGTAAACAAAAAGGCTTCAATGCACGGGAACGAGAAATTGAACCACTGATATTGTCAAGTTGTCATTCAAAAGCTCTTTGGGCAGCTAATATGGAGAGCTCAACAATAGGACTACAGTCTTCATCAATACAATCTTAAAGAATAAGGTCATCTTTATATCTGAAAACATAAAAGGCTCCAATGCATGGGAATGAGAAATTCAACCCCTGGTAAAACATACAGATAATAGCTAAACCATATTCTTGTCAATTTGTCGTTCAAGAGCTCTTTGCGCAGCAAATATAGAAAGCTGAACAATAGAACTACACTCATGGCCCTCCTGGTTTATTTATTTACTTATATTTATATTTACATTTATATGCCGTCACATACCCAAGGGTCTCTGGGCGGCTCACAGCATTTAAAACAAACATATAAAAACTATGTCAAAACAGGTTTAAAAATATAACTTTAAAAATACAATAATAATTAAAAACAGCAGTGGTTTTTAGTGGGGGGAAGTGTGGGTAACATTTAACCAAAGGCCTCCGTAAAGAGGAACGTTTTCACTGCCCTCCTAAATAGGAGCAAAGAAGGGGCCTGATGCATCTCGAGGAGGAGACCATTCCACAGACTGGGGGCCACCACCGAGAAGGCCTTGTCCTGGGTGCCCACCTGCCTAGCTACTGAAGGCCGGGGGATCACCAGCAGGGTCTCCCCTCCAGATCTTAAAACACGGGCAGGTCAATATGGGAGAAGGCGCTCCTTTAGATATCTGGGGCCCAAGTCATTTAGGGCCTTATAAGTCAAGGTTAACACCTTGAATTGGGCTCGGTAGTGAATTGGCATCCAGTGCAGTTCTTTTAAGACCGGCGTAATATGTATCCGGCTAGATGTTCCTGTCAGCACTCTGGCCACTGCATTTTGCACCAGCTGCAACTTCCGAACCGTCTTCAAGGGAATCTCCATGTAGAGTGCATTACAGTAGTCCAACCTGGAGGTTACCAGAGCGTGGATAACTGTGGCCACGTAATCTCTGTCCAAGAAAAGTTTCAGTTGACGAACCAACTGTAGTTGGGAGTAGGCACTCCTGGCCACGGCCTCCACCGGAGCTTCAAGTGTTAGCACAGAGTCCAGGAGTACCCCCAAATTCCGCACCTGTCCCTTCCCGGATATTGTAACCCCATCAAGGACAGGATATCTCCCAACTACTTGGACCCAAGAGCTTGTGACACACAGCACCTCTGTCTTGTCTGGATTCAGTTTCAATTTATTGGCCCTCATCCAGCCCATTACCACCTCTAAGCACCTGTCAAACACTTCAACCACCTCCCCTGATTCAGATGGCACAGAGATAGAGCTGGGTATCATCTGCATATTGATGACACCTCACTCCAAAACTCCTGATGATCTCTCCCAGTGGCTTCATGTAGATATTAAATAACATGGGAGATAAGATTGACCCCTGGGGAACCCCACAAGTGAGTTCCCAGGGTGTCGACTCAGTCTCTCCCATCACCACTATCTGAGATCGGCTCTGGAGATAGGAGCGGAACCAATGCCAAGCATTGCCCCCAACTCCTAAACTCCGTAGGCTCCCCAGAAGGATACCATGGTCAATGGTATCAAAAGCTGCTGAGAGGCCCAGGACAACCAGTAAGGTGGTATTCCCCCTGTCTTTCTCCCAGAGGAGATCATCAACCAGGGTGACCAAGGTGGTTTCCGTGCCATGACCGGGCCTGAAGCCAGATTGAAATGGGTCTAGATAATCAGCTTCTTCCAAGCATGCCTGCAGTTGAACAGCGACAACCGTCTCTAGAACCTTGCCTAGGAAAGGTATGTTAGCCACCAGGTGATAGTTGTTTAAATCTTCTGGATCCAGGGAGGCCTTCAGGAGTGAGGCTGGTAGGGACTCTGGAGAGAGCCTTTTTGGTGCTGGCCCCCAGACTATGGAATATTGTCACCCTCAAGGTACATAATGCCCCTTTCTTATATACATTTAGGAAGGCGGTGAAGGTGCACCTCTTTGCCCTGGCCAGCGAGTATTCTTTTAAATTTGTTGAACTTTTAAGTGTTTCTAATGTATATGTCGTTTTTAATCTGTTGTTTAAACGGTTGTTGCCCGCCCAGAGACCTTTGTCTATGGGATGGGATAGAAATATAAATAAATAAATAAATAATGAATGAATGAATGAATACAAACGAAAGAACGAAAGAACGAACGAAAGAAAGAAAAGGTGGGAGGAAGGCTGGTGAGGATAAAATCTAAAAACAGAACAGCTTGCCTATCAGAGATGGGGGAGGTGACCTGGGAGTGTCACATTTATGACTATAGAAATTAAGGGAACTGGGTAGCAAAAGAAGAGTTGGCATTTCTAACTGAAAATACAATCTAGGGAAAGGGGGGCGAAGCAGGCCACACCCCCTTTCTTCCATGTGGCTCTTGGATACTGCTGAGACAATGGTAGATGGACTTCCTTCCACCATCCATGGCCCCCACCCCTATCATGGCATTACTCCTATGAAGAAGTTTTGGATCCACTCGTCACACACTTAGGGCAAGTAGGAGAAGAGTAGGCTGTCTCACAAGAAGCTACAACAGTTTTACTAAAATAATGTAATTATATTTGGTGCACAATCTGGAATTATCTGAGTTATTATCAATAAGTTTAATACTGCTAGTTATATGTAAAATATACACACCTGTATGTAAAATACACACACAATAAAATATTAATTGTCGAATAATGGTTATTTTATATTGTTACGTATTTCTTAATGCATTCGAAAAACATATCTTAAGTTTATTATATAATAAAGTGTTTTTTTTTAAAGGGACTACTTTTCCATTACCTTGGACTAGAATTGCATTACTCCTTTCCTTACCAATCCGCCCCAGAGCGACCCCCTCACCCCCCATCAAGACAATTCCTTGCTTTGCTCCCCTGAGCTCTGCCCCTTCCAACCTGCCCCTTCGCCCTCTTAACAATAGTAGGGGAGCCCTGCTGGATCAGGGTCAGGCCATCGCCCATCCCGTCCAGTGACCCACTAAAATGCTTAAGGGCTTCTGAAGTAGGACAAAGGGGCAAAACGTTCACCTGCTTCCCATCGCCTGCAAATGGCCTCCAGAGCCAAACTGCCTGGCTCTCCCACCTGGAGGCATCCAAACCTCCTCTCACCTCCTCTCGATTTCAGAAAGACCCACTTGGTCCCCAAGGAAGGATCCTGCAAGCTAAGTGAAATCAAAGCCCCCCCCTTCTACCTCCCCAAGGAGGTCTCCCCCCCTCTTCCCCCAAAAGCCCATCTTACCTCTCTCGGTCGCTTCCCTTCCCACCTGGTGAATTCAAACTCCCCGCCCGGAAGAAGCATCCGAGCTCTGTGGGTTGTATTGTGCGCCCCCAACCCCTTTCCTGCCTCTCTAGGCATCAGAGCTCAACTGTCCATTGGAGGACCAAAAGAGAGCAGTAACAAGACCCGGGACCTCCATGCACGCTCACAGCCTTGGCAGCAGGATCGAGGAGGATCAGTTCTGGCTTCAAAATCGTGGACTGGAAGATCCCGGAATCCACTGAGACATTGACTAAGATGAAACAGGCCGCCGAGAGGCAAAATAAAACGGGGCAAGGAGCCATTATAGCTGTGGTCACACTTAAGGTTTAATCCGGCTTCGGACCACTTTCAGAGAGAACGCATCAGCAAAGTGACGAGTTGGTTTCCTTTTTCAGTATTAAATAACTCAGAAAATTCACATTTTGAGATAGAAAATGTGGATAGAAAATGGCTAATCACTTTGCTAATGCATTCTCTCGTAAAAAGTTGGACTGAAACTGGATTAACCTTAGGTGTGACCACAGGCTGCGTGAGACGGGATGCTGGACTGGAAGGGCTGTGGCGTGATCCAGCAGGACACCTAAAAACAATGTGCATTACTTTCTTACAGTGATAAAGTACACTATGAATTTCTTTCCCCCCATTCATTTGGCCTCCTGTCTTCCTCCTGCTGAAGATGCATCTACAGGATTTGGTCAATGACAGGAATGCTGCTAAGGGAGGGGGGATTCCTCTCTTTATACCAGCCCATCCCCTCACCCAAACAGCTGGTTAACAGGGTGGACACAGGTAAGTTCAGGTTCTCAGTGGGTGTTGCACCGTGGACTTTTTAGGCCTTTAGATGGTGGGTTGGTTGGAAGGTCCAAAGACCAGAACCCCTTAGAGAACCCGCCTAGCAACCTAAAAAGTTCCACCATATAATACCTTCCAGCATACCTACTCAACTGCGCAGAGCAGATGCTCATACAACAAACCCCTTGCAAAGGCAACTATCCATTTATTTGAATTTTTATCCCACCCTATACCCAAGGGTCTCAGGGCAGGTTACAACATTAAAAACCAGTGAGCATTGAAAATGAGCATTAAATCCACAACAGTGCCTGAATGTGAGGGAGAAAGCCATTTCCTTGTTTACCCAGAGGCCAGGGCAGAGGGGCGTCTTCACACCTCTCCTAAATGCAGAAAGTGAAGATGTCTGATGCACCAAAGGAGGGAGGCTATTCCACAATCTGGGGGCCATCACTGAAAAGGTCCTATCCCGGGTGCCCACCCCTTTTGCTGGTGAGGGTGGTGGGACAACCAGGAGGGCCTCCCCTCCAGATCTTAACACATGGGCAAGTTGATATGGAAGAAGGTGTGCCTTTACATATTTGAGACCCAAGTCATTTAGGGCCTTCTAAAATTAGTACCTTGAATTGGTCTGGGTAGCAAATTGGCAGCCAGTGCAGCTCTTTTAAGACCGGTGTGATGTGTGTCCAGCCAGCTGTTTCAGTAAGCAGTCTAGCAGCTGCATTCTGCACCAGTTGCAGCTTCCGAACTGTCTTCAAGGGCAGCCCCATGTAGAGCACACTGCAGTAGTCCAGGCATGGATAACTGTGGCCAAATCATCTCTGTCCAGAAGGGGCCTTAGCTGTCGAACCAGCCGTAGTTGGGAATAGGCACTCTTGGCCACGACATCCACCTGAGTCCAAGAGCACCCCCAGATTTTGCACCTATCTCTTCTGGGGCATTACAACCCTATCAAGGACTGGATGCCTCCCACTTCATGGACACCATGCCCAGTGACACACAGCACCTCTGTCTGGATTCAGTTTCCATTTATTGGCCCCCATCCAGCCTGTTACTGCCTCCAGTCAAACACTTCATCACCCTCGGTTGATTCTGATGGCACAGAGAGATAGAGCTGGTTGCCATCTGAATACTGATGGCGCCTCACTCCAAATCTCCCACTTACCTCTCCTGGTGGCTCCATGTAGATGTTAAGGAGCATGGGAGATAAGACTGAACCTTGAAGGGTCTTGGCAGGAGAGGGGAGGGACCCACCCCCTTCCTTTGCCCATTTGCCTCATTCCCTCTCCTGCCCTTCCCCAAGGCTCCCTTAGGCCCCTTCTCCTAACCTCAAAATTCCTTTTAGCTCTGGGTCACTTCCCAACCTGCCTGCAACAGCCTCCCTTTCCTGAAAGGACCAGCAGGAGGATCCTGTCCATCAGGAAGAAGGAGCCAGGAGGACTGTCAGGAGGCACGTCTGTCCCAGGCATTCACGCATGCTCCATCCTGACCCTTATCCTGCTTCCCTAGAAGAGCGAACGATCATTTCCAGCTGCCCAGAAAACACGCCTGTTCCTTGGCAGCCCCAGAAGATCAGTTGTAGTAAAGAACTAGCTAGCATCAGGTCTGTCAGCAAGCATGTTCAAGTTTATTGCAGGTTCAAGTACGAAGCAGGTTCATGGACAAAGCAGGGTTATGTTCAAAGCAGGTTCATTCATTATTGTTAAGAGTCAGGGCTCTTTATAACCTTCCATACAACAGACAGTTACACGGTGGAAAATCACTAGAAGATGCTCATAACTGTAAGGGAGGGGGGGGGGAATCTGGATACCACCAGTTTGAACAACCTAATGTAAGGATGGTGCTACATAGGAAGTGCCATAAACGGTGTTATGGTGAGGAACCAATAGAAGCCTGTCTCTGAGCCTTGCTTATGCATGTGGACTGCTCACGTCAGCAATCCTTGAGCGCTGTATTGTTTACATGTACTGTGTCCATGTTATGACTTCCTGAGACCTTCTTTGAGAGAGATATAGCAAAGTTACTGTGACCTAGGAATTTATCCTTTGGCCTAGTAGCTAGCAACTTTTACTTCAGCTGAAATGGGCAAAGTCTCTACCACAATCAGTAAAAATAAATGGGAACACTTCTTTTATTAAAAAAAAGGAACAGGAGAGTTTTGCAACCCTTGGGAAATCTAACTTCCACTACTGAATGGCAGAATAAAGTGGGGAAAGGAGTCATTTATATCTACAACTCAAGGGCTGTGGTCACACTTATGGTTCAGAGCAGCTTCAGTCTATCTCCAGAGTGAGAGAACCCATCAGCAAAGGGAGAAGCAGATTCCATAGAACGATGACCCTCTGGGTGAAGAAATAACCATTTTCATTAGGTGAAGTGAACTCAGTAATTGTAAGTAAGCCCCTTCCACAAGAAGATGTATCCACCACATAGCCACTGCAAAGTGATACCATATCTGTGATTTCCACGTGGTGGATTCCTCTGGGTCCAGTCCTGCTGGGGTGATTGGAGGGTGGCAGAGTGTGTTATATTTCAAAGATGTTTTAAGAATATTTTTTATACATTATTATAAGGTGGTTGTGACCCCTCTGGAATCTCTTGGTGAAGGACGGGTTAAAAATTATTAAACAAATAAAATCAAAATGATAGAACTTGATTTTAACTCTGTTAAAAATGTGGTCCTGAACCCCAGACTTCATATTTGCAGGCAATAACTGCATCACATGTGAAAACTGGTAAGTTTTATCGATAACCAAAGGGTAGATGAATAAATGACATCAGCAGGGAAATGCAAAGCAAACAGTATAGGGATTTAGCAAACCCCAAATTAATTGGAGATGAAAACCATAGCTTACTGAAGAAAAATAACTAACATTTATTAAACTTTGACTCCAGCATCAAGTAAAAAGCAAATGCCAAGAAAGACTGTGTGTGTGTCAAAGACAAAAGCTAGCTGTGCATGATTTTACAGGTCTTCTCATATATCCTACAAAGTTGGCTGAATCATATGAAAAAAGCCAGCCTGTAAAAGGCTTCCTGTAACTTATTGCTGGGTTACTTGTAACAAGCAGGCATTTGGAATACAATTGAATACTGTGGATTTAGGATAACAGCATGCCTTTTTATCCTTGAAAGCTGGCCAGCTAGCTCCTGGGCAGCAATCCAGCTTAGATAAACTATGAGAGTGAGAGCAGAAGAATTTTCCTCACTTCCAATAACCAATTTCCATTCATCTAGAAACTGATCAGAAATATTCCCATAAAACAGCACATCAGAAATGCTTTAGAGTAGACAAACAAAGATGATACATCCCGTCTTCCTCTAGATAGGCCTGAAGAGATCCAAAGCAACATGATGGAATCAATTTAATGTCTACAGGGCCAGACAGAAATGAACGCCTTCTCAGGTCTCGACCAAAAAGATTTAAATCTTTCAAACTGGTTAGATTCTTCCTCTAAAACTGATGTCACTGTTGTTGTCACTGCCAACCACAGTTATTTGACAGTTTATACCTTTTGGGTGGAGACAGCAAGGGTACTGAATGCTTTGTGCTTTTATGTCCCTGATATAACTGCTGTATTACGTCTTTCAACCCTTCCTCATAAGAGGTCCTGAACACTATTTAAAATGACTGTTTGGATATAGATATATCTCCATTCCTACCATTTTATCTTCCCCTGGACGTCTGATAGACTTCAACTAACCTAACCTTCCAGTTTAGTGATCTATTATCTATATGCTTCACGTGATTTGAAATATTCTATAGCCACTGTGTGCCAGGACCCAGGGCTGAACCATTTCCCAGAGACAGTATCTCAGGATTCCCCCACAAAGTCCAACAGAAACAAAACGGGATTTTTTTGGTTTATTAAAGAATAAAAAGGGAAAAACTGAGCAAAAGTACATAAAACAAAATGCAGGCAAATAAAAGGGTTTCTTCACGCAAAGTACATGAGGCACAAGCCTTCAGTTTCAGTAGCAAGCTTTCAGCATCAAAAAAGCATTTCAGGAAACAGGCAAAATACAAACTAAAGGTGATTTCACACTATGGCGAAGACGCCTCGGAACAGCCGGAACGTGTTGAGGACATTTTCCCATTCGCACTGGCAGGTAAAGGGTGCATTCCAAACATGTCCTTTACCTGCCCTTGTGTGGATGGTGAACTGTCCTCAACCTGTTTAGGCCGAAGACCCTCCGCCACCCCCCCTCATTTGCTCCTTTGGAGCCAAGGCTGGGGAGGCTGTCGGGGGCCTTCCCTTGGGTCCTGCTCGCTCCAGAAGCTGAGATTGGGGCTCCTGGGGCCAGCGGACCAACCACCCAACATCCCCCCAACCACCCCGGGTTGCGTGCGCATGTGCACACACAGCCTTACCTGCTGGCTGCTAGCTCAGTTCTGGCTGCAGTAGGCCGGGCGTCCTGTGCACATGCGTGCAGGGCGGCCCCTTCATTGGCTAGCCACCCATGCCTGCGCAGATGCCAGGCGGAGCCAGGTGGGTGGCTAGCCAATGAGGGGCTGCCCCGCGCAGATGCGCCCGGCACGCCCGGCCTACTGCAGCCAGAACTGAGTTGGCAGCCAGCAGGTAAGGTCGTGCACGCATGCGCGCGATCCAGGGTGAGGTGGAGGATGTTGGGTTGGGGCCCCGCTGGCCCCAGGAGCCCCAATCTCGGCTTCTGGAGCGAGCAGGGCCCAAGGGAAGGCACCCGGCAGGCTCCCCATCTCTGGCTCCAAGGGAGCCAATGAGGGAGGCTGGGGGAGTGGGCCCAGCTGTCACAGAGGGAGAGTGCGTGAATGCTTTCCCTCTGGTACAGCTGGGAACGCACCGGGATGGTTTCAGAGCACTTTTTTGTGCTCTAGAACTCAAACGCGTGTAGACCCATAGGGACGCTTGGGGCGGTCCAGAACAGATCTGGCCACCCCAGAAGAGCGAATGCAGCATCCCGACGTGTTCTACATGCGTTTGAAAACCCCTTGTGCGAAAAGGCCTGAAGTCTTCAGCATTAAGGCATACGGAGTAAGGCAGTTCAATAGCTGAGAGCACAGATAGATAGGCACTGATAAAGTTAGACAGAAAAAGATGATCCTAATGGCTAATACAGCATTGCTTTATCCTAACCCTAAACAATCACATGGCAGAACAGTGACCAATAGAGTGCAAACAAACACCCTCCCTTAATGGTCTCCTGGTGCTCCCAGTTTAGCAACTTGTTTTATGAGTGTCTGGCAGGTGCGCTATCTCCAAGGCCAGAGTGTTTTACGACTTAGCACTTTGGGCTCTCATTTAGGAAATTATTTCACTTTTTGGATGTTTAACCATCTCTAGGCCAAAAGTGAAATGACTCTGGTTCTTCAAAATGGAGTCAGATACGCCATCCTGTTACACATTGCTTGATGAATCCCTATTACCTATTTTCATCCAAGGAGAATGTAAGGAAAGGGAATAGGAGCAAAAGGGAACAGGATACATATTTTCCCTCTCCCTACCAATACTGTTCTCACCAATTTATATATTATATCTTAATTAAACCTAGACAGAGGGGAGGGTTACAAGAAAGCAATGTACAGCAAGAAATAGTTTTTTTTAAATAAAATATTTCTTCTCTGATTAGGACTCTTCAGTATTATCCAAATTCTCCATCCTGGAAGCCCACCTAGTTGTCCTTATTTTCTATCACTCAGGTTAGGTTATAATCCGGCAAAAACATTCCTCTTATAACTGTAGTTGAAAAATAAAAAGAAATTATCCACATTATCACTAGCAAGTAAATTACAGTAAATACTGTAAATTATGCTGCATTGCTATCACGTGGTTGTGCGATTTCAAACTGACAGGTTTTTTGCCTTTTTACATCTTCATATTCTACCACCACTTCTCATGGTCTTTATGAAATCCACTCCTCCATCTTAAACCGGATGAGCAGGTTAACAAATGACGTAAGTAGAACAAATTTTTACTCATCTTTTAGCATTTCACATTTAGAGATGTGCACAAATGTTTTTTTTTGACAGTATTCGAATCGAATCAAATCTCCAAAAATCAATTTCGATTCAAATCCTTTAAATTTGAATTTAACAAGATTCTATTCGAATATACCAAATTAGAGTCTATTTGTTTGAAATTTTGATTCAAATCTGCATCTGCACACATCCATATGCATCCCATAGTTATCCCGTATGCAACCCGTTTTTGTCCTGTACGGTTCAGTTCAAATGTGTATACTTGCGGGAAAGATGCAGATCTTCAAGTTGGCATTGTGTATGAACCCATACACATAGGAATGTCTGGATAATTTGAACAAATAGATCTGAAATTCAAAATTCAATTTGAATGTTCACATTCAAATTTCATGACATTCGATTCAAGTTGAACTATCCAAATTTGGCACATTTGATCGGATTTCTCACACTTACAAATATTTTATCCCTTCCTTCTTTCTTGACAGGGGCCGTGATCACAGCGATAGTTCAAGGCAGCCTCTGGCCATCTTCTCTTCCCATCACTCACATTCATTTTCTCCTGGGATCTTCTTGGGGCAGGCTTTTCTTCAAGATGGCTTCTCAATCTGTCTTTGGGGAGGCAGTCTGTTCTGGCTTGGCATGCATAACAGGGAACCGGGATAGAGGGGCTGAACCGCACTGGGGGTGGGTGGATCCAGCCTTCCCTCCTGCCCAATGCCTGGCTGTGAGTGGCTGATGAACAATTTTTCTGCACACCTCCTCCCTTCGTTGCATCCCTTTGCACTTCTACTGAACTCCTGGGAGGTTCATATTTGCAAGGGAGGCGAGGTTTGGCAGAAAGGTACGATCACCCTGGTAGGGCAATGGCAGATTACAGCCTCTGAATTTTTTTTACAGGAATCATGGCGGAGGTGAAGGTGGATACTGATTGAAATAAGTCTTGGCTGCGTGTGTTTGAGGGCACAGTCCCTTACTCCAACAGCACTGTGCTAGCATCGAGTTTGCCATCCGCACTAGACAACTCCAAACACACCCTGTTGCCATTACTGACTGACAGAAGATTATCTCTTTGGAGTGCAGGTAGTGTTGAGGAAACCAAGAGGTGTGGGGAATTAAAGAGTCATGTAGAGGAGATTCAGGGAGATAACAGAAAAAGTGTGAGCATAGCAGCCCACCCTGAGGATGAACTGAGGACTGATTATCAGGAATTGAGTGTGAACAGGGTTAGGATGGCTTCACTTCAGTTTCTTAATGGGATGGACTATTGGTGCAAAGTCTGATCATGGCCAGGGTGTACACGCTTCTTACCCAATTTTTGGGGCTAATTTTAGTTGCTTTGGCAAAAATTTCTCCTCTGTGTGTGTGTTTGTGTAAGCTTTTTTTTTGATGTTAAGACTTTAAGTGAAGACCTATTGCATTGATCACATTTCTATGGTCTCCCCTATGTGTGGGTTCACTGATGAACATTAATGTTTCTATTGACTGACATTGTTCTTTCCACATTCTGTACATTTATATAGTTTCTCCTGTATGGGTTACTTCTTCTCAAATCTCCTTTGTACAATATCTATGATTTAAATTAAGACTTGCCTTGATGAAGCTCCCTCCACATTCCATACGTTTATGTGGTTTCTCTCATGTATGAATTCTTCGATGTTTAGTGAGGTCTGAAGGGCTGCGAAAGCTTTTTCCGCATTTTGTACATCTGAATGGTTTCTCCTTTGTGTGGGTTCTTTGATGTGAAGTAAGTTCCTGACCAGTGATGAAGTTCTTTCCACATTCCATACATTTGTATGGTTTCTCCCCTGTGTGGATTCTTCGATGCCTACAAAGACTGTCAGAGCAAGTAAAGCTCTTTCCGCATTCCATACAATGATATGGTTTCTCCCCTGTGTGGGTTCTTTGATGTTTAATACATTTTGCACTAGTGATGAAACTTTTTCCACATTCCAAACATTTGTATGGTTTCTCCCCTGTGTGGGTTCTTTGATGTAACGTAAGTTCTCGACCAGTGATGAAGCTCTTTCTGCATTCCATACACTTGTATGGTTTCTCCCCTGAATGGAATCTTTTTTGATGTTCAGTAAGTTCTCCACCAGTTATGAAGCTCTTTCCACATTCCATACATTTGTTTCGTTTCTCCCCTGTGTGGATTCTTCGATGCCTACAAAGATTGGCAGAGCAAGTAAAGCTCTTTTCGCATTCCATACATTGAAATGGTTTCTCCCCTGTATGGGTTCTCTGATGTACGGTAAGATCATCACATCTAATGAAGCCCTTTCCACATTCTATACATTGAAATGGTTTCTCCCCTGTGTGAGTTCTTTGATGAACAGTACGTTTTCCACTAGTAATGAAACTTTTCCCACATTCCAAACATTTATATGGTTTCTCTCCCAAGTGGATTCTCTGATGTCTAGTAAGGCTCGTACTACAGGCAAAGCTCTTCTCACATTTCACACATTGATATGGTTTCTCTC
>MTQE01003656.1:2310356-2348153 GCA_014337955.1 Aspidoscelis marmoratus
GTTTTCTTGCGAATGTTGACACACTGAGCTCAAAAGGTTCGCCATCACTGGCCTAAGTATTAGGCCTAACTAATTAGCAAACTTACATTCACTATATTAAAGATATTTCCCATATTCACAACATTTTAATTATATGTTTCTTGATGCCATTTCTTCAGCAAGGCTTGATTGCTATTATCCTGGCTTTTTCAAAAATCATTTCTGGGTTTCTTTGGCAAAAACAGTTTGGTCTGCACCAGCTTTCTCTTAGGAGACAGCAATTTTTGGTAAGGGGCTTGTGTCAATGAATTGATCTATGAGCCGGGATCCAAAGGAAAACCTTCTCCTGAATTGGCATAGGATCAAGAGTTCTCACAAGTTTTTTATATAAAGTAAAAAAGGAGGAAATGTGGGAATATTCCAATAGGCAATCAGTAATATATTGATTGCTGGAAAGCAGTTTCTCATACATTCACAAGATTCTGTTTAGCTGAATCTGCTGCCAGGAACAGTTGCTTCTAGGACACTGACGCCTGCCAAGAAACTGGCTGTTATCTCTTTAGTTCACATTGTTTGCCAGAAGAGCCTAGCATTTATAATATCCTATTGTTCTCCGCTAGCTACATGAATTTAGCAATAGGAATCCTTGTAATTAATTGCTGCAGAAGGTGTATGTGAATTTTGTTTGCTTGCGTTACAGTGGGGCAAAAAGGTATTTAGTCAGCCACCAATTGTGCAAGTTCTCCCACTAAAAAAGGCACACTTCAACTCAGAGAGACAGAATGGGTGGAAAGAATATAGGAAATCACATTGTCTGATTTTTAATGAATTTATTTGCAAATTATGGTGGCAAACAAGTATTTGGTCAATAAAAATGTTCATATCAAATCTTTGTTATTTATCCTTTGTTGGCATTGACAGGGGTCAAATGTTTTTTGTATGGGTGTTTTTCCACTGTCAAATAGTACCCATTTTTGCACCCATTAAGGACCCATTTGGGTGTGAGCCGGATGATCCCATTTCCACCACGGCACCCATTTGGGACCCGATTGTTTCCACTGCCGTGGGGGAAATCCGGAGCAAATCTGTACTTTCTGCCCTTTAATCTGGATTTTCTATAGACCCCATTAATGGTGTCTACAATGGGGTCGTCTGCCAGAAAATCTGGATTAAAGGGAGTCTGTTTCCACAGGAAACAGGCAATGGGGTCTAGAGGAGGCTAGGGGGAGGGGATGCACCAATGGGGGGGGGGATTTCGGAGTCATTTCAAAATCATTCCAAAGTGACTGCGAAGTCCCTCCGAAGAGATCAGCAGAGACTTTGAAGCCGCTCTGGAATCCCTTCAGAGTGGCTCTGAAGTCTACACTGATCTCTTTGGAGAGACCGTCGGCAAGACTCCGAAGTCCCTCCGAAGTGATTGGCAGAGACTTCGGAGTCCCGCTGCCGGTCTCTCAAAAGAAATCAGTGCAGACACATCAGCAAAGCGGCCAGTAATTTTATTTCCACGTTATCTATCCCAAAGGTGAATTTTCTGAGTTATTTCACACTGAAAGAAAACAGCTTGTCACTTTGCCCGTATATTCTCCCGCTCTGAAAGTGGACCGAGGCTGGATTAAACCTTAAGTGTGACGGCAGCCCTAGCTGGAATGACTAAGGCGGGATTTTTTTTAAAAAATTATTCAGCCAGTCCTCCAGGGGATAGCGCGCGAGAGAGAGCAGAGAGCTCTGATACCTAGAGAGGCAGGAAAAGAGTCGGCGGGCTCAGGAGAGCATAGGTGATGAAGCTCCTGCGGGCACACACCTTGGACGCCACTTCCGGAAGGATCCTACCTGCCCTCTTACCTGTGCTCTCTCCTCTCTTTCTTCGAGCTGCTCGGGAAGGCACTGGATTGATTCTGCTGCAGCCATGGTGGAGAGCGGCCAAGAGGTAAAGTGGGCTGGGGGGGCGAGGAAGGGGGCTTAGGAGGCCCTCGGGGAAGAGGGGAGGGAAGTCTCCTGGGGGGGCAGAAGGGGGGGCTGATCCCCACGCCCCAGTTGCACCGGCTCCTCTTTCCCTGCCTGTTTGGGGAGATGGAATAGATCCCTCTTACGTATAAGGGGGCAGACAGTGGGGAGAGGGAGGGAGGAGGAAGAGATCAGGAAAAGGTAGGGGGAGGGAGGGGCAGCCTGGGGGAGGGTGGAGAGAAGGGGGGGGCACTGACTTCCCTGCCTCTTTCTACTGGGAGAGAGGCATAGAGGAGGGAGGCTGCTGGTGCTCTTCAGTTGCAGATCGGGGGCAAATCTGGTTCCTCCTGCATGATCTAAAGTTTTCTTCCAAAACAACAGTACTCGCGCCTTTGATGGAAAGGCAGGCAAGCAGAGCCGCCTAGGATGTAACATCCCAGATTTCTTGGGACCTAGAAATAAAGCCCTGAGGCTTTGTGGATCTTGGCTGGGAAAAGTAAGCTGTTCCTGGAAGTGGCTGATCCCCAGTTCTTTTCTTCCTATTAGGGTCTGGATGGTGATCACTAAATTGGGATGGAAATCAGAGAAAAGTGCTGTTTTTCTGGCTGTGCAGGGGACTTCATTTTGAGAAAAACAAGAATACTTCAAGAGTCATTTTAAAATCTTGTATGCATGTATGTGTGTGTGTGTGTGTGGTTTCTTTAAAAAAATAAGTTGAGTGTGTGGTTGGCCACAAAACAGCACTCTGGTGGTATATAACACTTTACAAAAAATTGACCAGAGCTTTAACAGGAATCCATGTGGTTGTAAACAAATCTTTCAGAATCTCTTAAAATGGGCACATTTCCTTGTTATTTCTCAGGCGGGTACTAGGCATTACAGGCCATTTTTCTTAAATGCAGGACAAGGCTTGGAAATGAAATGTCTTCCCTAACCTTCAAAATGCTTCCTAAGCCTTGGGTGTGAGCTATAAAATCCCTTTTTTGAGGCACATCCGGCTAAGGGAACCATAAGCAGCAGAGCAAGTGCATGGTTGCTTATAGAAGTCTGCCTATAAATATGTTTTTATTTTTACTGCCAAGATCTACATCTTTTTAATTAATATTCTTTCTTTATATTCACTTTGTAGATTATACTTTGATGTCCAGTTCGTTTTCAGTAATATTTATTTCATGTTTATTATTTTATATATCTTCCCTAACAAAGAGTTATAATCTGTATAAACAATTCAGTATATTTTATAATCCAACATATAATTTAGATACCATTTTTTTCTTCTTTTCCCCCTAACCCAATCACTAATGTCAGTGCTATCCCTAATCCTAATCCAAACTCTAATCCTGTTCTTAATTAAAGACTAGTATGAAAAACTAAAATGTTCTTTCTCTCTTTTTTTCAGAGAGTCCATCTGTTTGCATGCACTTATATTTTTATACTTTTTATAAAACTCTACAAATTTTAGATTCGGATCCCTCATAAATCAGATTCTATAATAGTTTTCTTCCATTCTTCTTTTTCCTTCTTCTCTTTCCTTCTCCCTTTTCTGGATCTTTGTCCTGCATCACATAAATAGAACTTTCCTTTCTTGTCATGACACTAAAGCTTAATTAAAAAT
Source organism: Aspidoscelis marmoratus (assembly GCA_014337955.1). Lineage (NCBI taxonomy): Eukaryota > Metazoa > Chordata > Lepidosauria > Squamata > Teiidae > Aspidoscelis > Aspidoscelis marmoratus. Next base: position 2,313,895 of record MTQE01003656.1, read on the forward strand.
GGCTGAAAAAAATCCTTTTTACACTAAAACTTTATAGTGAGCCAGTTTGGTCTAATGGCTAAGAAGCCAGACCCTTATCTGGGTATACCGGATTTGATTCCGCCCTCCCCCATAATGCCAGCTGGGTGACCTTGGGCTAATCATAGCTCTTCTCTGAGCTCTCACAGCCCCACCTACCTCACAGGGTGTCTGGTGTGAGTAGAAGAATAGAAAGCTTTGCCAGCTACTTTAAGCCCCCTTAAATGCGTGAGAAAAGCAGGGTAGAAAAGCCAGCTCTTCTTCTTCTTCTTCTTCTCCCTCATTTGTCGAGGTTTTGGGGCTGTTATGCCATGTTCCAGGTTTCGTCTTGAATGAGAGTGAATCCGGCCGTGAAAGCCTACATATGTCCATTATATATATTTCTTGCTGTTGCTTTTGACTTGTAAATCTTACTAGCTAGAATACATCTTAATAAGTATAAAATCCTGGCAACCAGAGTTAATTATTTCAGATCAAATTTTGCTTTTTTCTTTTCATTAGATTTCTGTTAGCTTATACTTCTAAATCTAGTTAAAATAGAGAAGCTTAGCTATCCAATTATCTGAGGATTCCAGGATCAAAACAAGACACAACTTGAGTGAAAAAAATAAAATATTTAAGAGAAACCAGAGAATTGGAACTTACGTTGTTGAGAACAGATTTTTTAAAAAGAACTCAAGGGGAACTTAAGAACATAAGAGGAGCCCTACTGGATCAGGCCACAGCCCATCTAGTCCAGCATCCTCACACAGTGGCCCACCTATTGCCCATGGGCATGTCAAGCAGAGACAAGGGCAAACCTTCTCCTGCTCTCGAAGCATGTACCATTTCCGCAGTTACCCTGAGGTGAACCACTCTATCTGGAACAATACTCTCTGCATTTGGACAGCTGTTCTGCCACAGTTGCACCTCTCTGTGGCCTAGTTTATATCTATTGTACCATTATCCCACACTAGACAGATGTTTTGGGTGACCTAGTCTGGACCGCATCCAGGGTGGATGGAGTGTTCTAGCAGGGGATGGGGCCTCGGATTGGCACCTTTGTTCAGAAGAAGCCTTGAAGAAGCCTATGGGAAGTACTGTACCAAATCACCAGTAAATCTGGGACAGAGACAGTCTAGCCGACAATAATCCATGTTCAGGTGACATCCAAATTGGACTACTGTAACGTGCTCTGTGTTGGGCTGCCCTTGAAGACAGTTTGGAAATGGTGGCTGAGGCGGAGTGGAACCACTGGATTGCTAACTGGCACTGCTGGGTAGATGCTCATTATGGTAGTCCCAAAATAACTGGACTGGCTTCCTATTTGCTACTGAGCCCAGTTCAGGGTATTCGTATGAGTGCACAATTTCGAATGTCCAGACATTTGATTCGATATGAATGCACTTGTATGTATTCATTCAAATATTCGATACGTACGGATGCATGTCTGATGATACACAGCTATGTGCATCCCGTACATATCCCGCACGCATCCTGAATTCATCCTGTTTTCATCCCATACGTATCTGTATGTATGCGTATGGGGTGCACACTGATACACTAGTGATGTGTACGTTTCCAGACTGTCATATGTTTGAATGTCAGAAACACTTGTATTCGTATAAATAACAAACAGTACACATATTCGTGCACATCCCTAAAGGCATAAGAAAAGCACAGTAAAGAAAAATAGAAGTAAACTGAAGATGGAACTGAACCAGATACTCTGTATGTGATTTTTTGTCTTGGAAAGCATTTTAAAGGAATTCATCTGGTATTAGTAGGTTCAAATTCCAGAGTAGCACTTGAGATTTAGTAGAGCAGTGGTTCTCAACCTGTGGGTCGCGACCCCATTTGGGGTCGCGCACCCATTTCGGCGGGGTCGCCAAAGGCTCCGCAGGCCCGCCCATGTCCCCCCCGCCGCGCCGCTGCCGTGCCGCCGCTGCTTTAAGGAGAGATTGGCGGCGGCAGGCGGCGATGGCGGTGAAGGGTGCCGGACTGGTGCCTCGCCGCCAGCACCCTTCGCCCGCTAAAATTCGGCGTTTCGGGAGGACTTCTGGGTCGGGGGGGGGAGCGAAAACGACGCCAGCGGCCCTGGCCCTGCCCCGGCTCCGCCACCGCCCCACCACGCCCCCCGCCCCGCCCCTGGGGTCGCGGAGGCTTGGGGAATCCCATTTTGGGGTCGTGGCTCTCGAAAGGTTGAGAGCCACTGTAGTAGAGTGTGTGTAAAGGAAAAAAATGGGAGATTTGGTTGTATTGAGAGATAATGGGGTAGATCACAAAGAGGTTATTCCCTCATGAGTAAAACTATAATTTGATTTTACTTTCTGTTTGACAACAGATAAAAGAAGGAGAATTGACAACAAATACATGCAGTATTCTCCAGAAGCCACATAAATGTATGGAATGTGGAAAGGACTTTGCTCGAAGTGGAAACCTTCGTATACATCAAATAATGCATACAGGAGAGAAACCGTATAAATGTCTGGACTGTGGAAAGAAGTTTGCTCAGGGTGTACAGCTTAATGTACATCAAAGAACCCACACAGGGGATAAACCATATAAATGTCTGGAATGTGGAAAGAGCTTCACTCAGTGTAATAAGCCCTACATACATCAGACAATCCACACAGGAGAGAAACCATTGAAATGTATGGAATGTGGAAAGAGCTTCACTCAGAGTAATAAGCTAAATGTACACCAAAGAACCCACTTAGAGGCGAAACTATATAAATGTCTAGAATGTGGGAAGAACTTTACTCAGAGTCGACAATTTCATATGCATCAAACAACCCATACGGGGGAGAAATCATATAAATGTATGGAATGTGGAAAGTGCTTCACCCAGCCTTATAAACTTAATGTAAATCAAAGAACCCACAGAGGGGATAAACCATTTAAATGTATTGAATGTGGGAAGAACTTTGCTAAGAGTGGACAGCTTAATGTACATCAAAGAATCCACACAGGGGAGAAACCTTATAAATGCCTAGAATGTGGAAAGAGCTTTACGCAGCGTAATAAGCTCTACGTACATCAAAGAATCCATACAGATGAAAAACCTTATAAATGTCTAGAATGTGGGAAGAATTTTGCTCAAAGTGGAGACCTTCATATACATCAAAGAACTCACACTGGAGAAAAACCATATAAATGTATGGAATGTGGGAAAAGCTTTACTCAGCATAATAAGCTCTATGTACATCTAAGAACCCACACGGGGGAGAAACCATATAAATGTCTTGAGTGTGGGAAGAGCTTCATTCAGGGTAATAAGCTTAATGTACACCAAAGAATCCACACAGGGGAGAAGCCATACAAATGTATGGTGTGTGGGAAGAACTTTGCTCAGAATGAACAGCTAAAGGTACATCTGAGAACCCATACGGGAGAGAAACCATATAAATGTATAGAATGTGGAAAGGGTTTTGCTCACAGTGGAGATCTTAAGGTACATCAAAGAACACATACTGGTGAGAGGCCATATAAATGTATAGAATGTGGAAAGAGCTTTGCTCAGCATGGGCAGCTTAATGTCCACCAAAGAACCCACACGGGGGAGGAACCGTATAAGTGTGTGGAATGTGGAAAGAGCTTTATTGAGAGTAGACAGCTTACTGTCCATCAAAGAACCCACACTGGAGAGAAGCCATACAAATGTACCAAATGTGGAATGAGCTTTGCTCAGAGTGGACACCTTAATGTTCATCTAAGAAGCCACACTGGGGAGAAACCGTATAAGTGTGTGGAATGTGGAAGGAGCTTTAGTGAGAGTAGACAGCTCAATATACATCAAAGAACCCACACTGGGGAAAAGCCATTTAAATGTAAGGAATGTGGAAAGGACTTTGGTGACAACAGATACCTTATAGTACATCAGAGAATCCATACTGGAGAGAAACCATTTAAATGTACGGAATGTGGAAAGGGTTTTGCTCAGCGTGGACAGCTCAATTTACATCAAAGAACCCACACTGGTGAGAAACCCTATATGTGTACAGAATGTGGAAAGAGCTTCAGTAACAGTGGATACCTTATAGTACATCAAAGGATCCACACAGGAGAGAAACCCTATAGATGTATGGAATGTGGAAAGAGCTTTACTCAATGTGGGCAGTTCAGTGTACATCAAAGAACCCACACTGGCGAGAAACCATTTAAGTGTACAGAATGTGGAAAGAGCTTTGTTGACAGTGGGTATCTTATTGTACATCAGAGAACTCATACAGGTGAAAAACCATATAAATGCATGGAATGTGGCAAGAGCTTCAGTCGTCATGATAAGCTGAATGTACATCAACGATCTCACACAGGGGAGAAACCTTGTAAATGTATGGAATGTGGAATTAACTTTTCTCACAGTGCACAGCTTAGTGTTCATCAAAGAACACACACAGAAGAGAAACTATCTTTGTATGGCATTTGACCAGAGCTTTATCAGAGCCTAAAGAACTTATGAAGACCTAATTTCAGGAGAAACATAAATTATTGAATGTGTAAAGTAGAGACAATTTAATTACATCTGAGAATGTAGCTCCTGCCCGGCTTATAAGTGAGAATAAAAAGGGTTTTTATTTAAGTGCCTGCCATAATTCAGAGGAATCCTTGGGTGTTTTTCCAGTTACCACTAGAGTATGCATTAAGGACCCATTAAGTGTGCTTAATGGGTACTCTGGTGCTAGTGGAAAAGCACCCCTTGTGTGTCCCAAGATGAAATTGGGCAGTACAATTTCATGATTGTTTGTCCCGATACAGCAATGACTGGTCCTGCCCCCTCCCGGATCCTAAAGAGACCAGAAGGTGTGGGAGACCTTCTGAGACTTAACAACCAGGCCTTAGAGCAGGAATCAGAGTATACAAACTTTATTCTAACTTGTCCAAGCCCATAGAAACTATGCCAACAAGTTATATTAAACACAATTGCATAATTGGTGCAACACAAATATCCTATACAGTCCCAACAGCAACATACCCACACATCCACACACACACACACATCTTGAGTCAGTTAGATACCATCTAGCCTCACGGGGACAAATTTCTAGACTTGTGCATTGTTGGATGCTATCCATCTTCACATTCCTGTACCAACACGTCCCCCATTTTCACACTGGATGGCTTTATATACAAAATGAAAGGAAGATCAGAATTTGGGGTTTGAAATGAAGCGGTTTCACATAGCACTGGTGTTAATTCATGGCATTCTTGCCTACAACTGACAATTTTTATCTTTTTAGGTTCAGTTCTTCTTTGTTTACAGCTGTTACTGGTTATGCTGTTGTCAAGAAACATGGAATAAATTGACTGGCTGTAGCTTAGCAGTAGACCCCAAACTGCCTGGAAGGCAGAAGCCTGCCTGGTTCATCCCCAGCCTCTTACTGAAGGTAGGAAATGGCTAACTACTTCTGTATTTCTGCCAGGTACACAGCAAAGAGGGACCCATTCAGTCAACCCAGAGTCGGTCATGACTTGGCCATACCCATCAACACAAGGAATGCTTTCACTCTTTTTCTGGTTTTCTTATGTCTGCCTCCTGAATAGCTCTCACCTTTGCATCTATGGCCGCATCCCCATTATAAGCTTAATCCAGTTTCCCTAAACCGAAATAATAGAACTGGATGCAAACACAAATTTTCCTGATCCCATTACTTTCAGCTCAGTCACGTTCCATCCAGATTCTGAGGATCGTACGTGGCGTATGTGACTCAAGGGGGGACTCAAGTGGCTACTTCTTAAAAGCCGCTTTTTGGGGCTGCCCTGCCCTCTTCCTCCTGGCGTGAACGTGCCACCCATAAGGGACCCCTTCATGGAGCCTAGCTGGGTGGCTGCCACTTGCCTGAATGGAAGAAAAACAGCAACGGGCAGCCAGCAATTCTTTCCCCTCCTCTCCCCATTGCGCAGGGCACACAGCAGCAGCGGCAACTCAGGTCCCCTTGCTTTAAACATTCACACATCTCCCAGAACCTGCAGCTGCTTTCCTTTCCCTTTCTAAAGGTCAGAACTCCAAAGAGCTAGAATTGCACAAAATTGCAACATTGTTATCAGGTGTGAAGTGGTTGGATTGCTACAGTGTAACAGCTGCTGTAAAGGGTGGATTTTTACACTGAAATCACTATCTTTGGATGCGAGCTATAGGGGGAGGAAAACCCTAAACATGGATTCTCATCCCTTAAAACAGTACGGTCCCCACAGTAAAAAATGTAACATGTATCAAGCGCACGAACCGGAGTGAGACCTGTTGAAATGAGGGTTAAGATTTACAACACTTTGGGGCGATTTAACATGCAGAAAGCGTGTTAAGCCAAACTGACGTGGGGTCTGGGAGGATTGAAACCGTATTGAAACCAAATTAAGCTTGTAATGGGGATGCAGCCTACTAGTCTTAAGTTCATGATGACTTACAATATACCCTCAATACTTCTCCGTCTGGAAGCCCTAATGACATTGTCCCAGATTAATAGTTAGTTCCACTTAATTTTTATCAGTTCCTTAATTTCTTTTCAGGTGTTCTTCTTCCTGCAAGGTTTGTCAAGGTATTTTGCTCCAAATCCCATGGCCTTCCTCCTTCACTGACCTCTCTGGGACAAACACTCTGGGGATTTAATCCTTTAATGCTTTTTAGGATGATGCAAGCAGAAGGTGTGAGGAAGAGACAGTAAGAAAAAGACATTACTTTTATTTTTGGTAATAAAATTAAAAACGCATGAAATATGAACAGGCTGAATTGTTCTTCACCTTTTGGAGTCCTAATTAAAAATGTAGGAAGGTATAGGGAATTCCATTGGGTAGTTGCACTCTTGTATATTTTTAAAAAATAAATTAAGAAATCAGAGTTCGCAGGTGGAATGATAGAACCACCCTTTGCATAAAATGATTGTTTGCTTTTGGAAACTAGGATCGTATTTGGTGATAGTTTTATCACGAATGAACCCATCATCAAGTTTCTTCTTTTGACAATGAAAATGTATTTTGTTTCCTGTGGAAAACCACAACCATGTAATGCAAGACTATGGCAAGGAACAATTATATACGGGACATCTTGAAAATTGTTTCCAGTTGCAAAGGAGAACTGATCTCTATTGGGCTTGCTGTATGTAGAAAAGTACACTTAAAGAATGCTACTAAAATTAGTTTTTGTACCTCTTTTTGTATGATTTCCCCCTTCATATCTGGACATTGGGTGAAGGGGTTGGTTCAAACTTACATACCGTAAATGCGTAAGGAGAAAGACCCTTTGTACGATCTTGTTTATCTGCTGAGAAATTGATATAGTGAGTGATACATGGATAGAAGAATTTCTATATACTTCTTGGTCAGGATGATCTCTATGGAACAACATTTGAAAAACTTCAACCCAAGTGTGAGACTCGTCTTCTGTGAGCCAGTTTGGTCTAGTGGCTAGGGAGCCAGACTCTTATCTGGGAATACTGGGTTCGATTCCGCCCTCCCCCATGAAGCCAGCTGGGCGACAGCTCTCTTCTGAGCTCTCACAGCCCCACCTATCTCACAGGGTGTTCTCTTGTGGGGAGAAGAATAGAAAAGCTTTGTCAGCTGCTTTGAGTCCCCTTAAATGGGTGAGAAAAGCGGGGTAGAAAAGCCAACTCCTCTTCTTACTATGACCATCATTATTTGCCTCTCACCCTACTGGTTTCAAATGCAATTTATATTTTAACCAAAGACCAATGCTTATGTGGAATACTGACTTGGTTTTTCCATAGTATTCAAGAAGGAAGAGAAGGGGGTGTTAAAGATCTTGAAAAAAGAAAGACATGAATGCACATGTGCAGTCAGTGGAGTTATGTAGCTTCTGGACATGGAGGATCTATTTCAATTTAAAAAAAGATTAATCTCAATACCTTTTCTTCAAGCTCTTTTGCAAACATTGGGCTGATTGAACTTCTGAAAACCTCAAGAAAGAACAGAAACTGGCTAGATACCAGTGTAAACAACAAGGCCAAGATGATGGTGAGTAGTAGTAAGGATTTCACAAAAGAAGAATCTAAACCAGCAGCCAGAGATGCAGTTGAACAGAAACTGGAACAATAGATCTTTATTGCTCAGCTAGAAAATATCCTTTAGATTTGCCCAGTTTGATATTGGTGTAGTAAAGGGACTTATGTCTGAAACAGTTAAGCAGGGAAGACAATTCTGTGCCCTGACCACTGCCCTGTTGGCTACCAAAATACGATTCAGATGGGGCTTTCTGTGCACTGTAATTACCAGTTATACAGACAAAATCTTAAAAGCGTTTAACCGTGAAGGAGTTGAAGAACTGGAAGAAATTCTTGATTTGCAAATGTTGAAGTGAGACTGGACAGCTCTCTTGGGTGCCTCTATTGGTCACAACAAATTAGAAAATCAGTCTCTACAGTGCTTACTAAATAAAAAAGATGACCTGGTCAAGGAGTGCAAGACTTCAAGGGATAGTTTGGCTTTACTGTCAGCAATATTTTTCTGTTCCACAGGTTATAAAAGATATGGAGGATTTAGTGTCAGACAACAGTTAATAATTCCTAACATGGATAAATGTTGCTTTCAGCTGTTATGTACTCTTAAGACTTCTGTGTTTTTTAAATTTATATCCATAGAATAGTAGTATTTATACACATCTGTCTCCTGGTTGTTTTGAACTCTAATCTTTATACGGGTTTGTACTCTGAAATAATAGTTGGGTCATATAATATTAATAAGGTTAAGTTTAAGACATTATAAAAAGAGGGGAAAGAATTACAAAGGAAATGAGACTATAAGGAAAGTTTGAAGCGGGAGATATGTGAATTTATAAGTAAACAAATTGAGGCAAAGAAAAGATACAGAGAAACTAATTCAAAATGTAAAACATTGCACAATAAAAACGAGAGAAAAAGGCAAATCTTTAATGCAGCCATAACAAGTTAAATACTGTCACAATATTTGTTATTAAAATTCTTAATAAAATACACATTAGGGATACAACTATTAGTATTGGAAACTGTTTTTTTCTCTTTTACTAAATTACAGTTGTAATTGTACACATATGACAGTTAGTGGCTGTAATTTGGTTTGTGTTTGGATAACTAAATTATGCTTCTAGCAACATATTTTAAAATAGAAAGGACAGACTTAATAGGCTGCCCAGATGACAGGAGAATAATATTTGATTTAGTCTTTTATTTTTACAAACACTGAAATTAAGAACGTAAGAGATGTTCTGCTGGATCAGGCCACAGCCCATCTAGTCCAGCATTCTACCTCATGGTGGCCCGCCACTCGCTTCTGGGCATCTCAAGCAGAAGACCGAGGCAAAACCTGCATTTGAATCCCTGCAAGAGGCCTTTAGAGTCCTCCTGCCTGTCTCCCCAGCCTGAAACATGTACCTAGGCATCCATTCTATTAGCTATTGATACACCTGTGTTCCATGAATTTGTCTAACACTTTCTTTGAAGTTATCCAAGCTGGTTGCTGTTACGCCTCTTATTGCTTGAAACTGGATATGAGATCTAATTGGTTAAGTGGGAACTCTCCCCCTTTCTGAGTACTTTGTGACCAGTGGGGATTGCGAAGTTGAGTGTGCATAATTTACCTGATTCCAGTTCTATGAAATTATAAGGACTTGCTGATTTGGGAGGCATCTTTCAACTTGGTACAGGGAGTGCTTGCCCATCTCAAGTTCCTCAGATTCCTGACACAGGTTCTGGATTATCTAGGAGCCACAGTCTCCACAGGGGGAAACACTATCCAGCCTCATTAGAGAGGGTGGTAAAGACCCTAACCACAGTGACCAACTTGGGCAACAGTGACTTGTTGGACTCCATGGTTGTAAAACAGCAGTTCTCAACCTTCCTAATGCCGTGACCCCTTAATGGAGTTCCTCATGTTGTGGGGACTCCCAACCACGGAGGCAGAGCAGCTGGGAGGTGGGAGGGAAGGCTCGTTGCAACCCCTCTGAAAGGGTAATTCGACCCCCAAAGGGGTCCCGACCCCCAGGTTGAGAACCACTGTTGTAGAAGCTCTCCTGGGGCTCATGGTATCATGCATAGATCTGTTGCCCTGAATAGGACATTGGCTAGGACCTTTCAGTGGCATCTTCTGCCCTTCCAAAAGGAAAAGAACCATAGATAGAAGCTTCTGGCCACCACCTCCACCATAGCTTCCAGTGTCAGCACTGAGTCCATCCCATGCCCAGATTACACACCAGTCCCTTTCAGGGCAAAGCAGCCCTATAAATAACAGGATGTCTCCCTTCTTCACAGACAAGAGGCCCTTTAACACACAGCACCTTCACCTCACCTGGCTTCATCTGCAGTTTATTTTTTCCGTTTTATTTGTATACCGCCTTTCCAAAAGAAAATTTGCTCAAGGTGGTTTACAACGAACAAAATATACAATGCAAAATAATAAAACATAATAAAAGTACATTATAAAAATTGCACACCATTGTTAAATAAGCCAAACACACACACAGAGGCAGCTGAGGCCAAGTGGAGTCCAGAGCTGCTGACAAAAGGCCCCAGTCCCACAAAGAATCACCTCCTTCAAGATGTCAGTGCCTGGGCAGAGGGATGGCATAAGCAGCTGTCCTTTATGGTCTCTGATGAAGCCAAGACCAGGTGGGGTATAGAGTGGCTGACAGGGACTCAGTCCTGCAAGGAAGCAGCTCCAAATTATCAAGGCCCATCCAGGCTGGATAGTCAACCAGAGAAGAAGAAGAAGAGTGGGGTTTTCTACCCTGCTTTTCTCACCCATTTAAGGGGATTCAAAGCAGCTGACAAACCTTCTGTTCTTCTCCCCAAAACACACCCTGTGAGGCAGGTGAGGCTTTGAGGACTCAGAAGAGAGCTGTGTCTAGCCCAAGGTCACCTACCTGGCTCCATGGAGAACAGAATCCACTATTCCCAAATAAAAGTCTGGCTCCCTAATGCCACTGGTCACCCAGCGCCCTGGAACAGACACTCCAAGATAAGAGTTTAGTTCAACCATAGATGAAAAGGCTAGAACTATCCTCTATTCTTTGCCCTCCCTTTCTTTATTAGGAGTAAGTGTTACACCATGCCCTCCTTTTTTTCCCAACTGTAAGATGCAACAGGGATAAAGGGGTCTGAACTGAACTGTGTTAAGGATCATTTTCAGCATTATAGCTAATACGAAACATGGGATTTAAGTTCATAACATCACAATACACTTCTCCACTACCCTCTGATTCAGATCTTCAGCTGTGCCTGTTTTCCGCTGAAAGTATTTTGTTAAATTTTGTTTTGCTACATGGTGTAATCCTGTCAACCTTCAACAGAAAGATGACATTGAAACCTTTAGGGTTTCACCCCCTGGGCAATTGATTGAATTGATGTAACTTGTTTATATGTGTTGGAAAGCCTGAAGGTTGCCCAATCTCCTTTTCCCACCTGGCCATCCTTTTTTTCTACCTTTCTACCTGTTCCTATTCCTGAGGTTACATTTTTGGATATAAGAGTTAAAGCCTCATCTCCACCCGATGAGAATTTTTCCCTAGTGTCACCATTCCATCACTTGGCATCCTGACTACAGCAGCTGAAAAAGGTCCTTGTCTTGTTGAGGTTCACCATCTTGGATGACTTTGGCTTCATCCAAGTTCACCCTGGCATTTCCAGAGCTGGATTAGGCCCCTGGTCTTACACTGGAGTCTCCTCTGCCGCTCCAAGAGCTCAGTTGAGCTTCAGGACCCACAAGAACTGAATTTCATGTGTAGGTGTTCCAGACAGTTGTAGAAAACCACATTGCTGAAGTCACTGCAGAGATAAGGCTCAAACTTCGGGTGTTTTTCCACTGTCACTAGAAGTACCCATTAGTGACTTCTAGTGACAGTGGAAAAACACCCTTCCTCTCCTAAGGCTTGTTGGATGCTGAGGTGGCCTCCATCTGTGCTGTTGCCACTAGACGGCAGGCCTATAATTATACTTACTTGATGTCTCATGTAGAATTCTGTCCTTGGGAGCAAGAAAGACTGATTAACATACTGATTTCTAGAACTTTATACCTCACTTTGCTGCTACTAAGGGTAGAGAAGCTCACCAGAGCACCGGTGCTTCTGCTTTCCCTTAAGCCTGGTGTTGCAAGTGTTGTAATCTACTTGTTATTTTGGGTGTGAATGTATGAGTTGTGCCTTGTTCTTTTGTCTCCCTTTGTGAAAATTCCCCCTTGACCCACGGAGGACCTTGGGAAAGGTAGAATCTCCTCATCCTCAGATTCCATTGTACCCCTCAGTTTGCTTCAACTCACACTGAGCAACTTCTTTCCCAGTTTTACATTAGTTTTATGTAAAAGCTACCCTTCCCTTAACAAAAAAAGTTGTGGCATGGCACAGTCACCCTGATTAATTTCAGTGATATAACTGATAATATAGTAGGCCTTTTTGCGCTATGGCTGGCGGTAGTCAACAATTAGTGAATGTCTGAGGAAACTGGGCTCCACACCATAACCAACCTTAACCCTAAGCTAACTGGAGCATTCGGGCAGTGGCCATTTGCACCTCTTCTGGTACTCTGGGTTGAAACCTAAACCTATTTGAGATTTAAAAATATATATTATAGATTATATAAAAAGAAAAGAAAACAAAAGAGAATGAAAGAAGAAAAAGTAATTTTCAATCATCCTTTGGGGCTACTTTTGGTTTTTGTGGTTTCACGGAATCCCAGGCAACAGTGCTGCCCTACCTGCTGGGAGGACCAAGTGAAGGTTATCTTCTGCAGTTTAAGGTTGTTCATTTGTTGGTCCAGAAGGACAACAATGGCTACTGGGAATCTGACAAAGGTTTTTTCTGTTGAAGCAACCTGTGGCCAGTGCTGGAACACTTCAGAGACCCAGTGATGGTAGACTGTGGGCACAATTTCTGTCGAGCTTGCATCACCCAGTGCATGGAGAAGGCAGAGGCAGGACCTTCAGTGTAGACCACCGATTTCACCAGGAAACTTCAGACCCAAACCGTCAGTTGACAAATTTTGACCTCAGTGTAGACTACCTGTTTCACCAGTAAACTTCAGGCACCAGGCAGGACGAGGCAGCCAATTGCAGTTTGCTGCTGTCCCTGTTCTTACCAGCAATTCTCGCCATCCTGTCCTTATGCTGCGGAGCAAGTATTCTCCAACCAGCATTAAGGCAAATTAGCAGTAGCGAGGGGTACTGCATCACCACTATGGCCCGACAGTTACTGCTGGAGATCAGCGGCAGTGGACTTGGGTTTCCAGTCTAGGGCGTTATCCATTACTGAGTTCATATCACCAGCAAAAACTATGTGATCCAGGGCAAAAGAATTCAGCATCTTCAACGTATTCGAGATATATTGTTTTTACATATCTGGTGCATATATATTTGCCAGTGCAATTTTCTGCCTACCATGTATACAATTTATGAAAATAAAACTTCCTTCTTGAGCTGCATTTACTTCTGTTATTTTTAGCTGTAATGTAGGGCAGATTACTATAGCAACACCTCTTGCCTTGGAGGTCCCTAGGAGGAATATTCTTGGTTTAGCTGAGGGTATGAAAACATAGGCTTGCTGTGGTTTTTTCTTGTCTTATGAGTCTCCTGTAACATCAAAATATCTGAGCCAGAAGCCAACTCTTCTTCTTCTGTGAGCCAGTTTGGTCTAGTGGTTAGGGAGCCAGATTCCACTTTCCCCCTTGAAGCCAGCTGGGTGACCTTGGGCTAGTCACAGCTCTCTTCTGAGCTCCCACAGCCTCACCTACCTCAGAGGGTGTCTGTCATGGGGAAAAGAACAGCTGCTTTGAGTCCCCTTCAATAGGTGAGAAAAATTGGCTAGAAAAGCCGATTCTTCTTCTTTTAACTATTGAATACATATCTATTCTCTTACTTCCCCCTAAATATTAAAGTTATTTCATTTCTTTTGATAATTCATACTTCCTAATCATTAAAAGAAATATTTTTAAACTCATAAAGTTAATTGTGGGTTCCCATATTTTTCAAATAATTACACTAATGATCTTTCTCTAATCAAGCATATCAATTTGTCCATTTCTGCTAAGTCTATTAGTTTCACAAGTTGTGTTAGATAACTTTCCATGGTAAGTAATGCTGAATTTTTACATCCTTACACATATAGAAATCTTTCAGCCGTAATCATGTAAGTCCATCAAATCCAAATAGACACTTCTAATTACAACTGTATACTAGTGTTTAGAGTCCTTTATTATCTGTTGGTCTTGTGGTTAGAGTGCCGGATTCATATCTTGTAGTCATCAGGGTTGATTCCGCACTCCTCCATAAAGCCAGCTGGGTGGCCTTGGGCTAGTCACAGCTCTCTTTCTGAGCTCTCACAGCCCCACCTACTTCACAGGGTATCTGTGGTGGGGAGAGAAACAGAAGGTTCGTCAGCTGCTTTGAGTCCCTTAAAACAGTGAGAAAAGCAGGGTAGAAAAGCCAGCTCTGCTTCTTCTGTTCAGGATTTTTGTCCATTCCAAAGCAGGCTTGCTAAGAATTGGATTCTTCATCTTTCCCATTTTATTTAAGGAAAAGGTTTTACAATCCAATTTTAAATTTGTAAGTCCAAATTCTTTTTATGTTTTCTGAGTTGCAATAAGCTCACATCTTTTCAATAAGTTTTACTTTCCTTCCTTTCTCCAATTTCAAAATAAATGAACTTATCCAAGGAGCATTTAAGGGGCCAAATGGAAGATTTTGAAGTTATAGTCCAAAACAGATTAAAGAATGAGGGCTTAGCAGATCTTGAGCTCTTTGAAGAGCTCATTGGGGTAACCAGGTGGTGTTGGCAATCCCTTGGCTTCTCACTGCGAAGCACAAGCGAGCAATCCCAAAGCTCCTCCCTTGCCAGGAGAGATTCTGAAGAGGAGAAAGAACTTCCTTGTTGCAACTTGTGCTGCTAAGGCTTTTCACACCAGAGGAGCTCTACAAGTGACCTCAATCTGCTATGTCACCTCACCCAGGCGTCCGAGACTTAATACTTATTTGTGTTGACAATGATTTCTCCCAAATTTCTTGTTTTTATGCTTCCATTTAGGGCGTCTCCTTCCAACAAAGCTCTTTCCACAATGTACACATTTATATGTTTTTTCTTTTGCATGGGTTCTTCCATGTATTTTAAGGTTTCCATATTGAGCAAAGCTCTTTCCACATGCCGTACATTTATACGGCTTATCTCCTGTGTGCATCCTTTTGTGTACATTAAGTTGTCCACTCTGAACAAAACTCTTTCCACATTCTATACACTTATATGGTTTCTCTCCTGTGTGGATTCTTTGATGGATTTTACAGGATCCAGTGAAAGAAAAGCGCTTTCCACACTGCATACATTGATATGGTTTCTCTCCTGTGTGGGTCCTTTGATGTATATTGAGGTGACCACTCTGAGCAAAGCTCTTTCCACACTCCATGCATTTATATGGTTTTTCTCCTGTGTGGGTTCTTTGATGTACTTTACGTTCTCCACTAGTAGTGAAACTCCTTCCACATTCTCCACACTTATATGGTTTGTCCTTCATATGTGTTCTTTGATGAAGTTTAAGGTGCCCACTCTGCGGAAAGTTCTTTCCACATTCCATACATTTATATGGTTTCTCCCCTGTGTGGGTCCTTTGATGGACACTAAGGTATCCTTTGAAACGGAAGCTCTTTCCACATTCTGTACATTTGTATGGTTTTTCTCCAATGTGGGTTCTTTGGTGAACCTTAAGGTGTCCACTGAAACGGAAGCTCTTTCCACATTCTGCACATTTATATGGTTTCTCCCCTGTGTGGATTCTTTCATGTACATTAAATTCTCCACTCCGATTAAAGCTCTTTCCACATTCCATACATTTATATGGTTTTTCCCCTGTGTGCGTTCTCTGATGGCCTTTAAGTTCCCCACTAGTAGTGAAATTCCTCCCACATTCCACACATTTGTATGGTTTCTCCCCTGTGTGGGTTCTTTGATGGACACTGAGGTCTCCACTCTGAGAAAAGCTCTTTCCACACTCCATACATTTATAAGGTTTCTCTCCTGTGTGGGTTCTTTTATGGATAGTAAGGTGTCCACTTTGAGTAAAACTCCTCCCACATTCCATACATTTATATGGTTTCTTCCCTGTGTGAATCCTTCGATGTACGCTGAGGGCTCTACTGTCAGCAAAGTCCTTTCCACAGTCCGTACATTTATATGGTTTCTCTTTTGTATGGGTTCTTCGATGTAGACTAAGGGATCCACACTGAACAAAGCTCTTTCCGCATTCCATACATTTATATGGCTTCTCACCTGTGTGGATTCTTTGATGTATTTTAAGATATTCACTGCGAAGAAAGTGCTTTCCACACTCCGTACATGTATATGGTTTCTCTCCTGTGTGGTTTCTTTGATGTACTTTAAGGTTTCTACTGTCAGTAAAGCTTTTTCCACATTCCACACATTTATAGGAGTTTCCACCTCTGTGAATTCTTTCATGAACTTCAAGATGTCCATACTGAGCAAAGGGCTTTCCACATTCCAAACATTTATATGGTTTCTCCCCTTTGTGGATTTGTTGATGCACATTAAGTTGTCCAGTTTGACGAAAGCACTTTCCACATTCCATACATTTATAAGGCTTCTCCCCTGTGTGGGTTCTTTTGTGTACATTAAGCTGCCCACTCTGAACAAAACTCTTTCCACATTCTATACACTTATATGGTTTCGCTCCTGTGTGGGTTCTTTGATGGATATCAAGGTACCCACTGAAAGAAAAGCTCTTTCCACATTCTGTACATTTATATGGTTTTTCTCCTGTGTGAGTCCTTTGATGTACACTGAGTTGTCCGGTCTGGGCAAAACTCCTCCCACATTCCATACATTTATATGGCTTCTCCCCCGTGTGGGTTCTCTGATGTAGTTTAAGGCTTCCACTCTGAGTAAAAGTCTTTCCACATTCCATACACGTGTATGTTTTCTCTCCTTTTTGAGGTTTGCAATGTTTTCGTAATTGGGTTTTATATTTATTTGTTTTCCTATGCACTGGATTCTTCATGCTTTTGTTGAGCAATCCAACTATTTCAGACTTTTACAGCACTTAATATGCTTTGAAAGAAGAAGAGTATTCAGTTCTTTTTGGTTTCTTTATTACTTTGCCTTTTTTTCTGTTGTATTTCCAAACAGGTTTTTTTCTGTTTTACAAATGGATGTTTCTGGAACAGTCAGACCATATTTCTTGCAAGTACTCAATCCTTTATCCTGGGGACAAGAAAAATAAATAAAAACAAATCATATTGCGAGTTTTGCTTATCAGGAGAAAAACAATGGATCCCACTTTTTCTTTCCAATATCCAACTTCCCCCTTTTTTCAAGATCATCTCCCTTCAAGGAAATTAGCAGAGAAAACTTAGCAATGCCGGAAAGCCTTTATTGATAAAAGAGCACTAAGAGCATAGTTCTGTGCTGTGTATATATTTAACACCATTTCCTGACTGACTTATCTATGCTAGTTTATACTACAACAGACTTGTGTTACCATAACACCTTGGTGATTCCCAGCACAGTGGTGGGAATCCAGGACTTTCAAAGATGGCAGCATTCTCGACTACTGGGCAGCCCTTCCTCTATGTATACCCTGCTCTTCTAAGTAATAAATGGCCTTTTGAGATATCTACTGTGGAACCAAGGACAATTATCATCTAACAGCTGCTACGACACATTTGCAGGGCACTTCGTAGGCAAAATTGCTCAGGATCTTAGAGGACTGTGTGCCACAGTTGAAAATAGCCTAAAGGAAGTGTGCAAAGATGTGCCTGCTAGACTTTGGCCAACCACATGCTCTCTGAATCCTTCTCCTTCTTGGGCAATAAAAGCTGAGTGGGTTCATGGAGTAGTGAATGCCTCCTTTGGGGATAAAGTATTCCCTCTGGCTCTTAAAGAGACAGCAGTGTACCCCCTCCTTAAGATATCCTCCCTGAATCCAGATGAGTTAAATAATTACCATCTGGTGGGTAATATACCATTCATGGGCAATGAAGTGGAGAAGACAGTGGCTGTTCAACTCCAAGTATCCTTGAAAGGAGCTGATTATATAGACCCATTTTAATCTGGTTTCAGGCAAGGGTTTGGTACTGGGACTGCCTCGGTCGATGGATGATCTTTGAGACACACACACACTCTTATCATCATCATCATTAAAGGGCTGGAACACTTCCCTTTCAAAATCAATGTCTAGAGTCTAGACCTCTTCAGCCTTGAAAGAAGGCGTTTAAGAGGGGACCTGATTGAAGCACAGTAGACCCCTATATCCACTGTTCTGGTAACTGTAATGGAAAGTTTCAGCTTTCCAAGGTGACTGGATCAGCCCCTCCCCTGCCCCCCATGGGTCTCCACAACCAGAAGGCCTAGAAGGTCAAGAAAATATAGACTTTGAGAGATCTATGTACAGAGGGCAGCATCTCAGTGCAGACCAGCAGGAATACGATAGGTGGGCAGAAGGAGAAAATGTAAGATAGTAGAAAGCTCTAGGGTGAGGAGGGAGGGAGATTGAACAAAATGAATCTCCCCCTTGATTCAGTTAGCTATCAGAATGAAGTCCAGATCCTAAGCATTTGTTCACTCCAGTAGCAAACCCCTTGACCCTCCTCCTACTTAATTTAATTGTGTTTAATTAATTCAAATCAACAATAGAGCTTGGGAAAGAGCAACTAACAAGCACTTTACTCAGTAGTTGCAGCAGCTGCACTTCAAGGAGCCTGTTACAAAATGGAGGCATATTTATTTGTTTATTTAAAAAAATTATATCCCACCCTTTACCACATGGTCCCAGGGCGGGTTACAATAAAAATACCCTGGTTATCTGAAGGAATGCCTTCTCCCATATAGACCTGCCCACGCCCTGAGATCTCAAGGAGAGGGCCTTCTTGTAGTTCCTTCTCTTACAGAGGAACATACAAGAGGGCCTTTTCTGTGGTGGCCCCTAGACTTTGGAACAGCCTCCCTCTTGAGGTTCGTCAGGCGGCTACATTGTACAGGTTTCGGCACCTGGTGAAAACATCTTTTTACCCAGGCTTTTGCTTTTTAAACAGCTTCCTTAGGGTGCTGTCCTATTAGGGAGGGAGGGTGGGGGTGGGAGAAAGGAGGTTATATTTTTTATTATGTTTTGCTATTCAATATGTTTTAATTTCATTGTAACCCACCCTGGGAACCATTCAGTGAAGGGTGGGATATAAATTTTCTAAATAATGGCCTACTGAGGGAACTCATCATCTTCCACACTTCCAGAAGGTAAATGTGAACCTACCTTAACAAACATATTCAGAGGGGAAGTGTACGCTTTGCTTCCCATCCGTGGGAATCAAAGCATGAACTTTCCCACAAGTGCACTAGGCATCTGCACTTGCGACTGCCTGGTACATGTGGTTCACCCAAGCATCCGGACACTCATCCAAGTGCAGATGGTGTCCAGGCACTGCCATCTTTGTCCTCCGCTTGCACAATGCATCACATGACACAGAAGCAGCCAGTATAGTGTGAGTGGGCCTGCCTGGAGCCTTACCAGCTCTGGCACAGGTAAAGGGAAGCAAACACGTGGAGCATTTAAACACGCACCACATGTAGGCACCTCGTTGTGCATTCCTGCACAGAAGGAGCCGTTTCTGGTTTGGAAACAGCTCCTTGAAGTGCAGATGTTTCATCTTAGAGCACACCAAGAGGTGACTACCAGGCTGAGTGTGAAAAGGCCCAGAATAAGGCCCTTTCTGTACTTGGCTTTATTCTGGAATATATCCTGGAATAGGGGCCTGCTGGTTGCATGCTAGTGCAGACAATGGCAGGCCCCACCCAAGGCCTGTTATACTCCAGATTAACCCTATCCTGAGATATATTCCAGAATAAGGTCAAGCATGGAAAGGGCCTAAGTTTATCATCACTGGCCAATCTTGTTCATTTAGGTTCCTGTTGGAATATGGTGAGAAGCTTAACTTTAGCTCTTCTTTCCTTTCACAGAGGCCACAGTTTTACAGAACTGTCAAGGCTTCTGTTTAATCTTAGATTCATTTGCACATTCAACACTGTATTTTTCTTCTTTTGATATCTACCTACCTACCTATCTCAGTGGTTCTCAACCTGTGGGTCGAGACCCCTTTGGGGGTCGAACTACCCTTTCAGAGGGGTCTCAATGAGTTTCCCGCTGCACTTCCCTCCCCCCCCTCCCAGCTGCTCCGCCCCGTGGTGGGGGTCTCCACAACATGAGGAACTGCATTAAGGGGCTGCGGCATTAGGAAGGTTGAGAACTGCTGATTACCTTCCTACCTACCTACCTATCTAACATTTCTCTCTCTCTCTAACATTTGTATCTCACTGTTCACCCAAAGATATCAGGGCAGGTCACAGCATATGATAAAACACAACATATTAGAGAATATATATATATATAAAAATATATATAAAAATTGCACCCCCACCCCTCATCCTTCCTTCCCTGCCAGGTAGGACTATGTTCAGAGGAGACTACGGAGTCCTTCCACATTTTCACTTCCTTGGTGAAATCTGGTGCCCGCGACTCCACGTTGCTGAATCTATCTCAAACATTGCCAGGACTTATCTGCGTGCTGGTGAGGTGCAAATCGACTCCCATCACAGAGGCTATCATGGAAACACAGCAATTGCACCAACGCATCAGTGTGGAGCTATTGCCGTGGCAACCAGGCAACACTGTGTACAATCATGCCTGTGCTGCTGAGTGTGAATGGAGCCAACAGAGCCTTCCCAACCCTGCTGTTAGTACAGAGGTGCATGTATGGGGAGGACTCCTGTACGTGCGGAATAGAGATGTGTATGAATATTCATAGGCATTCGAAATCCGATCGAATGTGCCAAGTATCAACATTTGGAATGTCCCAAAATTTAAATGTAAACATTCAAATCGAATTTCAAATCTATTTATTTGAATCATCTGGACATTTCTATGTATACGTGTTTGTACACAATGTGTACTTGAAGATCTGCATCTTTCCCACATCCGTACAGGACAAAAATGGGTTGCATACGGGATAATTGCAGAATGTAAACGGGCGTTTACGGATGCATACAGATGTGGATAAGATACGTGTGTGCACGTACGACATTCGTATGTGCAGATTCGAATAAAAAATTCAAACAAGTAGATTCGAATCTGGTAAATTCGAATTGAATCTTTTTAAATTCAAATTTTAAAGGTTCAGATCGAATTGGATTTTCGGATATTCAATTTGATTCAAATAGAATGTCAAAAAAACATTTGAGCACATCTCTAGTGCAGAACCACATCTGGTAAAGAAGCTGCTCTGGGCAGTGCAGATATAGCATCTGGGAATGTCCCTGGAGTTCCCCCTGCAGGTAAACGCAGGCTGAAAAGTTACATTTTAACCAGCCACTAAAAACCATATAAAGTTGGTAACTGTTGTACCTCCACTAGGAGGCTATTCCAAAATCAGGGGGCCACCACAGAGGAGGCAAAAGTAGATCTGTTGCTATTTCTGCTGCTCTTTGCTGTCATCTAATGGGCAAGCTTTTAAGTGTGTCCAATTTCGGTACTGCCATAGTTTAAACTGTCCTTCAAAGTCATGTGTACTAAGATTTAAATATTACTGAATATTAAAAAAAAACTTGAGAGAGACAAAGCTTCCAAATTAGAGATGGAAACAAAGATAGAAGGCAAGAAAGAGAGAAAGGATTCAGAAGGTGATATGCAAGGCGACAACAGCTTTGCCTTCAGCACAATTTTCCTACAAGAAATCTATGATCTTAAAGGCGTGTTTGATTCTAGACTTAAAAACACTGAAAAATTCCTCACTGAAAGACTTCAGCTCAGACTCTAAAAGGGAAAATTAGACTAGCAGATAAGCTTAATTTTTTTTTTTAAAGTAGACCAATGAGAAGTGAAATGAAACATCTAATCCAGGGATGTCAAAGATACGGCCCGCGGGTTGTATGAATACGGCCTGCCGCCGCTACCACTGTCCTCCTTGCGCGCGAAGGAGGCGAGGCGAGCAAGCGCGCGGCGGGACCCTCCACTGCCCGAGTGCGCAGGCGCCGCCATGGACAGCCAAGCCCTCCTCTGGGCCCTAGCCATGCCCCAGCCCATCCTCTGTGCCCTGGTCACGCCCCCGGCCACGCCCCCTGGCCCTGACAGTACTTTTTTTTTTAATCCGGCCCTCTGCAAAATTGAGTTTGACACCTCTGATCTAATCTAAACTTAATCTAAACTTAATCTAAACTTGGGCTGAAATGAATGATTTTTTAGTTACAAAATTTGTCCATAAAGCCTTAAGCTCAGGAATTCTGCTGGTAAAAAATGGATGTGTGTTTTGGAGGAAATTGACTCAGTATCAAATGAAATACAATACAAAAAAAAGCAAGCACTACTCTTTACAGAACCATCTATAAACCAGGCTTTTTAAATTCAGTCTGCCTCCAGACAACAGCCAGATATAGTGCAAGGAAGCATTAATGTGAGGCATTCCTTCCTCGCCCTGCCTGGCCACAACACTGTCTGTACACATTCTAATGTTGTGCAGTCCAGGCAGTTCAGCTGCCATCCAATTCCTGGATGAGCGTAGCCCCCTCCAGACTAGCGGAATAAATCTGCAGTTGTAGGAAGAACCCACAGCTTACCTGCTGTGAATCCACATCCTGCTGTTCTCATTAAAAGTAGCCTCTGTAGCTTCCTCCTCAGAAGCTGCCACAGTTTGCATTGATGTGTGCATCACATGGTATGGGCCACCCATGGGTAGTGAGTTGGCCTCCCAGCTGTCGTTGGCTGTTCTTGCTGTCCTGTCTGGACTGGTGGGAAAATTCGAAGTTGCTTAATACTGGATTTTGGTGGGTTCGCTTGGGATATGAGAGAAGGTGAATTTTTTGCCCTTGTCTTCTGCTTGAGAAGTCCAGAAGCAATTGGTGGGCCTCTGTGTGAGACTGGATGCTGGACTAGATGGGCTGTGGCCTCATCCAGCAGGGATCCTCTTATATACTTTTGCCTATGATACGTGAGGTAATCCCACCATAGCAGCACCATAAGGGCACAGCTTTCTTTCCATCTAGATGGGGCCACAGACCAGTTTTATACTGGAAAATTCAGTGTACAGTTGGCCCCCCATATCCGCGAGGGATGGGTTCCAGGCCCTACCACGGTTACTGAAAACCATGGATATTTCAGACAGTGGAAACTTGCACTCAGTTTCCCACGATTGCTGGGAAATCCCATGAGATTTCACAGGAATCACGGGAAATCTCACTTGATTTTGCGCCATTTCTTACTGTCGCATGCCTCAAGTAGGTCTAATGGGGAGGCTGGTCTGGTCACCATAGATAACTGAAACTGCAATTGCCAGATCAGCGGATCCAGAAGTCTGACTGTATAAAGAAAATCAGTTATAGTAAACAGCCATAACTGGACCACTGAGGAAATGTCCTGGCTTTACTCAAAAATACAAGCAGTTTTGAGTCTTTCACAAATAATGCTTTATTAATTGCAGTCAGACCCGCGTATCCACTGGGGATACGTTCCGGTCCCTACTGTGGTTACCTGTCATGCAACCCCTGAACCGGAAGGGCTTTTCTGGCCTCCAGAAGGCCTGTTTCAGACTCCAGAGAACGTTGGAATAGGCGTGCAATGCTACCAGATGCCTCCTGCCTGCCTCCCGTTCGCCCCCTTACATTTTGGGGCAGGCTCCGGTGACATAACATGCCTATTCCAAAGCTCTACAGAGGCAGAAATAGGCCTTCCAGTTCTGGGTACCTTTCCCTTAAGGCACCCGAGGGGGGGCTGATCCGGTAAGCGTGCTTAACTGAAACCGTGGTTACCAAATCAGTGGTCAAAGCATACATGAAAATAAGAGGTATATGTTAGATCAATTGTTTATGGAGGCATTATCAACCATAGCTGCATCTTGGAAAAAATATTCATAAGTGTACAATTGATACATGGTATTAATATATATCTGAGCAGTTTAAATATTATATGATCAGGCAAAGAAGAATCAGGATCTTGGGAGGGAATGTTAAAACTTTAGTTGAAGATAGTTGGAAGGACTTATATACCTATATTGCTAATCCGGAAGTAAAAAACAACTTGAAGGAAATAATAAATACGGTAAGTTTCTTATAAGTCTGAGGTAAATGACATTTATTTTGATGTATATAGTGGGTGTAAGGGTGTTTTTTGTTTTTGAGTATTGGTTGTTGTATTTTGTTTGCATCTTGTTTTGCTTTGAATGTTTGTATTTGTATGTGTATATTTGAAAAAAACATTTATTTATTTTTTAAACCCCAAATCAGTGGATACAGGGGTCTGACGGTACAGAAAACAGCTATACTAGAATCTGCCTGCATATTTAGGATGCCTCCACAATTCTTAGCTTCTTAGAAGCTGAATATATGGACAAAAATCCAATTTGTTCATGTTTTATACGGTTGAGCTGTAGACCATTATGTACATTTTGGAAGGAGGTAGAGTTAAAAGTAAATGAAATATCAAAAATTATCATAGCGTTAACCCCAGACCTGGCCCTTGTGTTTATCTGTAGGGGCTCAGACTAAGATAAGAACAGAAACATTTGATGAACCAATTAATCATGGCTACTTACGCTAGTGTTGTTCAACGATGGAAAAGTGAGTCAAAATAGTTAAATCAAACATAGTTTCGGTACGTAATGGGTGATTGGCTAGTATCCACAGCAACACAACTAAAAAGAAAAACAGAAGAAAAACAGAAGAGCTTATTAACATTCATCAGTCAACCTGAAGCACTTACAGAGTTGAAAAAGAAGAGTTGCCTTTTCTACCCTGCTTTTCTCACCCATTTAAGGGGACTCAAAGCTGCTGACAAACCTTCTGTTCTTCTTCCCAAAACAAACCTTCTGCTGACAAACCTTCTGTTCTTCTCTCTGTGAGGTAGGTAGGACTGGGAGAGCTCAGAAAAGAGCTGTGACTAGCCCAATGTCACCCAGCTGGCTTTTTGGAGGAGTGCAGAATCAAACCCCACAGCCCATCCAGTCCAGCATCTTGTTGCACACAGTGGCCCACCCATTGCCCATGGCCATCTCAAGAAGAGACAAGGGCAAACCTTCTCCTGCTCTTGAATCCCAGTAAATGGCCCTAGAAGCATCCTCCATGTCCGCCCAGCCTGAAGGATGTACCTAGGGATCCATTCTAGTAGCCATTGATACATCTGTCCAAAAATTTGTATAGCCTTTTCTTAAAGCCATCTAGGCTGGTAGCCTCAGTGGCTACAAGTCCAGATACAAGTCCAGCATGCAAACCACAAAATCAAATATAAAAAAGAGACTTTTGCTGTCATGGAATTAGGGAGGGAAGGGGTGATGGAATAATTATGTATGTAATGTTTGATTTAATATTATTATGATTATATACTGTCAGGAATTCATTAATAATGATGTGATTTTTTTTTAAAAAAATGTGTTTTAAAATATTATTTTTCTTCTTGATTAGGGTGATGCCCTTTTCTTATTATCTCATCGTCACTGCCTCTGCTTGCAGGTGAAGAAGACAGAAAGGCATTCTTTATTCCAGGATGCTGGAAAGGGTTAAGTTATCAGAGAGCTTGTCCTAGAGGTGCCAGGCGAGGATGAATATGAGTAATGTAAAACAGCAGGAGTTCTCTCTTCTGGTTAGGAAGGCTTTGAATCTTCCCAAAGGCAGAACGGCTAAAATGCTGTTCCTTCCCTCATCTCCAGGAATAAATCAAATAAATCCCCTCGTCCTTCTCAGTGTAAGTGTAACAGGCCTAAATCATAAAAACAGACACCCCAGAATTGCAGAAGAACATCGAACCGTCACATCTGATGCCTGCAAAAAATCTCACAAGCTGCTTTGAACGCATCAGAGAAGAGGAAGATTCTGGGAGAGAAACAAAGAGGAGAGTGATATTGGAAATAATTTTAACCAAGAGACTCAGGAAACAGAGCAAGAACAAACATTTCTTAAAAAAAAACAAACACCTGATAAATCAATTTAAAACTGCACATCTCCTTCCTCTGCTTTTACATCCCAGAGAAAGGGGAGTCCCCTCCCCTCCCCTCCATGGCCTTAACAAAGAAATATCTGTTAACATGAATCTGGTAACACAACTCTGCTTTATAAATTTTTGGAACACAGCTTTCTTTTTAAAAATGGCTTATCCACTATCATTTCCTTCACTAAACAGAATTTTGTATCAATTATTGCTTACAACTAACAATCCTGAGCATGGAACTGTCACTATTGCACATGCATCGTTACTTTTCTCTACATGCTTTCATTCACTCACCAAGTGAAAACTGTAACCCTGTGGGGCAGAGACCTTCCCTTCCCTCTCACTCTGTGCAAAATGTCCAGTAAGCTGATAGAACAAAACCCTCTTGGGTCTAATTGCTGGGGATCCTTTTACCCCGTTTCCCAAAAATAAGACCTGCCCTGAAAAGAAGCCCTAGAATGATTTTTCAGGATTTTTTGAGGATGCTCGAAATATAAACCCTATATAAGTGTTATACAGAAGACATCGCCCGAAAATAAGCCCCAATGCATCTTTTGGAGCGAAAATTAATACAAGACTCTGTCTTATTTTCAGGGAAACAGCTTTCCAAGAGGAACTTGGCTTTCCTCTTCCCTTCTTTGTTTCTGTATCAGGTGAAGAAAAGCCTACATTTTTGCCCTGGGGGAGAGAAAAGGCACTGAAATCTGAGAGGAGATTCAACCGAGGAGACAAAAGCAGGTCAGATTTGCCATTCCTGACACCAGGCAGAGCTGCATAGAGACCACGGATTTCTCTTTTAGGTGGTTCTTTTGTTTGGCTTCCTTTCCCTTTCTTAAAATGTTATTACCACCACCAACATTTTACATAAAAAGCTCCATGAAGTGGCCCATAAAATAAATCACGATTAGGTATCCGCAACTCAAAAGCAACAGAAATAATGTCACAAAGTAACAGGACAAATGATCTTTTTAAAAACCCAACTAGCGGCAATAGCTGCGCCCTCCCTTTGTCTCTTTGCATCGCTTTTTCATGATTCCCCCTCCCCACAATTCACCCCCCCCGCTTCATATTCCAGAGGGATCCAGTGGATCTCCCCTTCTGGTGGAGAGAAGGATGCAGCGTGCTTGGAAATAAATAAACGTGAAGATCTTGCACGGGGAACCTTTGCAAACTAGATTGCAGGGATCAGCCCCTAGTTCTGCCTCCCAAATCTCTGTGCGCTGCTTCTCACACCACCCAGTATCCCATTTTACCTCCAGTCTCCTTCTCCAGATGCCCCCACCAGCCCCTCGAACAGAGCAGAACAGAGCAGGCGGTATCCTCTTTGGTATCGAGATCAGCAGCAGATTTTCCCCCCCACCCCGCTGCCCCCTCCTCTTTTTCGCCCCCTGCCTCTCTAGGAATCTCAACTCAGCTCTCCTATGGCGGACTGGAGGAGGACTCCCCCCCCCTTCATGTCATGTCTGATCCAAGTAATGTCAAAAGCATCACTTGACAAATCAAAAGCTGAAACGCACTGAGGGTTGTTAAACCCTGATAGCTGTAGAAGGGAAGTTTATACCTTTGAATAAGAGTTTACTTGTATAATAACATTTTATCTTTACCCCAGTCCTTACAGCTGAATCAGTCTTGATGTGCCCCATTTAGCAAAGACTCTGGCATATTGTCCCTAAAATTTCATTTTTAGAAACCTGGGCAGCCTTGCTGACCGACCTGAATTCTCATAGTTCCTCCTTCCAGGCTGTGTTCTTAAATCTTA
Organism: Aspidoscelis marmoratus; assembly: GCA_014337955.1. Classification (NCBI taxonomy): domain Eukaryota; kingdom Metazoa; phylum Chordata; class Lepidosauria; order Squamata; family Teiidae; genus Aspidoscelis; species Aspidoscelis marmoratus. The sequence continues at coordinate 2,341,579 of MTQE01003656.1, forward strand.
TGTTCTTAAATCTAGATTCAGTCCCCTTTCAGAGTGAGAGAATACATCAGCAAAGCGACAAGCTGTTTTCTTTCACTGTTAAATAATTAAGAAAATCCACTTGGAGTTAGATATATTAGAAAGAAAACGACTAGTCACTTTTTTTATGTGTTCTCTCTGAAAGTGGACTAAGACTTAGGTGTGTGAATGCAATCTCAGATGTGTTTTTTTTAATTTACACTAAAATAATTGTATCATTTTGACATATTTGAGGTCATTATTAATGGATTTAGTTCTATTCCATTATTATTATTTGAGTAATTTTATGAGGTAATGGTTGACTATAAAAAAATAATTTTAGGGTGGGGTCACACTTAAGGTTTAATCCAGTTTCAGTCCCCTTTCAGAGTGAGAGAATACATCAGGCTGTTTGCTTTCAGTGTAAAGTAACTCAGAAAATTCACTTTTGGGATAGATAATGTGGAAAGAAAATTACTGGTCACTTTGCCGATATGTTATCTCCCTCTGAAGGAAGGACTGAAGCTGAATTAAACCTTAGGTGTGGCCACAGCCTTAGTTTTAATTTACAGTATGTATTAATGTACTAAAATTGACTTTTTGGTAAGTGAAAATTAATAGACCTTAATAAGCACTGGAGTGTATTTCAATTAGATGGTATGCAAGACAAATGTTTTTCTAGTAATTGGTCAATTGAAAAAACCTAAGGAGTCCACTATCTGGAACAACAGCTGCCTCCAGACTTAGCACCATAAAGCCACCCTTGGAGAACATCTGTCTGGGGTTGGAGTTGCAACTGTTGAACTGCTGGCTGAGCATTTTCCCCTGGGCGTATAGTTGGTGGAAGGCAGATGATATTTAGGCAGCAGACAACTAAGATGGTAGTCTCAGATGAGGACAAAAGGATGCTTGGTGAAAGTTTATCAATGGCTACTAGAATGGACACACCCAGGTACTGCCTCTTTTCTATTTTCCCCCCATTTCCATTTTATTTGTATACTGCCTTTCCAACAAAGAAAAAATATACAATACAAAATAATAATCAAAATGCTATAATAAAAATACATCATAAAATTGTGCATCATACAAAACATTGTAAAATAAGCCACCCCCCTCTCTCTGAGGTAGCTAAGGCCATGTGGATTCCAGGGCAGCTGACCAAAGGCCCCAGTCTCCTTTAAGATATCAGTGCCCAGGGGTCTAGGCTGCCACCACTAGACTACCACCCCAGGAGGGATGGCCAGATTCTCCTTCTCCTCAGATAGGGCTTCCAGCAGGTTAAAGCCATAAGCAGCTGTCCTTTATGGTCTCTTGTGAAGCTGAGACCAGGTGGGGTCCAGAGCAGCTGACAAGAGGGACCCAGTCCTGCAAGGAAGCAGCTCCATTATGAGGCCCCATCCAGGCTGGAGAGTTACCCAGAGGGCAGAGTTGTCTGGGCTGCCACCACTAGACCACCACTCTTGGTCTCCTCCTCCTCCTCCGGCAGAGCTGTGGGCAGGCTGAGGAAACAGGCAGGAGGCCTCCAAAGGCTTTTGTCTTTGTCTTCTGTTTGAGAAGCCCAGAAGCAGCAACAGGTGGGCCACTGTGTGAGACAGGATGCTAGTCAGACTAGATGGGCTGTGGTCTGATCCAGCAGGGCTCCTCTTACGTTCTTATGCTCCCTTATGTTCTCATAACCTCAAGGCAACTCCTGCCAGAAACCAGATTAGGGTAGGGATCGTAGGTGCTTTTATGCTGTTGGGATTATTTGTTGTTTAACTTTTTTTTTGTAACATGTGATATGCAATTTTATGCCGCTTTATGTGATATGCAATTTTATAACGTATTAGCTATCATAATGTTTGGTGCATTATTTTGTTTTGTGTCTTTGCTGTATGTAATTAACCACCTCTGGGAAATTTTCGTTTTGGAGAGGCAGTACACAAAATAAAATGAAAAAAAAATCAGTTCAACAGGAAGCGGAGAATACTGAGGATCAGGATAGCCACACATGCTCTGGGATGTAAGTGGTAACACAATGTGTGGATGTAGCATCCCAGAGCATCCCAGTGCCAAATTTCTCCTGTGTGTGTTTTTTGAGGCTGTTTTAAGATTTGCAGTACAAGTTAACCCTTTCCACATTCAATTGGCGCCTGTGGCTTCTCCTTTGTATGGGTGCTTTGAGATACAGTAAGGTTTCTGCTGGCTCTGACGCTTTTTTCTCATTCTGGACATGTATATGGCTTTTCTCCTGTGCACATTAATGTGAGTACCCTGAATAAGAGCTATTTCCACATGCCCTACAATGATGGAATGAATATTCAGGCAGCAAGTTTCTCTCCACATTCATATGGTTTTCTCCTCTGTGCGGCAGAACTTCCTAAATGTTGCTACATTTTAAGGAGGGCTTGAAAAATCAAAGAGCAATCCAGTCTGTTCATATTGTATGCTTTTCTGAAAATTAATTTTCTTACCAAAGAAAAAGCTAATATCCTTTCCTTGCTCTCTCCCCTTCCCCACTGGCTCTCCTTGGATTGTCCAGAGATGGGGACAAGCAGGATGCTTCTAAAAGCCATTTGCTGGGATTCGAGAGCAGGAGGTTTGCCCTTATCTCTCCTTGAGATGCCCGTGGTCAATTGGTGGGCCACTGTGTGCGACAGGATGCTGGACTGGAAGGGCTGTGGCCTGATCCAGCAGGGCTCCTCTTGTGTTCTCATGTGGCAACAAACTTTGCAGGGAGAAAAACATGTGCAACATTTGAGAAACCAAAGAGAAAAAGTAAAGACAAGGAGTAAACATGTTTGTTCACGAAGCTGACTCTGCTGCACTAGCAGTGGTTGACTTGCCACAGCATTGGCCATGTGCACCAGCTGTTGCCACAGCAACTGTGCAACACTGCATGTGACTGTGCCTTCCCCTCAGCCCCTGTGGAAGCAGTGTGAAGGATCCACGCTGCAGTATGCTTAATATAGCTGTGGGAGCACCACTGAGTGCTGGGCCAGGGATGATCCCGTACACTTGGAGGGATTCTGGGAATGGAAGCAGATCCAGACAGGGTAGATGCTCTGCCCTGGACCATCTCTTTCACCTAAGTGCAAAAAAGGCCCTGTGTTTAGTATATACCTTGATACACTTTCATTAAAGGTTAGAACTCTATGGATTTTACTCCCAAGAGAGGTGGTAACAGCAACCAGCCTAGATGATGTTCGAAGAAGTTGGCTTTTCTACCCTGCTTTTCCCACCCATTTAAGGGGCCTCAAAGTGGCTGACAAAGCTTTCTATTCTTCTCTCCACAACAGACATTCTGTGAGATAGGTGGGACTGTGAGAGCTCAGAAGAGACCTGTGACACGCACAAGGTCACGCAGCAGGCTTTGTAGAGGAGGATGGAATCAAACCCAGTATTCCCAGATAAATGTCTGGCTCCCTAACCCCTAGACCAAACTGGCTTATTATAGAATCGGGCCCTGCTGGTGTAGACTACTGCAGACCCTGGGTAGCATCCCCCTATTTTGTATTTATTTAAGAATTTATACTCAGCTCTTCACCAAAAGGTACCAAACTGGCTCAAAGTTAAGAAAGGGTTAGACAAATTCATGGACGACAGGTGTATTGATGGCTACTAGAATGGATGCCTGGGTACCTCCTCCAGGGTGGAGAGGCAGGCAGAGTACCTTTAGGGCCATTTGCTGGGATTCGAGAGCAGATGAGGGTTTTGCCCTTGTCTTCTGCTTGAGATGCCCATAAGAGTTTGGTGGACTGCTGTGTGGGACAGAATGCTGGACTAGATGGGCTGTGGCCTAATCCAGCAATGCTGTTCTTATGCATGTATGAAGAAAGTTTATACGTTTTTATTTCTGTTAAGTCAGAAATGGAATTAAATCCCAGGAGTGGATCCTTTGGGATCTGAGGCAGGACTGGCCACTGCTGCATCAGAACACAAGTCAAATCACTGCATTGTTCCTCTGAATCACAGCAGGTCTTTAAAACAGTGAACAACATGTTTATTCTCTTATTAGCCTGACAAGAACATGGACACTGTACGTTCAGGAAATGTACATTGTTTATCCCAAGGAGATGTCTTTGAAGTCCGTTAAACTGATCATTCCTGAAAAAACTCTGATTTAATGCCATACACTGAAATTGTTTCCCCCCTGTAGTGCATTCTTTGATGTACGTTCAGCTGTCCACTCTGGGCAAAGCTGTTTCCACATTCCATACATTTAAAGGGTTTCTCCCCTGTGTGGATTCTTTGATGCACTATAAGGTATCCACTGTCACCAAAGCTCTTTCCACATTCCATACATTTATATGGCTTCTCCCCAGTGTGGGTTCTCTGATGTACGTTCAGCTGTCCACTCTGAGCAAAGCTCTTTCCACATTCCACACATTGAAAGGGCTTCTGCCCTGTGTGGGTTCTCTGATGTACTACAAGGTATCTACTGTCACCAAAGGTCTTTCCACATTCCATACATTTATATGGTTTCTCCCCAGTGTGAGTCCTTTGATGTACATTAAGCTGCCTACCCTCAGTAAAACCTCTTCCACATGCCACACACTTATATGGTTTCTCCCCAGTGTGGGTTCTTAGATGTACATTAAGCTGTCCATTGTGAGCAAAGCTTTTTCCACATTCTGTACACTTATATGGTCTGACTCCAGTGTGTGTTGTTTGATGTACATTAAGGTGTCCACTGTGAGCAAAGGTCTTTCCACATTTCACACACATATATGGTTTCTCCCCGGTGTGAGTTCTGAAATGCAAACTAAGATGTCCACTCTGAACAAAGCTCATTCCGCATTCCATACATTTGTATGGCTTCTCCCCAGTGTGGATCCTTTGATGTACATTAAGCTTATTACACTGAATAAAACTCTTTCCGCATTCCAGACATTTATATGGTTTCTCTCCAGTGTGAGTTCTTAGATGTACGTTAAATTGTCCACTCTGAGTAAAGCACTTTCCACATTCTGAACACTTATATGGTTTCTCCCCTGTGTGAGTTCTTTGATGTACATTAAGGTCTCTGCTGTGAGCAAAATTCTTTCCACATTCTATACATTTATATGGCTTCTCCCCTGTGTGGCTTCTTTGATGTATATTAAGCCTACTAGGCTGGGTGAAACCTTTTCCACATTCCAGACATTTATATGGTTTTTCCCCTGTGTGTATTCTTTGATGCGTATGAAGGTTTCCACTCTGAGCAAAATCCTTTCCACATTCCGTGCATTTATATGGTTTCTCCCCTGTGTGGGTTCTTTGATGGACACTAAGATATCCATTCTGTGCAAAACTCTTTCCACATTCCATACACTTAAATCGTTTCTTCCCTGTGTGGCATCTTTGATGTATATGAAGGTTTCCAATATGAGCAAAGTCTTTTCCACATTCCATGCATTTATATGGATTCTGGAGAATACAGCATGCGTTTATTGTCAATACGTCTTCCTCTCTCATCTGTTGTTGAGGAGAAGGAGAAGCAAAAAGTTAGAATGCTGCTTTTCAGGAAAGTCTGCGAAAGTACAAATAAATTCAATTCGGTATCTCCAAAAATCCATTTCAGAACCTGCCTCGTGCACGCACGTGTCCCTGCGTAGACCCATGCCCCGGGAGTGTACCTGGGGGGGTTCCTAGGGGATGCGATCTGGTCCCCTAGAACCCGCCGGAACTGGGGAAGCAACGCGACAGGCCTGCCCACCCCTGGGTTGAATTCAACCCAATGGGTGAAGGCTTGGAAGGGGTGTCCCACCCCCGCATCAGCCTTCTCAGGCTAGGCCATGCGGGGACAGATTCCCCTTTTGCACATATGCAGGTAGGAATGCATGCTCACGTGTTCCTTACCTGCCTAGGTGTGAATGGGGAAAGCGTCCCTGCGTGGCCTAGCCTTACTGCACTACAGCGAAAAGGCCTGTGGTCTTCTGCTTGATTCTTACAACCTCTCTATTTTTCTCTCTTTTGTTTATATTGATTCACAGAATAAAGCTGGTAGTTGAACCCCCGGAATCTATTAGTTAGTGGAAAACTGTGTTAGGCACATAATGGACCCTTGTGCAGAACTACAAGGTAGAGAAACTATGGGGTGAGGGGAAATCTACCCATATAGTAGACTACCCCATCATTGAAAGCTTTCATTAAACTGAGTCACAGTTCATTCATTACATCAATGCAAAATCAAGTTGTTAAAAAACAATTTACCTAATGGAAGTCACATTTCAGCAATCATGTAAAAGGTAAACTGTGTTCTACACAGTTGCCTTATCCATGGAACTATATGCCACTAGATTGTGGCTCCACTCAACAATCACCTTCGGTCCCAGCACCTTTTCCCTTGGCTAGGATACAGGGAAACTGGAAGGCTGGTATCCTCTAAACCTACAGGCAGTGCCCATCCAGAAACCTGGGCTGTGAGCTGTTAGGCATTTATTAAATATGAAAATAAGAGGAACCCTGCTAGAGGAGGCCACAGCACATCTGGTCCATCATCCTGCCAGTTTGGTCTAGTGGTTAGGGAGCTGGACTCCTATCTGAATTTGATTCTGCACTCTTTCACAAAGTCAGCTGGGTAACCTTGGGCTAGTCACAGCTCTCTTCTGAGCTCT
>MTQE01003327.1:12777-29202 GCA_014337955.1 Aspidoscelis marmoratus
CCTCACCGCTGGATCTTAAGGCATGGGCAGGTCGATATGGGAGAAGAACTTTCACTTCTTTCACTGCAATGAAACTTTGTTTCCCTTTCAGACTGCTGAAGGAAAATTGAAGCTAGATTGTCCTACTGTATCATTTCTACTCGCTCCTCCCTCTTCCCCTCCCAACAGTGCTATTCTGGCCATTTAATTTTTAAATCCCTCCCTGTTTTTCACAAAAGCGCATCAGCAGTCTAGCACAAAATAGGTTTCTATTTTTTAAAATTGATGGACAGAGTCTGCAAGCTTGTGATCAGAAAAAAGGGGAATGGGGGGGGCAGGATGGGGGAGGGGACCATCCTAGGAATGGTGACAGAAGTGGAAAGGGATGCAAAGGGGGGGGGGTCGCATGTGCTCCACCAGCAGCCAAGCACTGGGTGGGAGGGAAGGCTGGATCCACCCTCCCAGGGCGGTTCATCCCCCTCTAGCCTGGTTCCGTGCCAAACAGGGAAAGTGAAAACAGAACGGCTCCCCGAGACAGCTTGAGTCATCTATAAAAGTGGACTCTGGAGAAGCAGCTTGAGGAGGGACAGCCCGCCCCCAAGATGATCCCAGCAAAATTAAATCTGAGCAAGGTGACGAGAAGGCAGCCGGAAACCATCTTGAACTATGGGTATGATCACAGCCCTGGACAAGGAACAGGGGACCTAGATTCCTACCCAGTCCCCAAACTACCAGGACAACTCTCTCACCTCTGTCTTTCTGTCTCAGCTCCTCCGCCTGACTCAAGAGGAAGCCTTCTGCCAGGGCCACCGCCTGGGAGCTGCTCTCTGGACCACATTCCTTCACCCAGTGCCCCATCTCTGGGGGCAGGATGGTCAAGAACTTCTCCAGGACCACCAGGTCCAGCATCTGAGCTTTCGTGTTTGTCTCTGGCTTCAGCCACTGAAGACAAAGCCGGTAGAGTTGGCTGCAAACTTCACGTGGCCCCTTGGTCTCCTGATAACAAGGCTCCCAGAAGTCCTGGTGCTGTCCAAGGGAGCCAATGGCATCTTCTTTTGGGATCTTCTGTCCATTCATTCCCCATAATGTTCTGCCACTTCCTGCCTTGGAGAGATGAGGTCTGTCCCCCACCTGGGTAAGAGATCCATTTCTTTTTGCTGTCAGAGATGCCGTGTCTGGCTGAGACGTCAAGAGAAAGCCGAAGTTCTGCTGGCTCACATGCCTGTTGTTTGTGGCTACAACCTGGGGGATGAGGATGAGGAGACCACGTCTTTGGGACACTCCAAGTCCTTCCCCTTGCCTGTGCATTTCTTTCCCAGAGTCCTGCCTTACTCTGTGGAATCCATCCTGGCCGTCTTTGATTCTGTTGTCAACGATTCGCAGTTGTCTTAGGTGCCGAGCTCCTGAGGGAACAACTGTCGGAATTTGCAGGATGAGGCCACATTTGACACGAGATCTCAAGACCTTCAGCGGGCAAGGTGTAGGCACCCCAGCAGGATGAACCCCTTTGCACGGTAATGCAGATGAGTCTTATGCACAACCAGAATTTCCTCCTGCAAGGAAGCAAATTTAATCCCAGAACTGAGACAGACCAGAAAGTCCGAGCGAGGATTGGGGGGGATGGTGGGGGGACAGGGAGCAGTGAGGGAGGGTCTTTTCCTTGGGGACAGATTCAAAACACTCAAGACAAGTGAAAAGATTCGGCTTAGCAATGACCCAACCACCCAGTTCTTCCCTGTTTCTCCTTCTGCCCTGCTTAACCCTTTCTGAGGTCTTAGACATTCTCCCCCCCCCAAACCCCGGACCCTTTACCAGCAAGCCCAGAAAGCCCCCCCCAATTCTCCTGCCCCCTTCTGGAATCAAAGTCTCTATCTCCCCCTCCCACCAGCCTCCAAGAGAGATGGGAGACCCCCAACTCCTCTTCACCCAACCATCAAGGCTCCCCCTTGGTTTGCACCGGATTCTATCTCAGGGCTCCATCTGGACGCAACTCAAGCTACCCTATGCTGGGTCCCAATAAGACAGTTTTGTCCAGTGGTTAGGGACTCTTATCTGGGAATGCCGGGTTCGATTCTGGCCTCCCCCATGAAGCCAGCTGGGTGACCTTGGGCTAGTCACAGCTCTTTTCTGAGTTCTCACAGCCTCACCTACCTCACAGCGTGTTCTGTTGGGCGGAGAAGAACGGAAGGTTTGTCAGCCGCTTTGAGTCCCCTTAAATGGGTGAGAAAAGTGGGGTAGAAAAGCCAACTCTTCTTCTTCCTTTCCCTGGAAAGGATCCTCCCTTTCTCCCTCCGGCCCGATGCTGCTCTGATGGATCCCCGTTTACCTCCCCCCCACCCCAGCTATAAGCCAAGCTACCCCTAAACCCACCTTCTTCAATCTCCCCCTTCCTTGCAGACGCTGGAAGGCACCCCGCCCGCCTCCCCTTAAGTCAAACTTCGAGCCCCCCCACATATTTTTAACCCTTGCAAGGGCTGGGCGGGGCAGGCAAGCTACTTTGTACCACCGAATCTGAGAGCTGCGCTGCAGGAGACTTCGGTTTCTCTCCCTAAACCGATTAATGTGAGGGGTCTGAGAACGTGAAGGCTTGCAAAGACGACGGAGGGGCAAGGAGCCACCATCTGGCCTCAGACCTTCCCCTTGGCTGAAGTGGAACCCGAAGTCAGGAGCGGCGCGCCCCTCTCTTGGTCTTTTGGGTCCCCCGTTCACCTCTCGTTGCAAACACCCCTTGAGCGTCGTCCCTCTTGCCGCTCCACACTTCCGGATCCCAAACGAAGGGGAGGGAGTGTTTGTCATCTGTGCTGCAAATGCTGAGTGGCCGGCGGGGGGGGAGGGGGGAGAGGAGGAAGACATGCCCCTCTCTTCTCCTCTTCGTTGGTTAAAAAGCGACCAGGAATGAGAAGCAGTTGCGTGGTGTGTGTGCGTGTCCGACCGGTTCCATGTACCCCATCTGGCTCTGAGCAGCTGTGGGATCTGGCACACCTTAAGCATATGAAGAGTAGGGCCCTGAAATGAGCCAGTTTGGTCTAGTGGTTATGGAGCCGGACTCTTATCTGGGAATACCGGGTTCGATTCTGCCCTCCCCCATGAAGCCAGGTGGGTGACCTTGGGCTAGTCACAGCTCTCTTCTGAGCTCTCACAGCCCCACCTACCTCACAGCGTATTGTGGGGAGAAGAACAGAAGCTTTGTCAGCTGCTTTGAGTCCCCTTAAATGGGTGAGAAAAGTGGGGTAGAAAAGCCAACTCTTCTTCTTCAAAGGCAAGGGAATTTGAGGGCTGGAGAAGGGGAGGCTCCATGCACTTTGGGGGAGAAGAAATGGAGGAGCAATGAGGCTTGATGAGGGTCTTTCTGCAGGGAGTAACATGGAGGGTGCATCTTTCTCCTACCTCCATCCTTCCCACAAGCCCTTTCTCTTCCTGCCCTAAACCTTCTTCTGCCTTCCCTGCAAGAAGTAGCCCAGGCTGGTCTGAGCTCCATTTCCCTCTCTTGCTACCACAAGACCTGCCAGTCCCCAAAGTTGTGAGAGATTTGACTGCAGAAATTTCTCCCGCCCTCCTGGCTGAGTAGATCCTGTTAGAAGAGCAAAAGGACTGTGAAGAGAAAGTGCAGGGATGGAGGAGCAAAACCTTCCTGGCCCCAAATCTGAAATGGGCGCTTCTGGCTTTGGACAGGAGAGCAGCCAGTGGGCCTGGAAGAGAAGCAAGGAGGAGATGCTGCCTGAGGACCAGGACGGGTCAGATGAGAAGAGGCAGCAATTCAGGCGCTTTTGCTCCCAGGAGGCCGAGGGGCCCAGAGGGATTTGCAGCCGCCTCCACTCCCTTTGCTGCTAATCACTAGACCAAACAGGTGAAGGTCTTGCCTTTATCTTCTGCTTGAGATGAGCATAAGCAGCTGGTGGGCCACTGTGTGGGACAGAATGCTGGGCTGTGGCCTGATCTAGTGGGGCGACTCTGTTCTGTTTGTCCTCCCTAGTGGAAACTGAAGTGTTGGTGGCCCTTCCATTGACGGTGTTCATTCTGTGTGGTCCTAGGCTAGATCTGATCTCATAAGAGTATCTTCATTCAGGAAGCGATAGTGTGTTTTTCCACTGTCACTAAAAGTACCCATTAAGTACCCATTAATGGGTACTTAATGGGTACTTCTAGTGACAGTGGAAAAACACCTATAGATAGATGTAGAGGAGGAGGCTGCTCAGTCTCCTAGCCTGCTTTTGACCTGGGCTTCTGACCTGCATCATTGCATCCAGAACCCAAGAGGAGCCCTGCTGATTCACACCACAGCCCATCTAGTCCAACATCCTGTCCCACACAGTGGCCCACCAATTGCTTATGGGCATCTCAAGCAGAAGATGAAGGCAAAAGCTTCATCTGCTCTCCTCTCTCTGCAAATGCCCTATAGAGGCTTCCTGTCTGTCTGTACAACCTGGGCTACATTCACACCTAAGTTTTAATCCAGCTTCAGTCCACTTTCGGAATGAGAGAACGCAAAGTAACAAGCTGATTTCCCCCCCAGCATTATTTAACACACAAAAATCCACCTTTTAGTCAGATAATGAAAAAGAAGTTGGCTCCCCCCCATTTTAGGGGACTCAAAGCGGCTGACAAACCTGTTCTTCTCCCCACAACAGACACCCTGTGAGGTAGGTGGGGCTGTGAGAGCTCAGAAGGAGAGCTGTGACTAGCCCAAGGTCACCAAGCTGGCTATGAGGAAGAGGGCGGAATCAAATCTCAGGATTTAATTGCAAGCATTGAAACATGCAAAAAAGGAAGAAATATATAAATAGGGGTTAGAATATTGGAATCGGGGCCGGAATTTAGAGCACACGTCTCACCCCTCAGCGAAAGGCGCCTTCCTTAGCCCTGTGAGGATTTTGCCAGGAAGCGGCTAGTTAAACGGCCTGTTCTTCGCACGAGAGCCGGATGTGTCGTTTGCCGAGAGGCTCAAAGATAATTTCCAGTCCGCGTGGGAAGGCCATTGAAGGCCCGAGAGAAAAAGAATGATGCAAGCGTCTTCGACTTGCGGTTCCTCTTCTGCCAAGAGAAGGTCTGCAACATGGGGAGGGAGGACGGACGGCTTTTTCCTAAGGGCGGCAAATCAAAGACAATCAGCCCGGTTTTGCATTGCGATTGTTCCCCTCCCCCCAGCCGAAACGTTGCATTGCCACTCAAGATTAGGGTGGAAGCGGGGGAGGGAGCATTCTCACCTGTCCCCCTCAGCCCTGCAGAGGTTAAGGGGAGGCTGGACTTGGAGGGGGGCAGAGGAGGAGGGGGCTTTCAGGAGGGAAGATGGTTCCGTGAGGGTCCTCCATCGAGGCCTTTGGGGGGCGGAGGTAAAGGGGGACAGCTGGAAAGGATGAGCAGGACCAGAGGGCATCCCCGAGGAGGGTCTGATGGTGCAAAGACATCCCCCTCCCCCCGCCCCCCAGCCTTGCCTCTTCCTATGGGGAAGGCCTCCTCCTGCCCCTACGTGGCAGAACCCTTGAGCCAGTTTGGTCTAGTGGTTAGTGAGCCGGACTTTTATCTGGGAATAATGGGTTCGATTCCGCCCTCCCCCTTGAAGGCAGCTGGTGACCTTGGGCGAGTCACAGCTCTCTTCTGAGCTCTCACAGCCCCACCTACCTCACAGGGAGTTCTGTGGGCGGAAGAATAGAAAGCTTTGTCAGCCGCATTGAATCCCCTTTGATGGGTGAGAAAAGTGGGGTAGAAAAGCCAACTCTTCTTCTTCTTTCCCCTTGGCAGAAACTGCTGGACAGCAGCAAACTACCCAAAAGGCCAAGAGGCCAGAAGTTCCTTTTGTCCTCCCCTCCACCTTCGTAACTTCCAGGTGTGTCTCTTCCCAGCTGTTCTAATTCGTTTCCATGCTTGGCAGCAAATCAAGCTATGGGAGAAGAAGGAAGGGCTCATTAAAAAGCAGTGGTCCCAACACTGAACTTTGGGGGACCCCACTTTTTGCACCCCTCTATTCTGAGAATTGCAACGTCTAGGCCTCTTCAGCCTGGAGAGACAGAATTTAAGAGGAGACCTGATTGAAGTATGTAAAATCATGCACGCTATAGAAAAGGTGGATAGGAAAAGGTCTATCACACAACACTAGAACCAGGGGGCATCTATGAAGCTGATGGGCAGGAGAGTCGGATCAGACAAGGGGAACTATTTCTTCACCCAGAGGGTCATCGGTCTATGGAATTTGCTGCCGGAAGAGGTCATAACAGCTACCAGCCTAGATGGCTTTAAGGAAGGGTTGAACAAACTCATGGGTGACAGGTGTATCCATGGCTACTAGAATGGATGCCTAGGTACATCTTTCAGGCTGGGGGGGGGGGACAAGAAGGATGTCTCTAAGGCCATTGGCTGGGATTTGAGAGTAGGAAAAAGTTTGCCCTTGTATGAACATCCAAATTTGGATAAATTAATAAAATAACAAAAGTTATGAATATTTGTGCACATCCCTAATTAGCTGCATTCACTATGCTCTTGTTGTGCTTTAGAAGAGGGAGATAGGCAAGAGGAACACCCTCTCTTCTTACAAGGCTCATTTTGTCCAGGCAAACCAGTGGCTGAAAAACCTGGACGAAATCCATTTCACAAAGTTAAATGGAGTCCCAAATGCACATGGTGGAGGAGGAGGAGGAGGCTTTTCTATCCCGCTTTTCTCACCCATTTAAGGGGACTCAAAGCAGCTGACAAAGCTTTTCCATTCTTCGCCCCACAACAGAACACCCTGTGAGGTAGGTGGGGCTGTGAGAGCTCAGAAGAGAGCTGTGACTAGCCCAAGGTCACCCAGCTGGCTTCATGGGGGATGGCAGAATTGAACCCGGTATTCCCAGATAAGACTCTGGCTCCCTAACCACCAGACCAAACTGGCTCATGTTGGAGATGAAGCCCACCATTTCCCAAGGGGATCTGGAGCAGGGGGGAATAGGAAAGTGTGATGTGTCCACTCCTGTGCATGTAAGTTTTTGACCAACCTGTGTTCCTCTTTTTGCTTTCCTCCCAGGTAAGGCCATGGCATCTAATGGATCACCTGGAGTATCTTTGCCTTCCTGGTTAGCTTGGGCACAACCTGCTCTGGTAAGCTGAGTTGGGCAGGTACCTGATGATTTAGGACTGAGCTTTAGGTCTTCATTCCATCAGTTTGTGAAATGTGCTGCCAGAAGGGGTGGTTAACACCACCCAGCCTGGATCTTTTTAAAAAGGGGTTCCACAAATTAATGCATTCAATGGCTACTAGAACGGATGCCCAGGTACATGCTGTGGAGACCAGTTAGGATGCCTCCAAAGGCCACTGGCTGGGATTCAAGAGCAGGTGAGGAATTTGCCTTTGTCTTCTGCTTGAGATGCCCACAAACAACGGAGGGCCCACCATGTGAGATAGGATGCTGGACTAGACAGGCTGTATATCCCTGCAGTGTATTTATAATGATTGACAGTCAATGGATATCTTCTTCCTTCTCTGCTTCTAGGATCCAGTAACCTTTGAGGACGTGGCTGTGCGTTTCACAGAGGAAGAATGGTCTATGTTGGATTCAGGCCAACGGGCTCTGCATAAGGAAGCTATGGAGGAGATGCGTAAGATTCTGGCATTCCTAGGTAAGTTCTAAATCCTAGAAGGATGGATCCTCTATACTCTTCCCTCCGCTCCTTCAATCCTTGCCGCTTGACTCTGGGTCCTGGAAATTTTGGGGAGGAATTTCAGGTCAGTTGTGTAGCTTTTCCTTTTCCAAAAGTGTCAGGACAACCCCTTACAGAATGCATCAATTCTATGGGGATCCCAGCTGTGTTGAGCTTTCTTTTCTAAAATCCACTGCTGGATCCACAAACGGTCCAGTAAAGTCTCTGAGAGTTTGCTATTGCTCAGGGAAAGATCATGTTGTTACTGTGGAGGACCATTAGTTGGTTGGTAGGGACCCATTCCTTGTAAGAACTTCAGAAATGTCCCAGTGCATTGGACCCACAGCCCATCTAGTTGGGGGGACTGTCCTCACAGTGGCCAGTGGTGCAGAATGCAGCTGCTAGACTGCTGACCCAGAATGGCTGGTTGGCTGGCTGGATGCCTATGATGCCAGTCATAAAAGAGCTGCATTGGCTGCCAGTTTACTACCTAGCCCAATTCAAGGTGCTAACCCTAACCTATAAGGCCCTGAATGACTTGGGTCCCAAGTAGGGATGTGCACGGATATTCGAATTCGATGAATATCGACATTCAAATTTGAATCCGATGTTTGAAAATCTGTATTTTTGAATCCGGATCAAATTTGGATTTTTGAAAATCTGATGCAGATTTTTGAATAATTTGACTGAATTTGTCCCCATATATTGCATCTGAATATCGGGTCTATTTGCACTTATAACACGGGATGCAAATGTGGGTGCAAACGAAATGCAAACGCGATAAAAACGGGATGTGAACAGACTCGAAAATCGGATATGAATGTTCCCGACATATGTATCACTTGATTCAAATCGGATTTTTGAAAATCTAGATCTGGATAATCCAGATTCGAATTGGATCTTCGGAAATATGGATTTTCGAATTTCAATTTGAATTGCATATTCAAATATTTGATTCAGATCGGATTCAAATGCAAAGAATGCACTCCTACACATCTCTGGTCACAAGTATCTAAAGGAATGCCTTTATTCCATATTGATCTGTCCGTGCCTGAGGATCTGGAGGGGAGGCCCTCTTGGTTCTCCCACCATCCTCAGGGGCAAAGGGCTGGGCACCCGGGAGAGGGCCTTCTCAGTGGTTGCCTCCAGTGATGGAATGGTCTCTCCCTTGAGGTGCATCAGGCACCTTCACTTTATATGTTCAGGAGATGCCCTTATGTTTCATCATTCCCTCTCTAGGCTGGTTTAACTACAAAAACTGAACCTGGTCTATCTGCCTTTCTTTGCTTTTTTCATGCCAAAGGTGGGAAATTTGTTTTTGCTGCTGTCGAGGTCTTTAATGCCAAGATACCAGCCCAGTTTCTTTATGGATTGAAAATCTAGTCTACAGTTATTTCACATATTTTCAGTGCTTCTGAGTCCGAATTTCTATCGTTGAGTTGACTGCTATATTGGCTGCAGTCACGCCTAAGGTTTAATCCAGCTTCATTCCACTTTCATAGTGAGATAATGCATCAACAACGTGAGAAGCTGTTTTCCATTGCCACTCTCTAATTCGGAAAATTCATATTTGGGATAGATAATGTGAAAGAACATGACCGATCACTTTAGTGTTGTGTCCTCATGCTCTGCTGGTGGACTGAAGCTGGATTAAAACTTAGGTGTGAACACAGCAATTCCATCAACTAAGTATGGGATGTATAGCATGTATTTTTTAATTAAAATTCTTCTGTACTGTTTGTGAAGATCACAGGCTTTTGCAGCCTGAGCAGAGAAAGCAGGATTTTCTTTTTGGTTGTTTGTGTTATGCAGCTTCCAGGATTCCAGGAAGTAGGGGGCGGAGTTCCCGCCCAAACAGGAGGGTCATCTGACTCTCCTGTCCATTCAGGAGCTGGGGAGGAGGCCCTATATAAGCTACAGACATGCAGGGAAAAGGAAGAGTTTTGTTTTTGCTGATGGATTTTGAGCAGGGAAGTAGACAGGAGCTATTTAAGGCTGCCTGCCTGCTGCTCAGTTTGAGCTCTTCTCTCTTTTACAGAGAGAGGGAGAGATTGGATCTCTCTGGGGAGTAGAAGCAAGAGGCTTCTCTCTCTCCTGCAGGGTGTTTGAGCTGGTCTGGCAGGTCGGTAGGGGCTGAGGCTTAGTGAAGCACTCAGTCTCTTGGGGTGTAAAGCAAGGCCTTTCGCTGAGGCAAGGGACTGATTTGGGGGAGATCGAACTTGTGTTTGGACCCAGTTATATTGAGTTTGCTTGATACTGGAACTTATATGACCTGTTTCTTGAACCTTACAGCTAGTTAACCTGATGGAGGGACTAATGCTACCTTTATTCATACTAAACTTGAACTGAAGCTTAACCAAGCTATTTCTTTTGAGTTACACTATTTTGCCCTTTATTATCATTAGTTGCTGTATTTAATAAACACTTATTTGGTTTATTACTACAACTGAGTGTAATGGTTTTTCCGGTTACCAGTTCAAGTGGGAGGTGCATTTTCTAACCATATTTTGCACCAAGTTGCCCTGTATGCCTCGGCAGTTGGATACCCCTTTGCCACTGGGATTGTGGGGTGCTACGCTTAGGCTGGTAACCAGTGTCCTGGGGATAGAGGGGTCATCACAATGTTTGACTAGTTTAATCTTTTGCGTGCATTTGTATATTTGCATTTTGTCAGTTTTCGTGGCCTCCCCAATCATGCCTATCCCATTTTGGAGACTCTAAATTTTCATTTTGTTAAAAAAAGGTTTCATCTTGAACACGGACACCAGATTAATAACATTTTTTTGGCTAAAACTAGAGTCCTAAAAAGAGGCTGCATATAAGAAGAGGAGGCTAAAGTGGAACGGAACAATAAAACCTCCAAACAGACTGCAACCAAGAGTAGTAGAAAGCAAACAGAAACCAATCATTTCAAATCTAATAAAACATTTTGGAATTGCTGGAACAATCAGACTTTTTTGGATGGAAAGGGGGAAGTAACAACAATAACAACATTTATTTCTAGCGCCCTTTCCACCAAATTTGGTTTCAAATTTTAAACAAGCCTCTCTTTGAAAGGGTACAATAATTTGGTTTGAATTTGGTCCAAATGCCAGGATCTCAAAGGTGAAGTATTTTGTGTTGAGACTTTTTACAGATGACAGCGCTTGCACTTGGTAAATGCACAGCGGTTAGCATATGAGCTTGGAGTTCACATGCAAAAATAGAAACTCGGTTGCATTCCAAAAAGGAAGGTTTTATTGCTTTATGATTGCAAAGTAAATACTATGTAAATGCATGGATAAATGCTGAGTAAATGCATGAGTGTATGAAATAATACAGGTAAACAACTTAACCACTAAATATGAATATGGATAAACTATTATTAAGAACCAATATATAGAATACTGGTGAAGACAGTTATACATGTGGAAATCCATGATATTATGGAAAGGTAGAGGCCCATGTTTGTACATGTGACTTATCCTTATAAGAGACTGATTTCTATGAGAGGTCTTGGTTCTCATAACACTGATTTGCTTCCCACTGGAACATTTCTTGTTATGACTATGTTACGAGATTATGGTGCAGCTGTTATCCTGCAGGATGGAAGGCCTAGTATTTTCTCAATACAGTTGCACACTTTTTGCTGCTCTAACATTTTGAATCACAGCATTTTGCATATCCTATAAGCTCAGGTCCTTGCTCCAGAGTTGGCCCAGCACTGTCCAGGTGTGCTCCCACTTCTGGCCCTTGGAAACAGGCTAATAGGGAAGCATTTCTGAATTAAGGGGCTACCACTGTGGAGGCCCTCCACATGCCATCGCTTTTAATAACTCAGGATGTGATGATGCAAGTAGCAAGACCTCTCATGGTAATTGCAAGATATGGGCAGGTTTAATAAGGAGATGCTTAAGGACTTAGGTGAAGTCTGGGTGACAGACTTCCTTCATCTTGGCTTCTTTTTTCTCTTCTAAAAGGTCTTGTGCAACATGTGAAGAATTTCAAGGACTTACAGCTTGCATCACAAGAAGGACCTGATCATGAAAATGAAAAAGAGATGTGTGTCAGTCAAAGAAGACACAAACGGAATGGAGAAAGACAAGAAAGTTTAATAAGGAATCTTCCCTTTCCCATGGTTCTCATAAATACAAAAGAAAGAAGAGAGTAAACCATGTATTATGTAGGACAATACACAAATATAAATCATCAGCAAATGAACATCACAAACCCAACGCAAGGGGAAAACCAAGTGAAATAATGGAAAGTGCAGAGATTCTGGTTCAGACATTGAATTTTAGTCTAGATCAAGCTGGCCCTGACATACAGAGTCTTCAGAGACCTCAAACCAGGGAGAAACCATTTAAGTGTGTGGAATGTGAGAAACACTTCTGTGAGAAAGCACAGCTTATAATACATCAGAGAATCCACACAGGAGAAAAACCATATCAGTGTACCGAGTGTGGAAAGTGTTTCCGCCAAAAATCGCAATTTAATGTTCATAAGAAAAGGCACACAGGGGAGAGACCATTTAAATGTATGGAATGTGGGAAGAACTTTAGTCACAAATCACAGCTTGAAGTTCATAAGAGAATTCACACAGGAGAGAAACCGTTTAAATGTATGGAATGTGGAAAGAGCTTCAACCAGAAATCACAACATGATGTTCATCAAAGAATCCACACGGGGGAGAGACCATTTAAATGTATGGAATGCGGAAATGGCTTCACTCACAAATCCCAACTTGATGTTCATAAGACGATCCACACAGGAGAGAAACCATATCAGTGTGTGGTGTGTGAAAAGAGCTTCCGTCAGAAATCACAACTTAATGTTCACAAAAGAATCCACACCAGAGAGAAGCCATTTAAATGTATGGAATGTGGAAGGAGCTTCCGTCGGAAAGATGGCCTTATTAGGCATGAAAGAATCCACACCAGGGATAAATGCTATAAATGTATGGAGTGCGGAAAGAACTTCAGTCATGTTACAAAATTTCATTCTCATCAGCTAATTCACACAGGGGAGAAACCATGTAAATGCACAGATTGTGGAAGGAGTTTTATTCGGAATCACAGTCTTGCTGTCCATCAAAAAACCCACAGAAAGGAGGAGTCACATAAATGTATTAAGTGTGGAAAGAACTTTAATGGGAGGTCAAAACTCAAGCAGCATCAAATAATCCACACAGGGGAGAAACCTCATCAGTGTACGGAGTGTGGAAAGAGCTTCAGAACGAAAATGCAGGTTATCATGCACCAGAGAATCCACACAGGCGAGAAGCCATACAGATGTTTGGAGTGTGGGAAGAACTTCAGGGACAAGTCAACACTCAGTAGGCATCAGAGAATCCACACAGGGGAGAAACCCTATACGTGCCCAGAGCGCGGAAAGAGCTTCATCACGAAAATGCAAGTTACTATGCATCGGAGAATCCACACAGGGGAGAAACCCTACAGATGCTTACAGTGTGAGAAGAGCTTCAGTGACAAGTTGGCGCTCAATAGACATCAGAGGATCTGCGCAGGGGAGAAACCTTGCAAATGCATGGAGTGTGGAAAGAGCTTCAGAACAACAGCAGAGGTGATGTTATACCAGCGGACCCACACGGGTGAGAAACCCTACAAATGCACAGAGTGTGGGAAGAGCTTCATCACAAAAACACATTTCATTACGCATCAGAGAATCCACTGAGGGGAGAATCCGTATACATGTCCAGAGTGTGAGAAGAGCTTAAGTAACAGGTCAACACTCAATAGGCATCAAAGAATCCACACAGGGGAGAAACCTCACAAATGCGCCATGTGTGGAAAGAGCTTCAGAACTAGAACACATTTTGTTAGGCATCAGAGCATCCACACTGGGGAGAAACCATTTTAGTGTATGGTGTGTGGAAAGAGCTTTCGGTATATAGAACAGCGTAATGCACAGAAAATCACTCACACAGGCGAGAAGCCATTTGAGTGTGCAGATTGTGGAAAGAGCTTCGTTCAGAAATCACAGCTTATCGTGCACTGGCGTATCCATGCAGGGGGGAAGCCGTATAAATGAACAGGGTGTGTGAAGAGTTTCAGAACAAAAATGCAGGTTATTATGCACCAGAGAACCCACATGGGTGGGAGAGAAACCGCATAAGTGCATGGATTGTGGGAGAAGCTTTAGTCAGACAGGGCAACTTTGTCGACATAAGAGAACCCACACGGGAAAAATGTTAAAGCACGTGGAACACAGAGTTTCAGTCAAAAAGCCATCTTCAATACCCATTTTAAAGAATCATATACAGAGAATAAAGATTTAAATCTAATATGTGAGAAAACCCTCTAGAAGGTGTTACTTTTTAAATAACCCAATCCAGGGTGGGTGTGGGAGTTCGGAATGATTTTTGGAGCGCACATTACTCATGGAATCATAGAATCCAGGGTCATCCAGTCCAACCCCCTGCTCAATGCAGGATTCCCTAAACCATCCCTTGAAGATCTCCAATGAAGGAGAGCTCAACCCCTCCTGTGGCAACCTATTCCACTGACTGATCACCCTCGCAGTCAGGAAGTTTTTTCTAATATGTAATTTGTATTGACTCCATTCAAGTTTTGTACCGTTGTTTCTAGTCCTCCTATCTTCTGTAAGTGAGAATAGGGATGATCCCTCTGCACTGTGACAGCCCTTCACATACTTGAAGACCACTATCATGTCTCCTCTCAGTCTTCAATTCTGCAGGCTAAACGTTCCTAGGTCCTTCAAATGTTCTTCATAGGACACGGTTTCCAGACCACTAACCATTTTGGTAGTCCTCCTTTTGAGCTTGCTCTAGTTTGTCAATGTCCTTTTCTAAATTGGGGTGCCCAGAACTGGACTTAGTATGCTAGATGAGACCTGACCAATGCAGAATGAAGAAGAAAAATCTTTGCCAACCTGCATGGATGGAACCTAAGTGACTCAGAGAACCTTTGGTCTAGTGGTTAGGCAACCGGACTCTTATCTGGGAATACCGGGTTTGATTCTGCCCTCTCCCACAAAGCCAGCTGGGTGACCTTGGGTTAGTCACAGCTCTCTTCTGAGCTCTCACAGCCACACCTACCACACAGGGTGTCTATTGTGGGGAGAAGAACAGAAGGTTTGTCAGCCACTTTGAGGCCCCTGAAATGGGTGAAGAAAGTGGGGTAGAAAAGCCAACGCTTCTTATAGGAGTCACACAAAGCTGGTTTGAGGCTTGAGAGACATATTCATTTTTTTCTTTTCCCATTGATTTCCCTTGTTTTAATTTTTCTCCTGAGTGAGAAAACTGTAACTGCTGCCAACTTCAGCCTTCTCCCAGCGGATGTTTCTCAGCTGCAGGGCTCTCAGGGGAACAACAGCAAACCAGACAATTTCGCATCTCTTGCAATTAATTCTTGCTCCCTTTCATTTTGTCGTTTATGATTTCCAAGTGACAATCAATGCTAGGAAAGCAAAACAAGGTATTTAACCATTGTATTTCTGATAATTATAGGTTTAAGCAGCAGACCTTTGGCAACATCCCCTTAGCGTCTCAGGGCTCAGGTGCAGAGCTGGAGGGGTGTGTGTGGGAAACATGTTTGTGCAAAGTTACTTTGGCAAAACTTAGGAAGCGTCTAAAGGGAATTGGAATTCACAGGTCACTGCTATTGAAAAAATGTAAACAGGAGCCAGGAGGAGAGTCTTTGGGGACATATAGGAGTGTGCAGGCAAGATGAAGAAGCCACTAAATTTTTAGCCTCCCATAAATTGAATATTCACCTAGAAAAATACATAACTATTTCTATTCCATTACCCCTAAGAAAAATGTTTACCAGGGCTAGATTTGAACAACTTGGTATCATGATGGAATCTGGACGTTATTGTAATATCCCAAGAAGTAAGAGACTCTGTGTTTGGGGTGACGAATCTGTCGAGGATGTTGAACATTTTCTTATGGAATGATGAACTTTGATCTAGATTTTTACATCCAATATTGTCTAAGATACAGTCCTCCAACAGAAGTGATCTTATGTCTCTACTCTTACAAAGTCAAGAAAGAGCTTCAGTCTTTTTATCTTAAAAGCCATTAACCAAAAGAGCATATTTTCTGAAAGAAAAGAAGAAATAGAAAGTCGGTCACTTCCTTTGCCCTCTGTTCCTGTTTCTTTCTGTTTTTAATTGTATTGTTAGTTGAAATGTCTACATGGCTGATCAAATAAAATTTTGTCTGTCTGCCTATCTGGCTAAGAAGAAGCAGAAAATTAATATGAAGCAGCTTTTGGATGTGTAAAGAATAGGGATTTCCTCAAATGATTTTTTTTGGTGTTTGATTCATAACGAATCGAATGTTAGAAAATCTGTATTTCTTCCAATAGATCCCCTCTCAATGTGGTAGGATTCAATATTCGTATGAAATATCCAATACACATCTGATATGAACGAATACATATCCTCATGAATGCATATGCTTCCAATAGATATCGGATATACATATCCCATAACATATCCTCTCTGAAAGTGTCAAATCTGACCTGTATCTACTTTGAATCCATTCTTGCTCCATGTCAAATGCAATCTGGAGATGTGATTAGGGCAGCCACTTTCCCATCCAGATTATAATGAATATCCAAACTATTCATCTAAATGTCCGGAACATTTGTATTCGTATGAATGTTAATGTATTAATGTACTAACATTCTATTTGTGTACGAATGATGAATTCATAGAAATATCTATCTGTTGCCTGCCTGCCTGCCTATTTACGTTTTCTGGTGCACAGTTCTCAGGGTTCAGGAGGACAGTTCAATGAAGATGTCAGCCCAGTGCTCATCAGCAGTGGAAAAAGCTAATTCAATGCTGGGAATAATTAGGAAGGGAATA
>MTQE01003327.1:79613-90598 GCA_014337955.1 Aspidoscelis marmoratus
CTCAGGATAATAATGTAGCACTTGGGGAAGAAAATGCAGCCCAACAGCCCGGTGCTGGAGGCCAAGATGGAGAAGATCTGCACAGCCACCATGTATTTCCCCTTAGTGCTCAGGTATGTGGGTACAAAAGACACCCAAACACTGCAGAAGACCAGCATGCTGAAGGTGATCAACTTGGCCTCATTGAAAGATCCAGGAAGCTTCCTGGCTAGGAAAGCTACTGTGAAGCAGCCAGCAGATAGGGAGGCCATGTAGCCAAAGGAACCATAGAAAAGAATAACTGATCCTTCATTGCACTGCAGAATGATTTGCCCATGTTGAGAATGGAGATCTGATTCTGGGTATGGAGGAGACATCCACACCCAGATGATGCAAATAATAACCTGGACACCAGAGCAGGAAATGACAATAGTGTTGGCCAAACCTTTCCCTAACCATTTCCTTACCCTGTTCCCTGGTTCAGTGGCCAGAAAAGCCAGCACCACCATGATGGTTTTTGCCAGGACACAAGAGACAGAAATTGTGAAAATGATGCTGAAGGCTGTTTGACGCAGGAGACAGGTCATTCTTCCTGGTTGCCCAATAAACAGAAAGCAGGTAAGGAAGGAAAACAGCAGAGAGACGAGGAGGATGTAGGAGAGTTCCCGGTTGTTGGCTTTGACTAATGGAGTTTCTGTGTACTTTATGAAGATTCTGAGCACAAGGCCAGTGACAGAAGAGAACAACAAAATCAAGGAAACCAAGATCATCCCCAGATATTCTTCATAAGCAAGGAAGGTTAACATCTTTGGTATACACTGGTTATGGTTCTCATTTGGATAGAGATCTTCAGGGCATTTGGTGCAAGAGGCTGCATCTGAGAAGAAAGGTTAATTCAATTTTTCCCATTTCAGTCTTACTTCTCTAATCATCCGTGTTCTAGTACATTCTAAAACTAGATATTTCTGAGTGCGATATAATGGGGAGTGTGAGATTTTATGTAGATATATTGAAATATGTTTAGTTTCTGTTTTTATTTTGACACTGATCTTGTGGGGTATTTTCTAGCTAATAAAAATGTTTAACGTTGAATCCAGTTTGGACTGTGATATATTACAACAGCGATGAAAGTGAAATACAGAAATTAGTTAGAATGGCCATGTTCGGCCTCTGGACACTCTAAAGCAGTATTGAGTACTCCAGATGATGTGCTGGGTGTCTGTGGAGCAAAGACAATCTAATTAGAAATACATCTCTAATCCATGTAACTTTGGAGATTTGTCAGTTGGTTTGTATCATAAATGATGAAAGAACACAGATACGGTTGCTATAAAAATAATGTTACATTTCTAAAAGAATAGGAGTTGTTCCTCAAAATTATATGGAAATATGAATAGACCCTAATGCTATATATGAAGTGCAAAATCTGAAGCTTTTTAGCACTACAGTCCTTAGCCTGTAATGGACTAAGCCCGGTATACTCTGGGTACAGGAGGACCAGAGCAGCTAGAAATGCGAACAGTCATTCTGTACCCGGAGCATACCATCCTGCGCAGCTGCCTCATACACTGGGAGTCCCGCCCCCTGGCTGGCACGATTGGCTGCTGCAGCCCATGTCACCTGTTCTGTGATGCGCTAGCTAGCAGCCTGATGCAGGGGAGGGAAATCAGTCTGATTTGGTATGTTGTGTTGGTGTCTCTTGACACCGCTGGATTGCTCTCCCCATGTTGCTCTCTCACCGCGGCAGCATGTCATCACCCAAGGGGTGTGTCTGGACACCCCTGCCAGCCTCCCACTTGCTTCAGCAGCCAATTGGCATTGTCAGTTGGCTATTTCAGGGCTTTTCCAGTCGCTGACGTGAGCGGGACAATGGCAGGGGGTAATGACGTGCCGCCGTGGTGAGAGGGCGGCACTGGGAGGATGACGCAGGGGTGGCGAGGCATGCCACCCCAACATGCTGGAGCAGTTCCACACCCCCACACACATCAGGCTGCCAACCAGTGTGTCACAAAATGCATGTCGTGGCTTGCGGTGCCCAATCGCACCAGCCAGGTAGTGAGGCTCCTGCAGTGAGCCCCAGAGGAAGAGCGAATGCATATGGGTATGTATGAGATGCGTATGTACCCAAAGAGATATGAATATCTGAATTATTCATGGAAATACATACAAATGTATTTGTATCGAATCAAATTTGCAATTGTTTTTCGTTATTCAGATAGATTAGAATTTCTGAATATTCGATTCATTACTAATTCAAGTTGAAAATTGCATTAGTGCACATTTCTAAGTAGCATGTATTATCTAATAGAAGACAGTGATATTGGAGCAAGAATTTTTTATCCCTCAAACTCAATATCTGCATTCTACCTTGCTCCTTAATTCTTGGGATATTATCTTCAAACTGACTATCTTGTTTATCTTGTTTATAATCTCCCAGGACTTGTCCTTCACTTTGGAGGTCAGTAACCTTTGTGAGTGGAGATCATCCCTTCTCCACATGGGGAACAACCATAGCAGCAAATGGGCTTCTCTTCTATAGCCACCTTGGCGTATCCAGAGTGACACCTTTCGGTACACTGGGCCTGAGGCACTACCTGGTGATAAGAAGAAGGTAAATAAAAGTAAAGCAGCTTGTGGGTGTTAATAGGGGTGTCTTAAATGGTTCTCATTGAATCTCCAAGCTGTATTTCACTCTATACTCCCCTCTTATGAAGACATGTGACAGAAAATATACAAGGCTACCTTCAAGGACCCTCATTTTACCTGTCCTTCCCATCACAGCCTAAAAACCACATTTGTCTCCATTAATCACTAGTAGCTTCAAAACCCTGGTTTCCCCTCATTTCCAGAGGTCAAGTACACCACATCTGGCATTACCTCCTCCCAACTCTCATTTTGTCTTATAACTTCCACCAGCCCCAAGGCCGCCATTTGGTCCAATCCAAAGTCTCAAAATTTAGCATGTATTGCAAAAAGCTCCATGATCTATTGTCTACGCCCATTTTCCAAAGAATATGGAAGGCAGAGATCTCATTCATAGGATCTCACTTTCATATCTCTAAAATGAAAGCAGCGTTTTCTTCCTTACATACTTTGCAGCCACCCTCCAATGTTTAGGAATGGCAATTCCTAGCTGTGGTGTGTGTGTGTGTGTGTGTGATATTCAGTGATGGTACGGTGCACTGCACCGAAAATCACTTCTGGGGTATTCCAAGATCAAGGAGCTGTGCCATCTGCACACTTCCATGATCCAGACTGAGGTCCTGAGGCCAGATTGTTTGAGTAGATTGGATCAACGGCTTCTTGATTCAGATCTACTGCCATCCTGTGCAGGTGGATCAGCCCCTTGAGGGACCAGCCCTCTGTGATCTGGAAAATAATGTGCAGATATAGAGGCCCCAGATATGGATCAAAGGACTATGATCCAGATGTACCTCCTGATGCAGAAACAGCCAAAGAGAACCACTTTTTCCAATCCAGATTTATTAAGGCATTAGTGAGAGTAAAAGAAAGAAAAATTCCCCTGCCTTGTTCTCTTCTCCAGGCCACACAATTGCTTCAGAGTCAATGGTGAATGTTTGATCTGATGATGTCCATCCCTTGAAATCCCCAATTTTCCTTCCCTCACGAGTCTTATTTGGATGCAGCACCCAATTCACAATGTCAAAATCAGCCACTAGCTCTCCATTTTCATCCAAATATAGGCCACCCAAAGATATATTGGAAAACCAAAGACCTCTTAAGTAAGAATAAAGCTGAAAGGACCAAAAAGAAAAAAGAAAAAAGGATTATTTAACAGTCATAGAAGTCAACTGGGTGCTTGGTGTTTTCACCTCCTGTGAATCAGCCCAAAACCAAAATCACATCTATAATTAAATCCTTGTCTACTTACATAACACCTATGCTTAATCGGTTGCATTGGTTGCCAATTAGTCATTCAAAGGGCTTTTCTGCACTGAAAGGCCATGATCTCAACCAGTGAATCTTGACCTGTTGATTCAGATCTTGTTGAGACCAGGCCCTACATTAGCCTGCAAGTTTGCACAAGTTTCACTCCAGTACTTGAAGGACTGTGAAGAGTTAGGAATGAGCATTCCATGCCTTGGAGGCCTTGGGGAATCCATTTAAGCTATGCCTTTTGATTTATCCTCAAATGGGTCCCACAGTAGTCCAGAAAACAGAACTGTGTCTTCTGCATACCGCCGTGTTCTGGTTTAGCCTGCACTGGTCCACTGATGGACCTCAATACCAAGGTCTACCAATGATCTAGAACAAGGAATGTACTACTAGTAGGCAGGGCTTCCTATATTCCAAAATAACATGAAAAAGAAAGGCCCAAAGTGTTTTTGTTAGCATACAAGACCCTAGGAAACTTGGGACTCAAGTACTTGATGTGGCAAGAAGAAAATGTTTGAAATTTAACTTTGCATGGCTCTGTTATACGCAGTTATTCTTATCCATGGGACATACATACATATGATTTCCATTTTCCATTTTTATTTATATACCACCTTTCCAAACAAAATTTGCTCAAGGCGGTTCACAACAAATGGAAAAACAAAATACAATACAAATTCAATCATTATATCGAATAAGAATAATCAAAAATACATTACATGTTATAACAACTAATACAATATACAATAATGATAATTAGAGAAAAAAACCCTATAAAGAGGTGGGATAACTGGCTACTGAGTTGATAGAGATATAGGTATAGATGTAGGTATATTACATCATATGTACATAAATCCTTCCTCTACTTACTTTCCAAAACACTAGATAAATAAGATGAATCCGAACTAGGAGGATATCTTATTTGTAGCATTTTAGGGGGCTGTTGTGCCATATTCCAGGTTTCCTCTGAGAACCTAAATATTTGGATTTAGCTTAGTTTCTCAGAAGAAACCTGGAACAAGGCATAACAGTCCCCAAAATGCTATAAGTAAAATTGAGATCAGCTGTGAAAGCCTATGTACAACCAGGGTGGAGATCTGCCAATAACCAAACACTAAGAGCATTGCACCGCCCTTGCAAAAGTGCAATAAAGGCAGCAAAACAGACAACTAACATCCAGCTGCTCAGACAAAGATGAATTGATCTAACTGCACAACCATGAACAAGGAAGATCATCAGGATAACAAAGAACCAGCTGCCAGGAAGTTTCTTTCTTTTTAACACCTGAAGTAGTTTAATCCTTGGAATAATTAGTTTCCTACCTTTAATTAGTAAAGGAGGACTGGAAACTTATGGTAGCTGTTTAGTCCTACCCATTAGCAGACTGATTTGAATACTATTTGTCCTAGGAATAGAAGAAGTTGTATCGGTAGGCTATTATTTATTTTTTAACTCTGTACAGTTTTAAACTGCATCTCTGGTGGAAAGGGCAATATAAATAAATGTTTATTATTATTATATTATAAAATGACAGACACTAGCCTATCATGGGGGAAATCACAATATACCACAACATACCAATACTAAATGAAGATGTTACCTAGTTGGGTAGCAAAACATCTGCAAATGGAAAGGTGACATTAGTGAACTCTGTCAACTGAGTATCTTGGGCCTGACTTAAAGATATTCACCACTATAGCAAAATTCAGATGAAGAATATTTGAAATGAGTCAATGGATAAAATGGCAGATTAGAATATTGGATTTCAATTTAGTACCTGCCATGGCTGCATCCTTTGAAATGCCAGGTTGTTTCTTTCAGCCATCAATAAAGACCACCTGGATCTGGAGGTATAGGCCATATGTAAGGCCTGAGCTACAGCTTGGACATTGTAGTATGTGCCATAGCTGTCCCGAGACTGGACTTTTTCTTGCTCTTCTTTGGGCAGCGTTTCCAGGTTCTTCAGCTCTATGCATCTGGCTGAAGCTTTCGCAGACATTTTGTGCTTAAAAAAAAAGCAATCAAAATTTCTTAGGATAGACTCTTTGGTGGCAGAGGAAGGCGATTCATAGTACACACGTCTTGCAGTTTGTGGAGTTTTCATCACCAAGGACAAGAAACCGTGGAAATACTGGAATTCATCCAGAGGAAATCGAATAACAACATTACTTGTCCAGAACGCTGTTGTGATCCATAACTTGGATGTAATTTGCTTATTAAAAAGTATCGCTTGGAAAACACGCACATAGAATAAATCACTTTCTGCATTGCCATAATAAATAAACACATTGACTTTTGTCCAGGTGGCCAATTGCTTATGAAGAGATGACAGATTTTCAGCATTGTTCTTTTTGAATATTCCTGTGAAGGCCACACAAATTCCATGGCTGATTATCTTGGTCATGAAACTATTCATGAAGTTTTGGCCTTTTTTGCTTTCACGAGAAAAAAGGCCAATCCAAGTCCACCCAAAATGTAGGAGAAGCTTAATAATTCCCGGGTACTGGGCTTCTTCCCAGGGGGCCATTTGGAAGACAAAAGGCAGCTGAATTTTAGCCTTGAGAAGAAACCCAGAAGTGATCTGCTCAAAACAGAAGAGATATTAGAGGGTCATCTCTGGAACAAAAATGAGATATTTCTTTCCTAGGGGTTTGGACTAATAGAAATAATAATAATAAAAAACTATTTCTATGTTCAGGTCTTCAGTTTGTTAACCTGATGGTCTATATGAGGTGAAGGGGGAAGCTGCTTTGAGCAGTTTTAAGCCCAGCCTTGCCACATAATGTAGACACATAGCCTTTGAAATAATGGGATTCATCCCTGATAAATCCCTGATTTCTTGGGAGACCTGAAATTGTTTGAATACTATACACTGCAAAGTTGAATCTCATGCAGTTGCTTTTTTTCTTCCATCTCATTCCTCATCCCTCTCCATTCCTTACCTGTGGGATTTTATAGTTCCACAAGAGGCTTGAAATCATGCCAGAGGTGCCAAAATCCTCCCCTTCAATCACAGCCAACAGGTTTTTTCTTCTTCCACAGTTGTAGTTTGGGATATTGTCCATCCCATCAGAAAGAAGGTCTAGGGTGGTATCTGTGGTAGCTCTTCTACTGTAGCAGCTTTCTTCAATGTTATAACCCAGGGTGATGTTGGGCAAGAGATGACCCTGGTTGACCTCCTGGATGGCTAACACAAAGGCCAAGGTGCGCCAGAATCTAGCTCTTCTCCAACTGCATTAATAACAACAAACAACGTTTGAACACTTTTGCCAAGCTGGCATTTACCATAGAATGTGTGTAAGAAATTAAGACATTTTACACTGTGTGGAAACAACCCCTGTGGTCAAACAGCTTCACAAAGAAGCCCACAAAGCAGGACACAGGCACACAGCTTACCACACTCACAACCTCCATGCAGTGCAACACAACCTTGGAGGCATGTTTAATAAAGGGAATCAAAGCAACTGACAAAGCTTTCTCTTCTTCTTCCCACAACAGACACCCTGTACGCCAGGTGGGACTGCGAGAGCTCTGAAGGAGAGCTGTGACTATTCAGAGGACTATTCATACTGAATTACAGAGATCAAGAGGGCAGGTGTGCAACAGGTGCAAATCCAAGATACCTGTGCTCTCTTAGATATCCTCAAATTGAAAAACGGAGAGATGATTTGACCAGGATTAGTACCTGTTCCTCACAAGCATGTGAATGTGAAGATAGCGAAGTACAAGTTACTTACTCTTTTGGTCTATTTGAAGGAAGCTGGGAGAAGTTGGATAGTGGACATAGTCCCTGGAATGAAAGTGATAGCCCACCAATGACGTAGTCTCCTGGCTTGTAGTAATTCCGTGGATCGCTTTCATCCCTGATCAGATTAAGGAGGCATTTTGCCCTTTGTGCCTCGTTCACACTGTGGGGAAGGAACAGCAGCAACAGGACCAATGGCGTGATGGTCATGTTCCTTGGGAGAGCAAAGATCTTAGCAAATGCTGCCTGGATCCCAGACATGGCTTGTAGCTCACAGACCGAGGGAAGTCTTTGTTGTCTGTCCCAGCCTTGCATTGGATGGAGAGTTTCATTGTCTGGCACTTATTGCAAGCAAATGAGATGTTCCTGCACCACCTGAACTTACCACTGATGCTTTTTGTCTCTGTGGAGAAGCCCAAGAATAAAACACTGTGATCTAAATAATTACCTGAAGCATCTCCTCCTCAACCTATGTGGATCAAGGAGCAGGTGCAAAGATGGAAGAAAAAGAACAAACAATTTCAAGTCTTCACTGATAGGACTTCCCAGTGTGTCATAGGACAGCAAGGAAGGACCAAACCATGTCAAACTTTCAATGGGTGTTTGTTCCCAAGACTCAGGACGTGGCTGAAACCAGGCAATGCAATACTCAAAGGGCTACTCTGCCACTTGAGTTCAAGTTAGGAGAATGGGAGTAAACCTATAACATTTGGGCCATGAGAGGTGGGAAGGAAATAGCCAATTTACACTTTGTGACTGAAGTAGGATCTGGGTAGATGATGTATGGACTTCTCCTGGGCCAGAGTACTTTGCTGTGGCCAAGGAATAGAGTAGAAGACCATTTGCTTCCTTGACTTCAAGGGGTGGGAGAAGTTTGTGGATGGCTCTGTTTGCACCTACCATAATCATCATTCCATACTTATTTTTCCCTATTGTTCTTTACAGCAATTATTATTACTAAGGAAGAGGAAGAGGAGGAGGAGGAAAAAAGAATTAGTATTAGAAAAGGATGAGTTATTTCAAGTTATTGTTGCTTGTATATTTAAGTATCTAGCCAGAGTACCTTAACTATACGTCTTTGTGACATCCTCATGGTTAATTAAGTTGATTCATTGATGCCATGTATTGTTAGTGGACTTGGGGAATTTTGCTTGTCAGGATGTCACTTAGGAAACTGAGACTTCTAGGTTTAAAAAGTGTCAGACTAGCTTTGGTGCTGAAGGATGCCAGGCAGCAGGGAAGAGAGTCCTCAGAGGCTGTGACAGCTTTCACTGTTAAATAACTCAGAAAAATCACCTTTCAGACTGATAATGTGAAAATTACCGGTCAGTTTGTTGATGTGCTCTCTCTTGCTCTGAAAGTGGACTGAAGCTGGATTAAACCTTAGGTGTATTCACACTATGACCTCTAGTGAAGAAGTAGTGAACCTCCAGTGAAGAGGCTGTTACTGCCTCCAAGCGTACCTGCCCTCACCAGAAGTTCACACTTATTGATTAGGTGCAGGGCACCAAATCGTGCTCCACACTTTAACCAACGTTTACCAGACTACCTTAAGCGTCCAGCAGTGCGACTGTGCACACATTTCTGCTGCTCCGGTGTTGTCTGAGGTGCCGCACAAGTGCACAGGGAACCTCAAACAATCATAGATGCAGAGAGTCAGCATCATCAGGGTGCTGGCACTGACACCCCTGCCACTGTGGAGGGCACCGTAGCCAAAATAGTGGCACCCAGAAGAGGCCTGGCCCCCAAATTGAATAAGGTAAGAATTCAGTTGCAGGGGGAGGGAATGGCCAAAGCTGACTAGCATTCCAAGTGTGAGCGCAAGTCTATCTTGCTTAATTGTGCTCCTTTCCCATCCAGCAGATGGGAAGGGAAGTGTGAAAACGCCCTTTTAGTGTGACCAGAGCCAAAGTCAGTTTTCTTCAGTGTGAGCCAGTTTGGTCTGGTGGTTAGGGAGTCAAACTCTTATTTGGGAATACCGGGTTCAATTCCACCCTCCCCGGTGAAGCCAGCTGGGTGACCTTGGGTTAGTCACAGATCTCTTCTGAGCTCTTCCAGCCCCGCCTACCTCACACGATGTCTGTTGTGGCGAGAAGAATAGAAAAAGCTTTGTCAGCCACTTTGAGTCCCCTTAAATGGGTGAGAAAAGGGGGTAGAAAAGCCAATTCTTCTTCTTCTTCTTCTTCTTCTTTATTGGATGAGGGCCAATAAATTGAAGCTGAATCCAGACAAGACAGAGGTGCTGTGTGTCACAGGGTCTCGGGTCCGTGTAGTTGGGAGATACCCTGACTTTGATGGGGTTGCAGTGCCCTGGAAGGGACAGGTGCATAACTTGGGGGTACTCTTGGACTCCACGCTAACACTTGAAGCCCAGCTGGAAGCCGTGGCCAGGAGTGCCTACTCCTATCTATGGCTAGTCCGTCAACTGAAGCCTCTTCTCAGTAGGGACGACTTGGCCACAGTTATCCATGCTCTGGTAACCTCTAGATTGGACTACTGCAATGCACTCTACATGGGGCTGCCCTTGAAGACGGTTCGGAAGTTGCAGCTAGAGTGCTGACCGGAACGGCTAGCTGGATGCACATCACGCCGGTCTTAAAAGAATTGTACTGGCTGCCAATTTGCTACCGAGCCCAATTCAAGGCTTTGACTCTGACCTATAAGGCCCTCAAGGACTTGGGCCCCAAATATCTAAAGCAGTGGTTCTCAACCTGGGGGTTGGGACCCCTTTGGGGGTCAAATTACCCTTTCAGAGGAGTCGCGACGAGTCTCCCACCGCCCTTCCCTCCCACCTCCCAGCTGCTCTGCCCCTGTGGTTGGGAGTCTCCACAACATGAGGAACTCCATTAAGAGGTCATGGCATTAGGAAGGTTGAGAACCGCTGATCTAAAGGAACGCCTCCTCCCATATTGACATCTCCATGCCTTAAGATCAAGCTGTGAGGTTGGCGGGCACCCGGGAGAGAGCCTTCTCTGTGATGGCCCCCAGACTATGGAATAGCCTCCCCGCTGAGGTGCGTCATGCCCCTTTCTTATATATATTTAGGAAGGTGGTGAAGACACACCTCTTTACCCTGGCCTTTGGCTGAGCTGCTTATGTTTCCCCCCCAGTACAGACCCTATTATTTTAAACATATTGTGTATTGTTTTGTATTTGTTAAATTTTAAAAGTCTTTTAGTGTATACTCTGTTTTCAATCTGTTTTAAGGCTGTTACCTGCCCAGAGACCTTCGAGTATGGGGTGGAATAGAAATGTAAATACTAAATAGATAAAAATAAATATCTGGAAAGCTGGAGGTACATAGGAGACCTTTTTTGATCATTGAACCTGGACCTGTGCTACTAGTTCCATTTTAAAAATAGAA
>MTQE01003327.1:90651-100758 GCA_014337955.1 Aspidoscelis marmoratus
TGATCATTGAACCTGGACCTGTGCTACTAGTTCCATTTTAAAAATAGAAGCTTGCCTTCTTCCCCTCCTTCCCCTGCGCATCTCTGTATGTTCCAAGGAAATGCAGACTGAAGATGGAGTGTTCTGTCTAGTACATATGATGGGCACCAGGAAATAGCTACCAAAATTGATTGGGACAGTCTATGTAGGTATGATTTGGAGTAACTGCTAGAGATGTGAACAAACAAAAAGCAATTGTTAAATTCATCCTCGAAGTGAACATGTGTTCGGTTCCATTTGTTTCAAAACTGTTTAATCAAACAAAGAGATGTTTGCGATCTGTTTTGTTCAAAAACAGATGGCCACAGAAGGAAACTTCAGTGCTGAGGAACTTCCATTCCCTCCCCTTGAAGGTATCACAGGGCAGCAAATGGCCCTGCACTCCATTCCTGGGCCAGAGCAAAACATTCTGGCTCAGGATCTGGCCCTCCAGCATCCGCCCAGATGCTTCTTAAGTCACAAACAGGACTTTCCTTGGGTCTTTCCTTCCCACCGTCCCTGCTTCATATGTTAAAGGTTTAATGGTGTTGTGTTATCTTCAGCCACATCCAGTATCTTGGGAACAGACACCTATTAAAAGTCTGAAAACTTGGTGCTGCCTTGCTATTTTATGTCAGACGGGGAGCTATGGTCAGTGAGGACTTGAAATAATTTATTGTTTTTGCCCCAGCTTGACACCTGCTCCTTGGTCCACACAGGATGCAGAGGAGATGGTTCATATAATTATTTAGATCATAGTACTTTATTCTTCATCTCTCCATCCAAACACCTGGGTTCCCCCACAGAGACTAAAACCATTGACAGTAAGTTCAGGTGGAGCAGGAGCATCTTCTCACTTGCCTGCACTAGGTGCCAGATAATAAAATCCTCCATCCCAAGTCAAGGTTGGGATAGACAACAGTAGTTTCTTCTCTTTGTCCTTGAGTCGGAAGCCATGTCTGGGATCAAGGTGCCACTGGCTGAGATCTTTGCTGTCCCAAAGGACAGGGCCAACATAGGCAGAACTAGCATAGCTTTGCTGCTCCTGTTGCTGCTGCTGCTTCCCCCCCACAGAATCTGTGAAGCACAAAGGGCAAAATGCCTCCTTAGCCTGAAAAGCCGTGATATTGAATTACGGAATTACTACAAGGCAGGAGACTATGTGGTTGGTGGGGTAACATTTCTTGGCACAGTACAGTCCCAACCGTACAGGTTTGACAAGGATCCATTTTGGAGACGGGAAATGTAAGTAACTTGGACTTTACTAGCTTCACTTTCACTGTCCTTGCTGGAGGAAGAAGAAGAGTTGATTTTTCTACCTCGCTTTTCTCACCCATTTAAGGGCACTCAAAGCGGCTGACAAAGCTTTTCTATTCTTTTCACAACAGAACACCCTGTGAGGTAGGTGGGGTTGTGAGAGCTCAGAAGAGGGCTGTGACTAGCCCAAGGTCATCCAACTGGCTTGATGGGGGTGGGCGGAATCGAACCCAGTATTCCCAGATAAGAGTCCGGCTCCCTAACCACTAGACCAAGTCCAAATCCTGGACAAATGGTATCTCTTTTTTTTCAGATTGAGGACATCTAAGGGAGCACACGTATCTTGGAGGGGCATCTGTTGCATGCCTGTCCCCTTGAGATCTGATTTTCTATAGGAATAGTATGTTTACAGTGTCAAATTGGCATTCAGTGTGTTAGCTAATGGTACTCCAGTATAGGTTCAGTTTAGGCAGGTCCATGTTTAAAAAATTAGCCATTGGTGCACAGAGTGACTTCTTCCCCATGGAGGTAAAGCTTGGAGATGAATCTGGTGGTGGCACAATGCCATTGGGTTTCTGATACAGAGCAGGGGATGGATGGCTGGACTGTATGACCTCAATGGAGCCCAGCCATCTCAGGAAATCTGCTCAGGGGACCAAAATTTTATGTGGGGAAACTTCATCAATTTACCATATATGGGTGAGTTACTGAGAAAAAGGGACAGGGAAATCATCATTGCATTTGAGGAGATCATAGACTGCACCCCAGAGCATTGGCTGCTTTGCGGGAGGAAGGGCATGTAGGAGGTTCTTTGCCTCTAAGCTGTAAAGTTTAACACCTCCCAAATCTAGATAATACACAAACATTGTGCCTTTCTGGAGGGATGATAAGGTGTGGGGAGATGTCACAATTCTATAGCAGCTGTCCTGATTGCCTCAAGAATCAAATTTTGCAAAAGGTTTAACAAATGATTGCCTTCAAACAAACAACTGGCATTTTCTAGTTGCCCAAGACACCACTTGGTTGCTGCAGTTGTTTCTTTGTAGCTCTGTATATTCCCGTAGGAATCTTGGGATAACCTGTGGGAGGAAACAAATCCACTTTCAACACAGCAGACTTTTTTTCTGCATTCAACATGGCTATGGGGTAGGGACACACATGAATATTTGCAATATTTGTTATTCATTTGCATTCATACAAATACAGACATTTGTACTCGAATCATATGTTACAATATTTGTATACTAACATTCATATGAATACAAATGTTTCCGGACATCCGTACAAATAGTTTGGACACTCGTTAGATTGGGGGTGTGGAAAAAGGGCGTGCCGGTTGCATCTGCAATGGCTCCAGATTGCATTCGACGTGGATTGACAGAGACCTAAAAGCGGATTCCTGTTGGATTTGCCAGTTTCAGAGTGCAGATATGTTATGGGTACATATCGGATATGTATTGGATTCATTTGTATCAGATACGTATTTGTCTGTATTGGATATGTATCCAATACGGATTCATTTGTATCCAATATGTATAAAATAGATTCGTATCGGATAGAATTTTACCACATTCGAATGTGATCTATTTGTACGAATATGGATTTTCAAATGTTCAATTTGTTACGAATTGAATATCAAACATGGGGTGTTTTTCCACGGTCACTAGAAGTACCCATTAAGTACCCATTAATGGGTACAAAAATGCCATTTCGTACCCATTAATGGGTACTTAAGGGGTACTTTTAGTGACAATGGAAAAACACCCATGCTTTCATGCCCACCCCTACTATGGAGGGCACCCATGTAGCCTCAAAGTCCATAGTCCACACAGTTTTAGCTATGTATGTAAGACAGTAATGGGCACAACAGCAAGCCTGTTCCAGGATGACAAATATTCATTTCTTATCTGCTTATCATTCTATGGAAAATGTCAGTTTGACAGAGGTGTTCAGGTGTGTTTTTTTATGCTTGTTGCAGATGGTCATTAGAAACCTACTGGAAAGCCTTGGGCTTTCCATTAGCCATTCAGGAGATCAACCAGAACCCTAAACTCTTACCCAACATCACTCTGGGCTACAACATTGAGGAAAGCTATCACAGTAGCAGAATGACCTCAGAATCCGTGCTTGACCTTCTTGCTGATGGGATGTACAATATTCCAAACTACAACTGTGGAGGAAGAAAAAACTTGTTGGCTGTGATTGAAGGGGAGGATTCTGACATCTCTGGCCTGATTTCAACCCTCTCAAGCAACAATAAAATCCCACAGGTAAGGAATAGAGAGAGATGAAGTGGAAGAGAAATGCAACTACATGAAGTTCATTTTTGCAGTGTCCAGAGTCCAGGCAACACCCTGGGAATACTGGGTTTGATTCTGCCCTACCCCATAAAGCCAACTGGGTGACCTTGGGCTAGACACAGCTCCCTTCTGAGCTCTCACGACATCACCTACCTCACGTATCTAATATTCTTATGAATAGATACAAATGTATTTGTATTGGTTTGAATGTTTAGACAATCATTTTTTTCTTTATCTATACAAATTCGGATATTTGAATATTTGATTTGAATAAATCAAATTCAAAAATTGCATTCATGCACACACCTATTCATTTTCTTTTCAGAGGTGAGACATTCATGTGGTTCTGAAGTTAGTACCAATGTTGTAGGTGACTTTGTTTATTTGAGTGTTTATATCCCATCCTTCTTTGAAGGGTCCCAGGTACAGATTAAGGTGAAAGGAAACATCTCTATTTACACATAAAGTGCTGTTGCAAGGCATACTTGGGTGTAGGGATATGAAAGACTGTTTGTAACATTCGTTAATTGTATGACTCCATATGAATTGAATGTTACGACTTTCGTACATTCACATGAATACGAATGTTTTGGAACATTTATACAAATAGTCCGTACATTTGATAAACTGGGGATAAGTATCGGATATGTATCAATACGTATGTGTTGGCATAGGATACGTATCTGATATGTATCCAATATGTATGCGTTTGTATAGGATCCGTATGCATTTGTATCAGATATTCGTATGAATTCATACTAATACATTCATATCTATTTGAATGAATGCAAACTTTCTATGTCTGATTTGTTCTGAAGTGAATGCCAAAAACCTATTCATGTTCATCCCTACTTTGATGACTTCTGTACATGCACAGTAGCATGTGCCTTAGGGGCCACTTCTGTGCCCTGGAGCTCTTTCCCTGACCCCAGAGAAGGCTGGGCATGGATGCCCAGCTTGTCCCAACCTAAATTCTTCAGGGCCCAGAAATAATGCTGCAAGTTTTCAGCAAATGCCATGCTGCCCATTGCTGTATTTGCAGAGGAAAATTTGAGTGGAGTGTTTGTAAATGGAGCGTTCCTGGGTAATCGATAGGGTTCCCCAAATGGAAGTGGACCAAATCACACATTGTGCTCCAGGAGTCCTCCTGACATGGTCCCAAGGGGCTGTCTGGACTGCACCATCGTCATACTTGGAGTATTAAGGCTATTACTTTTGTAGGTATTAATTACTAGACGCATAGTCTGAGATATTGGGCCTATTCACACTACAGCCCGTAGTGTATAATTAAGGAAGTTATGAGGAAGAACATCCACACCTTGAGGAAGCTGTTACAGCCCCCAGGTGCCCCCTGCCTTCCCAGAATTATGCACGCAATTGTGCTCCACACCTTTACTAACTTTATCCAATTCCTTACCTGGTACATCCAACAGTGAGTATTCGCACCTTTTCTGGTGCTCCGGGGTCATCTGAGGTGCCCCACAAGCAAAATGGCAGTGCTCAGAAGAAGAGCTGCAGCGCGATTGAACACAGGTGAGTGGGCTGTAGTTAGCTAGTGCTTGCAAGTGTGAGTGCTAGTTAATATTGGATGATTCCACTCCTTTTCCGTCCAGCGGATGGGAAGGGAAGTGCAAAATCGCCCATTTCCATGGACCTTTCCGTGCAATCCCTTTGTTTTTAAAAGATACAGATATTTTTTAGTGCTCTCATGAATGCTTACATTAACATTTTTTAAAAATATGTAAAGGTTTTAGAGCAATACGATGGGTCTGCTTGCCTTGTCTGTTTGATAAGCCTTCATGGTAGCCTTGTCTGCTTCATGAACAAGAAAGACAGGAACACTTAACAACTAGACTCTTGCTAGCTTGTCAACTCTTCAGGTAAAAAAGATCTCATCTTTCTTCTGGAGATGACCCTATAATATCTCTTCTCTGCCTAAGCAGATCAGTTTTGGGTTCCATCTGAAGGCTGAAACTCAGCTGCCTTTTGTCTTCCGAATGGCCCCATGGGAAGAAGCTCAATACCTGGGAATTATTAAGCTTCTCCTACATTTTCGATGGACTTGGATCGGTCTTTTTTTTCATAAGAGTGACAAAGGGGAAAGATTTGTGAATGGTTTGATGACCAAGATAATTAACCATGGAATTTGTGTGGCCTTCACAGAAGAAATCAACACAAGTATTAAAGATGGATATCTGAAGTCTGTTCGGGACCTATGGGTCACCTGGACAAAAGCCAATGTTTTTCTTTATTATTGCACCTCAGAAATAGAATTTGGTTACATGTGTGCTTTACAAAAGATCCTTTGTGAGAATCAGATAACATCAAAATTATGGATCACAACAGCTTTCCGGACAATCAATATTGGTCTAAGTATGAGTCTAGGTCTAGAATATTTACAATTTGCCCATGGTTCCTTGTCCTTTATGATGAAGAATCCCATAAATTCAATACATATGCTGCACCAACAATTTTCTTTTCATCCTAAAGACTATAGGGCGAGAATATTTGATTGCTTTTCTTCTAAGCACAAGATGTCTGTTAAGTCTTCAGAAAGATGCACAGAGAAGAATCTGGTGACACTATCCCGACAAGAGCATGAAAAACTCCATTCTGAGGATGGCTATGCCACATACAACAGCGTCCAAGCTTTAGCTCAGGCCTTACATATGGCCTATACATCCAGATCTAGATGGTCATTATTGGTGGGTGAAAGAAACAAAGTGGCATTTCAAAGGATGCAGCCATGGCAGGTACTAAGTTGAAACCCAGCATTCTGGTTGGCCATTGTATCCTTTAGCTTATTTCAAATCTTATTGATCATCTGACTTTTCAATAGTAGTGAATATCAGTAGTTCCGGCCTGAGGCCCTGAGTTTGTAGAGTTCACTACCATGCATTTTCAATTTGGAGATGTCTTGCTACCTGACCAGGTACCATCTTCCCTCACTTGCAGTTGGCAGTGGATTATATCAAAGTTCATATTGTGATCCTTGTCCATAATAGGTTGGTTTCTGTGCTTTGCCTTTGCTTTCCCAGCAGCTGGATTTTTGTTGTGTCATCTTGATAATCTTCCTTGTTCATGATTGTGCAGTTGGGTTGATTCATCTTTGCACGAGCAGCTGAATGTTAGTTCCTTGTTGTGTTGCATGTGTTGCACAGTTGCATGAGAGGTGTCATGCTCTTATCATTTGGCATTTGGTAAATTATCTTCTTGTTTGGATTCAATTTATATCTTATCCAGCACAGCTCCATCTAACACAAGGGTTCCGTTTGAGCAAATAGTTACTCTTTATGAAATCCTGTTAGAGGAGCAATAGGCTTCATTGTAAATCCAGGTGTTAGGTTTCCATACCACAGAAGTTCCACTCAGCACCATATATCCATGGATTTTCTCTCCTTCCTTTCTGACCTTGAAGCCATGTTGTTCCCCGTAACACTACCTTTTCGACCGCAATAGGGACAACACCAAACAAAAATAATTTTCCATGTGACCTCTGATCTCAACTGTGATTTTGAATGTATCAAATATTCACGCGTATCTCTAGTCTGCATTCTAGAGATGTGACCGAATATTCTAAGCATTCAAAATCTGATCAAATTCATTTGAATGCGGACATTCAAATTCAAATTGAGTGTCTTCACATTCAAATTTAGACATTCAAATGAATTTCAAATGTTCCAAAACATTTGTTTGAATCATTTGAATGTACGGATACGTGTACATTACATACGTATCTGTATGCATTTGCACTTATAAAACAGAAAGAAAACAGGATGCATATGGGATAAAACGGGATGCATAAGGAATGCACACAGATTCGTAAAACCAATATGAATGTTGTTGACATTTGTATCTTCAAATTCATATCTAACATTGAAACAAATAGATTCAAATGCATCGGATTCGAATCAATTTTTGTTGCATTTGGATTTTAAACATTTGAATTAAATCAATTGTTCTGACATTTGACTCAAATTCGAAAGCGAAAAAAAAAAAAAAAGGTTTGTGCACGCCCTACTGCATTCTGATGCAAACTCTGCCAGGCCTCACTTGTGGCCTGCTATATCTTGCGCTAGCATGTTGATAGGAGGCCCCTATTCTGGGATATCTTCCAGAATAAAATATCTTCCAGGTGCGAATAGGCCCCAGGTTCATTTCGTTTGCAGTTTGTACAAATGGGACGGTGACACTGCCCTGAAGGGGCTTTTTTCTGGCTTCCTACTTTTAACTTGGTGATTTTAGTCATGGGAGGAAAAGCATGAGCATCCTCCAACATTCGATTCAATTTGAATAGAATATCTGAAGATTCAATTCAATTTGAATAGAATATCTAAAGATTCAATTCAATTTGAATCTTCAGAATCCGAATCTAACAAAATCCAATTTGGATTGAATACATTCAAATCTTTTCGTTTGAACGTTGGATTTGAATTTGAAGATACGAATGTTGACAACATTTGTATTTGAAGATACAAATGTTGACAACATTCATATGTGTCATACGTATCCGGACACATTCATGCACATACTGGTTTTATCAAGTATGCATGCTGTTTATGTCCTGTAGTATCCACGCAAATGTGTAGAGATACGTATAAGATGTGTACAGATATGTATGACACATATGTAAGATGCATACAAATCTGAAATATTCAAATGTTTCAGAAGATTTGAAATTAGTTCGAACGTTATAGATTTGAATGCCCACATTCAATCAAATTTGATCGAATTTTGAATGTTTAGAGTATTTGTGCAAATCCCTACTCAGTTGGCTCTTGTGGTTTTTAAATAATTTTTTTTCTTTTTGTCATTGCAGTTTCATTTTTATTTAAGAAGTCTCTGGTTTTCAAACACCTCTTTGGGTGGACAATATCTGGATGAAAATGGAGAGAAAGTAACTGATTTTGAAATTGTGAATTGGGTGCTGCATCCCAATAATACTTCTGAGTTGAAGAAGATTGGGGAGATTAAGGGATGGACATCATCAGGTCAAACACTCACCATTGATCCTGAAGCGATTGTGTGGCCTGGAGAACAGAACAAGGCAGGACAAACCTTTTTTTGCACTGATTGATCTCAAGTGTTTTTATAAACCTCGATTGGAAAATGTGTTTCTCTTTCACTCATCTCACAAATTCTCTTCAGTCTGGAAAGACGGTGTTTAAGAGGGGACCTGACTGAAGTATATAAAATTACACACAGTATAGAAAAGGTGGATAGAGAACATTTTTCTCTATCACACAACACTAGAAGCAGGGGGCACTCCTGGTGGTGGGTAGGAGTGTCAGATCAGACAAGGGTAAGTATTTCTTCACCCAGAGGGTCATCAGTCTATGGAATTTGCTGCTCGAAGAGGTGGTAATAGCTCCCAGCCTAGATGGCTTTAAGGAAGGGCTAGACAAATTTATGGATGACAGATATATCAATGGCTACTAGAATGGATGCCTAAGTACATCCTCCAGGCTGGGGGGACAAGCAGGATGTTTCTAAGGCCATTTGCTGGGATTCGAGAGCAGGAGAAGGTTTGCCCTTGTCTCTTCTTGCAATGCCCATGGGCAATTAGTGGGCCACTGTTTGCGACAGGATGCTGGACTAGATAAGCGGGGTAGAAAATCCCCGTCTTCATCTTCGTCTTCTTCTTAAAAGGAGGCTATGAACAGATACAAGGCTTTGTGATCCAATAAGAATCTTTTCAAGCACCCCCATTAACATTCACAAGCTGCCTTATTTTCCTTTCCCTTATTTTTCTCATTAGACCATACCCCATGCCCAGTGTACCGAAAGCTGTCACTCTGGATATGCCAAGGTGGCAAAAGAAGGGGAGCCTATTTGCTGCTATGGTTGCTCCCCATGTGCAGAAGGGATGATCTCCACTCAAGAAGGTTAGTGACATTTAAGGTGAAGAAAAAGTACTGAGAGGTTATAAATTAGACAATCCAAATATCACATGAATCCAAATATCACAGGAATTAAGCAGTGGGGCAGAACGCAGATATCAAGTTTTGAGAGAAAGAAAACTCTTGCTCCAATTTCACCATCGTTCAGCAGTTAATATATCACTGTTAAGGATGCATTCAAAATTAAACCTTTTTGATTGAGTATAAAAGTTTCACAAAGAAGTATTGTAGAAATGTTCCAAACTGTTTTATTCAAACCCAGTTTGAAGTGTTCATTTTCATTTTCTTTGAGATGGGCATGAATATTCATAACATTTGTTAATCGTATGAATTTGCAACTGCTGCTCTCATTTGCTTAGTGTCTGTGCCAATGTGATTTTGTTCTGTTTTGTTACTTCTCTCTCCTTTACCTGGTGCTTGATTTAGGGGCAAGGAGTCTTTTTTCCACTAGGACATAGAACCCTTCTAAGACCCCACTAGGAACCTGCTTAGTACCTGATTGGTACTAATCGGGAAGACCCTGGCCTCACCTGGACCTCAATGAAGGCCCCATCTGCAAGGCCCTGTCCCCATGAGAGCAGGGGAAGGATGGGATATTTTGAGAAATGCAATATTAGAAGCGCAATCATTAA
>MTQE01003327.1:120211-132409 GCA_014337955.1 Aspidoscelis marmoratus
GTATGCATCATCTGGCTGTTGGTGTCTCCTCCATACCCAGACTCTGACCTACACTCTGAACCTGGTCAGATCATCCTGCAGTGCAGTGATGGATCAGTTGTCTTCTTTTATGGTTCCCTAGGCTACATGGGCTTCCTGGCTGCCATCTGCTTCACAGTAGCTTTCTTAGCCAGGAAGCTTCCTGGATCCTACAATGAGGCCAAATTGATCACCTTCAGCATGCTGGTCTTCTGCAGTGTTTGGGTGTCTTTTGTGCCCACATACCTGAGCACCAAAGGGAAATATATGGTGGCTGTGCAGATCTTCTCCATTTTGGCCTCTAGCACTGGGCTCTTAGGCTGCATTTTCTTCCCCAAGTGCTACATTATTATACTGAGACCTGATCTCAATACGAAGGGACATTTGACAACTAGAATGTTTCCCATCTAGCTGCTATGCTTAAAAGTAGCAATGAATTTTTTTGCAATTGTGAGTTGGTGATGGTTTTGCTTTTGTTTTCTTCAGAATGCACAAAAGGAATTAGTGTACAACTGTGTGAGACAGGATGCTGGGCATGGTGGGCTGTGGACTGGTCCAGGGGCCCTTTTCTTGTGTGTGTGTGGTTTTTTTGTGTGTCTTGAATTAATAAAATAAAACAA
The DNA here is from genome assembly GCA_014337955.1 of Aspidoscelis marmoratus. Taxonomy (NCBI): domain Eukaryota; kingdom Metazoa; phylum Chordata; class Lepidosauria; order Squamata; family Teiidae; genus Aspidoscelis; species Aspidoscelis marmoratus. The sequence continues at coordinate 120,850 of MTQE01003327.1, forward strand.
AGTTTATTTTATGTTTGTAATTATATTCTGCCCTTTACCCAGAGATTCTGGAGTGGTTTACAACATTAAAAAGTTTAACTGTATAATATAGGGATATGCACAAATGCTTTTTGCATTCAATTTGTACGGAATTGAATGTAAGAAAATTTGTATTCATTTGAATAGATCCCCTTCACGTGTAGTAGGATTCTATTTGATACAAATGTTCTATATGAATTTGATATGAACATCTGATACAAATTGCATACATATCCCATATGTATCCCATATTTATCCAGTACGTATCCCCAACGTATCAAATCCGCCCTGAATCTACTTTGAATCCACTCTCAATCCACACTGAATGCACTCTGGATCCATTGCAGATGTGACTGGCACAGCTGCTTTTCCACCTCCCCAGATTCACAAATGTAATGAACCTTTGTACTAATGTTCCAAAGAGTTTGTTTAAATACATATGCCAATGTATGAATGTCCTAACATTCTATTCATATACTAATGCATGGATTTATTTATTCATTTATTTGTATTTCTATCTGACCCTATACCTGAAGGTCTGAGGGTGGGTTACAATATTATATTAATCTTAGATAGGTCCCTGCCTTCAGGCTTACAATCTAAAGAGAAAAGGTACAGAAGGAAAATGGTGTGGGAGGGAACAGGGAACAGCAAAAAGCAAGCATTTGAGGTCTTCAGTTCCAGTTCTTCAGTTCATTTCTTATTGTTGGTATTTTCCTATTTACTTTGAATTTTCTCTTCATTGATGACTAAACTTGATGATGTTAGAAATGGTCAGCTGGCATCTACTCAGCCCCACCCTGCTCGGCCTCAGGACCAGATGTTTTCTCAGCTGGTGGATTGGCTGCTGTACTCTCTTTGCCATCTTGTGGTTTAAGGTTTTCTGGGTGTCTGCATTGGTAGTTGAAGTTGCGTCGGTACTGTTGAGGTGGCTGCTTTCCCCGGGCTTCATCACCCTGGTTCTCTTCATCTTCTTTGTTGTTTTAGTAGTTCTGTTGGTAGTTGCACAGAGGTCTCCAGTGTTGGGGATACCATCTGTACTGGTTGTGATTGCTGCACGTTTGAGTTTTACATGGTAGCCTCAAAGTGACTGCTGTTTAGCACCACCCAGGGAGCATGTGAGACTTAGGGAGCATCACATGTACACATATTGAATGTTATGAATATTCAGGCACATCCCTAGTATAATACATAAACATAAGGAAAGTACATTATAATATTTAGCCTTTTAACTTTGCAGTGGTGACTGTGACTAGTCCCTGTAGGAAAATGCTAGGCACAGACTAATAAAGCTGTTTGGGAACTCAGACCAAGCATTATGAATGATGAGAGAACTTTTTTAGGAATGCTGGACAGAATTGGTGGATTCAAATTGAATTTTTGTTCTTCACTTGATTGAGATATAGCCTTGAGTGGAGGACAGGTCATCAACATCAAGATCACAACTGAGATTCTCAGCACTCAGAGTCACATAAGCACTGATTCTCTTTGTTTCCCTTTTCCTGCCACTTCTCCTGCTAACACCTCCTTTTAGTTCAAATTGAATCCTTAGCCGCACCTGCTGGTTGGACTTTAGGAACAGAACCTCTCCCTGCCCAAGAATTGAAAGTGTGTAAAAAAGGGACTCCTGGAGCAATCCAGTACAGTCCTTCTCCCGGTCTTCTATGGTTTCTCCTTCAGTTGCTACTGTGGCATTTCCTCCCATCTTCTATTCTCCACATTGCTATCATCTGCTGACATACCATTAGAAAAATCCTGTCCAATAGGCTGTAGTCTACTTCATTTTGCTTGCTAACTGTTCATTGGATTTCTCACTGCTTCACACTGAAATTGCTGAGAAACCTTCACTAGAACTGTGCCAAAGCTTCAGTAGCAATTTAGAGCTGACCCACATCTCTGCAGTTCTGCCATTACTGAATTGGCAATTCTCCATCTCTGTGACTCCATTGAAGAGGTTCCCTGACTGGAGTTTCACCCCTTCCGACTCAGCTATGCTCGTTTTCAATGCCATTGAAAGTGAGAAACCCTCTGGTCCTGGCAGGGACATATTTTCTGGTTTAGTTTAGGATATTTTAGGGTAGATTCCTTCCTCTTTCATTCAAAAACCTGTGGGCCAGGCTACCATTCCTTATTTGGCAGTCACACATGTGCTGTGCCTACTAGGATAAGCAGTGCTATTTGGAAATTCCTTCTTTTTATGTTTTGTCCATTTGACAACTCCCTATCTGTTGCTTTTTTTTTTAAAAAAATTGCCACTTGTGCTTCATACTTTGTATTTGCTTCTATTTTGCTAATAAAACTATTATTTAATTAAATAAATTGACTTAAAGACATTTTACCTTGCTGCCTGCTTCCTTTTTACAGATTTCTTTTCCAGTTTTTGATTTTCCAATCCTCTAGTGCTAAAGACCCCTCACTTTGGGTTGGTTGGATTGAGCTAGTTTCCCCTCAAAAACACAAGACTTGACCACAGCTCATAACAGATATTTCTTTATAACAGTCATAAGACACACTCAGGAAAATATTACTCATGTTGAAATGTGGCTGGCTCCAACTGTAAAGAGGGAACCTATACTGCCTTATAGGACTTGCCACTTAAACCTGGCGAAATTATTTTAGAAATAAGAAAATATGGCTCAAGAAGAAACAGGAAGTGCCATAGCTCTTGCGTGCTTGCAGTTAGCTAGAATATGTCTGTATGTTTTCTATAAATTGTGTTCTCAAACCTTTACCAGCAAGGGGAACAATCCTATCTTTTCTCTTCCCCTTGCAAGGTATCAATAAACAATTGTTTTCATGTCCAGGAGAGCTTGTCTGTTTGAAACGTCTTCCATGACAGCTTTCCACCACACCCTGTCTCTTGGAAAAAAATCTGTTAAAAGTTTGGAATCTATTGGTACAGGGAAGTTGTATCAGTGAGATTTGAAATAGTTTATAATTATTCTTCCAGCTTCGCACCTGCTTTCCAATTCACATAGGTTGCAGAGGAGAAACTTCATATAATTATTTAGATTGTAGTGCTTTCTTCTTCTCGTCTCTATCTAAGCACCTGGGCTTCCCCTAGAGATCAAAATCATCAATGGTAAGTTCAGATGGAGCTGGAACTCATTTCACTCGCTTGCAATAGATGCCAGATAATAAAACTCTCCATCCCAATGCAAGATTGGGACAGACAACAGGAGATACTCCCCCCCCCCCGCATCCTTGAGCCAGAAGCCATGCCTGGGATCCAGATGCCATTTGCTGAAATCCTTGCTCTCCCAAGGACCATGGCCATCGCAAGCAGAACCAGCATTGCTTCATTGCTCCTGTTGCTGCTGCTGCTGTCCCCCAGAGTCTGTGAGGCAGAAAAGGCAAAATGCCTCCTTAATCTGATCAGGGGTGAAAGTGATCCATGGAATTACTACAAGCCAGGAGACTACGTCATTGGTGGGCTATCTCTTTCATTTGAGGTACAATTTCAACTATATGATTTCTCCGAGTTTCCCTCAAACAGTCGGAAAATGTAAGTTACTTGCACTTTGCTATCTTCACATCAACTGTTCTTGCTTGACGGGATCAAGTCCTAATCCTGGTCAAATGAGCTTTCCATTTTTCAGTTTGAGGATGTTCAAGGGAGCACATGTATCTTGGATGTGTATCTATTGCAAATCTGCCCCATCGAGCTCTGCTACTCCATAGGAATAGGATGCTTACAGTGTCAAAATGGCCATCAGTGTTTTAGGTTCAGTCAAGGCAGGTCCATGTTAAAGAATATTAGTGACCTGGAAAAGTAGTGGCTTCTTCCTCACAAAAGTGAGACTTGGCAGGAATCTGGTGGAGACAATTTGATCATGTTTCCGAGGAAAGGATGGATGGACTCTATAGCCTCAATGGATTCTAACAGCTTAGATAGTCTTGAACACTAAGGTATACCTTGGAAAGAAAAAGTCCCTCCTCATATTTGTTGACCAGAGCCCAGAAGTCTCAGGAATTCTGCTCAGGAGACCAAGATTTTATGGGGGAAAGCCAATTTATTTATGTATTAAACTTGCTGTGGAAAAAGGAGGGGAAAATCATCTTGGAAGGGTCATTGGAGGAGATCTTAGACTGCTTCCAAGAGCACTGACTGCTTTCAGGGAGGAAAAATTTGAAAGATGCTCTTACCCCTGAGTTTTGAAGAGGACATCCTAGGAATTTGTTATTCCTCCTTCCTTCCTAGGGAGATCTCAGCATCAGATAAGAATCCCTCAGCGCCAGAGCCACAATGAGTTCCAAAAGTCTTTTGAACCCTCAGAGGGCCCTTCACCCAAGCTTTGTCTTTTGCAACTTTGCCGAGATGAACTTCTTAGCAAAGCCTGTCATAGACTGGTAAATAATCTGCAGTCCATTAGATGACTAGTTATCAGCCAGGCTAGAAAGGTCAAGTTCTTAGAACAGCTGGTATTAAAAAAAGTGTGGCAAGTTGCAAAGATGGAATAGCTAGCCTGTATGAATATGAAAATTTAAGGCCAGATACCAAAGCCAGGATATGACACTATTTGGAAACCTTTTTTTGATGTGACACCATCAGATGATATTATTCCAACATTGCCATAATTCATATTTTTACAGCCTAATCTCAGAATCCACTCCATTTTGTATTGTAAAGGAATTTTGTATGCTACATACTCCTGTAAAGTTGATGGTTATTGGTTTAATGTTATATGTCTGTCTAAGTTTCCCACTTGTCTATTCTTGTCATTAAGACGACGATGACAGTTAATAGAAGCAACCTGCAGGAGGACAAAAAGGAGCAAAATGAAAGTTCTCTGCCTTGTTAAGTAGCAGGCTTCCAGTTTTCAGCAACAAACACAGGGAAGGCTTTTACTCATGGAAAAGATGACATGTTGACTTTTCAGAAAGAGAAAACTTAAGGAAATAAAACCAAAGAAGAAAGAAAGCATCAAGGCCAAACTCTGGCCATCCTGATGTTGCTGAACTACAACTTCCTACTTTGTCGCTGGCCATCATGGATGAGACTCCTGGAAATGTAGTTTAGTGGAATCTGGAGAGGCTGAGCTTGGCCAGAGTTAAAAACCTAAGACCCTAAGAGAAGCCCGACTGGTCCATCTAGTCCAGCATCCCATCACACACAATGGTCCACCAATTGCCCATGGGCATCTCAAGCAGAAACAAGGGCAAGCCTTCTCTTGCTCTCGAATCCCAGCAAAGGGTCTAAGAGGCATTCTGCTTGTCTCCCCCAGCCTGAAAGATGTACTTAGGCAGCCATTCTAGTAGCCATTGATACACCTGTCATCCATAAATTTGTCCAATCCTTCCTTAAAGACATCTAGGGTGGTAGCTGATACCACCTTTTCTGGTAGCAAACAACTGTTACCACCTCTTCCGTCAGCTGAACGGGCTGTGGCAGGGCAGTTAACGTGGGCTGTGTCCATGTGTCTAATTCAGAAGGGCATTTCATAGATTCTTAGCTGTGATTCATGTAGGGCAAAATTCATGATGGTTCTGTGCATCAGCTGTAATTTGAATCAGCTTTGTCTGCATCCAAAAGCTGCTATTTCTTCTAACAATTTGTAGTTTCCCTCCTAAGAAGACCTTTCTTCAAGGTCTTAGGTTTCCAATTCTAGCTACAGCAATTATTATTATTAGTATTTTATCAACTGCAATAAAAGGGACCTTATGGTATGTCGCTGCATAAAGCAGGGATCTGCCTATTCCTAGGGCACATCCAGATGAAGGAAGTGGCATTAAATTGGGATAACAGGTTGGAAGTACAGGGTAGTAGACCATCAGTTGCCTGGGTTCCTGTACTAGACATAACCCATTTTGTTTTTGGAAACACCTTAGATTTTTGCATAGTTTGTGCACTTTTTAGAAATTGTGCTTCTTTCTCAAAAGGCCCAACTCAGGTCCCAGCCGTGGACCATTTTGTTAATGTTTGCTGGTCAGCTTCCCTGTTGAAGCCAGTTCCTCTCTACACCTCCCAAAGTTTAACTATGCAATGTGTTTTGGTGAAAAGCTAACTGGTCTCTAATTGCCTGGATGACCCTGGATCCATTTCTGAAGATTGGTGTTACATTTGCTACCTTCCAGTCTTCAGGCACAGAGTGTGATCTTAGGGTAATATTGTATTTTTTTCTGCTAGAAGATCAGCAGTTTAACATTTGAGCTCCTTAAGAGCTCTTGGATGAAAGCCACCTGTTCCTGGTGATTTGTTCATGTTTAATTTATCAAGACATGCAAGTACCTTATCCCTGGTTAGCTCTATACAATTTAATTATTCTGAAAATGTAGGCTCAGCTATTGGCTCTGGCTCTCTGGGTGCATCCCCATGCTGGCCATTTACTTTGGGAGGGATTCGGGTTTTTCCCATTATGGGATTCAATTTGAATTGACCCATCCCCAGGTTATTGGGGCAAGCACAGGTTCAATACGGATATGGCTGTCCCCATCCAAACTGCACTAACCCTGCATTGGGAAACGCATCTTTTTCACTCTGCCCCTTCTCGTTGCTTATAGGAAGCCCGGGTGACATTCCCATCCCTGTCCCGCCCACTGTAGCTGTTGTCACTCTTCCCTCAAGCCTTAATCCAACCCTGTTCCCCAGTCTCCAGTAAACAGCAGTTAACCAAAGCTACTACAATGTTTCTAGGCAGTTTAGCAGAGGTGCGCATCTCTGCTTAATTGCCTGTATAGTGGCTTTGACAGCAAGAAGAGAGCAGGGTGGGAATAAGGGTTGCAGGAAGACCAGATGACCCCCCTCATCGCCGAGGATTTCGGTGGTTCCTGTGATTTTATAATTAAAAGAAATGCCCAAACAATTGGGATCCCAGGGCACAGTGAGCACAGGGCGTGAAATCCCGCCTGTTAATGATGTGAGTGCCAGTCTCCTCCTCCAATAGTCTGGGAGTGTCCCCATGCTCCCCAAATAATCCAGGCTTGCCTCCTGAATCACAGCGAGAACAGTTTTTAACAGGAGTAAATTTACCGTGCATTTTGGCAATTTGCAACGCATGTAGCCCGGTTTGGGGGCTTTGCTTGGGGATGCTCCACAGCGAGTGCTCTTTCGATTCACTACTTTTAGAACATGGGGATGCACACTCCGTCTTGCCCCATGCATATGGAAGCTATGGAAGCAAAGAATTAATTTAATCTCTCTGCAGTCTCCATGTCTTCCTTAATTATCCCTTTCTGTCCATTGTCATCTAATGTCCAACTGTTTTCCGGGTTGGATTCCTACTTCTGATATACTTGTAGAAGTTCTTGTGATTTCTTTTGATGTTTTTAGCAATGTGCTCCTCGAAATCACTCTTAGCTTTCCTGACTGTCACCTTGCATTTGTATTGCCAGTGTCTGTGTTCCCTCCTGTTCTCCTCATTAGGACAAGCCTTCCATTTTCTAAATGAACTTTTCTTGTTTTTAATGACTTCCTCTACTACACTTGTAAGCTACATATGCTTTTGAGCAGGGCAAGCTTTGTGTCTGTATCCTGGTCAGTGGGATTCTTTGTGAATCCTTTTTGGCCACAGGGCCTGTTTCCACAAAGTGTGGATTGCTGCACCCTCTTCATGATTGGTCTTGGACCACATTGATGGTCAGGAATGTTGTTACCTGGAAGAACAGACTGTTGGACTAGATGGATAATGGGGCCTGATTTGCTTCCTAATCTTTCATGCATGTTTCATTCTATGGAAGAATGCCAGTTTGGCAAAACTGTTCAAGGGTTGTTTGTTATTATTAATGCAGCTGGAGAAATGGAAACAACTGGCGTGCTTTGGGCTTTGTGTTTGCTGTTCAGGAGGTCAACCAGAACCCTGAACTCTTGCCCAACATCACCCTGGGTTATAACATTGAGGACAGCTATCACAGTAGCAGAATGACCACAGATACCATGCTAGACCTTCTTGCTGATGGGATGGACAATATTCCTAACTACACCTGTAGAGGAAGTAAAAACCTGCTGGCCGTTATTGAAGGGGAGGATTCTGACCTCTCTGGGCTGATTTCAACCCTCTTGAGCAACTATAAAATCCCACAGGTAGGGACTGGAGAGAGATAGTGAAGTGGAAGAGAAAAGCAAGTGCATGAAGTTGAACTGCATAGTGTCTCAAATTTCAGAACCCCAGAAAAATCTTCTGAACATCAGGGATAACCCTCATAATTCCAAAGGCACAAAGCTTTTCATACTTTATGTATACAGCTATGATACTTCACCCACTCTGGGTCGGAAACAAAGAATTCCTTTGGGCTGAACACATATCCTTTATCCAGATGGAAATGGCAACGCTGGACAGAAAATTGCACACAGCAACTTTCCCTCTCCACCCGTATGGCTCATCCACTTCCACCACCTTGCAAATCAACTCTGCTTGGTCTCATATTTATTTTAACATAACGACAAAACAAAGCTGTGATCCCATCCATCTTATACCTTCAGGTAACTCAGGGCATACAGCATAGTGGAACATTTCAGAGGCTGGCAGGAACTGCCGCCTTAAGTAGGCTTTCAGGTATTTTTCTTCCTCTTTTTCTCTCTCTTGTTACAGAATGAGTCACAGTCAGTTCCTCTATCTATGGAGGACACTTGAACTATTGAGCTGAATTGAGTTGAACTATTGAATTGAAAAAAAGGAAAATGCCGGAAAACCTTCCTAAGGTCTAAACACAGCTCCTTCCAAAGCTACCTAGTGGTTTAAGGGGCTGACGCGCACCTGCAAATCCACATAATAATGAACTTTAATACAGGCTGCAAACGCCTGATGAGTCACAATAACAACAAAACTGGTCATGTCCTGTCTTGGCCAGTGGTATTCCTGTAATATATAGGAATTGACATGTTTCTGCATGCCATGCAGCACTTCTCAATTCAGTGCAAGATTAGGTCTCCTCTGCAGAAGTCCAACATGGCTTGCAACTTCAGAAGTTTGGACAAATGTTCCTAGTTTTCAAGGTGTGGAGATCCTTGCACCCAGTAGACCTGACTAGTAGGTCGCTGCCACTCACATATGCCACCAGTGGACACTTGGTCAAGCAGCCCCAGTGCAGGTCTTTCCTCTGTGAAGATGCCAAAGGCCTGCTGAAGGTTCTTTTTCTTTCAGTTCATTCTGTTCCAGAAACTACCAGCCAATCTGGGCTTTTGGTGATTACATGAGATTATCAGAACAACTCCTAAATGTCACTTTTCAAGGCTGAAAAGACCTAGATGTTGCAATTTGTCTCTGTAGGGAAGGTGTTTCTTCCCCTTGATCATTTGGTTGCCCTTTTCTGCATTTTTCACAGCTCCACAATATCCTTTCTGAGATGTGGTGAGCCAGAATTTTATACAATATTCCAAATGTGGCCTCACCATAGATTTATAAAGAGTTGCCATGACATTGACTTGTTTACTGTTCTCTTCCTAATTACCCTTGAGCATTGAATTTGATTTTTCATGACTGCTGCACCTTTATTGAGCTGACCACCAAAACTCCAAGATAGCTCTCCTAGGTTTCTTTGCTCTTACTACACCTGAAGTGCTTTTGCCACTTTGTAGATTTATAAAGAGGCAAAATGACACTCGCTGACTTGTTTTTGATTCCCTTCCTAATTATTCCCAGCATTGAATTTGCTTTTTTGTTCATTTGTTTTTGCTGCTGCTGTACACTGGGCGGTCACCTTCATTGAGCTCTCCACCAGAACCCCAAGATCCCTTTCCTGGTGGCTCAGCACCCATCAGTTTATGGACGTAATTTGGATTTTTTTTGCCTCAGTGTGCATTACTTTGAACTTTTTAAGATTAAAGCACATTTGCCACTTGTTGTCCGCTCACCCAATGCCAAGAGATCCCTTTTAGGCCTTTACAATCCCTTTACAATTTCGTGTCATTAGCTGACTTTGCTATTTCACTATATACTTTTATTTTATGAACAAAGTAAAAAAGCACAAGTCCAAATACTAAACCGTGATGGACCCCTCTTCTCACCTCTTTCCACTCTGAGAACTGGCCATATATTATTCCTCTCTGTTTCCTGTGCTTTAGTCAGTTACCAGTCCAAAACAGGACCTGCCTGCTTATTCCATGACTGATGAGTTTATTCAGGAGCCCGTGATGAGGGATTTTGTCAAAAGCCTTCTGAAAGTTCAGGTGGACCATGTCAACTGGGTCACCTTTCTGCACATGTTTCTTAACACCCTCAAAGAATTCTAACAACTTGGGAAGGCATGATTTATCCTTGTAGAAGCCATGCTGATATTCCTTCAGCAATTCTTGGCATTGCTTATCTATGCGCACAGTAATTTTATCCTTATTGGTGATTTCCACTAGGGATGTGCATGAATGCAATTTTGGGGATTCAATTCAAATGGAATATGATTTGAACCTTTAAAATTTGAATTTAACCAGATTTGATTTGAATTAAGCAAGCTCGAATCTATTTTTTTGAATTTTCAATTCAAATTTGTACTTACAAATGTCAACAACATTTGTGTGTGTCCATAGACATTGTTATGCATCCTGTAGACATCTGTACACATCCATATGCATCCTGTAGTTATCCCATATGCAACCAGTTTTCATCCTGTATGGATCCATACAAATGTGTACGGGAAAGATGTGTACATGCAAGTATGCACTATGTTTGAACTCATACAAATACGAATGTCCAGATAATTCAAATGAATAGATTCAAAATTTGAAATTTGTTTGCATGTTTAAATTCAAATTTATGGACATTTGACTGAATTCAAATGTCAAAATTTGGACAAAATTGAATTTTAAATACCTTTGAAAATATTGTGCACATCCCTAGTTTCCACCACTTTACCTGGAACTTATGTTAAGCTGATTTGAGTCACGGAGGGATGCCAAGAAACAAAGGGTGCATCCCCATGGCATGCCATAATTCGGTTTAAGGAAACCGTAATAAGAGAACCGGGTTAATCCTGTTTACACGAATTCCAAGTTAACCCGGTTCAGTGGCATGCCGAGGGCAGCCTTAAATCGGAATCAATCCTGGGAGTCCAGACGGCAGCCCTGTCCTCCTGCCCATTGCCCATCCCCTCTCTCTGATTGGTCCTCAGTCCCAGGATCCCACCCTCCACCGGGGATTCCCGTTCTCTCCCCTCCCTCTTCCCACCACCAGCAACAGCAGCAGCATCCATCCATCCATCCATCCATCCATCCACCCATCCACCCATCCTGGTGCTGCGGCGCGGGCAGCTTTGCCCTGGGGCTGTTCGTTGCCCGCTGCCGCTTTGCTGCTGCCGCCACGTTCTCGGCGCCTTTTGCCCCGCGGGTCGGAGCGCGCTCGCAGCCCGGGACACCCCTGCCTCCCCCGCCGGCGGTTCCGGCGCCTGCCGCACCATCCATCCATCCATCCATCCATCCATCCATCCATCCATCCATCCATCCATCCATCCATCCATCCATCCATCCATCCATCCATCCATCCATCCATCCATCCATCCATCCATCCATCCATCCAGGCGCTGCGGCACGGGCGGCTTCGCCCTGGGGCTCCGCCGCCGTTTCCCCCCGCTTTGCTGCCACTTTGCCCCGCAGAGCCACGGCCGCCGCTGGCTG
>MTQE01003327.1:132671-143657 GCA_014337955.1 Aspidoscelis marmoratus
GCGAAGGGGGCTCCTCGCTTGCTCTTCCCCCCATGGCCGGGAGGGAACTCGGAGAGCGGGGAGAATGGGCTGGGAAAGTTCTCCGGGGACTCCCCTTTCCTTTCCTTTTGAAAGTTCAGAACTGCGCAAAAGTGAAACGTTGTTATTAATCTACATTGCTGCAGTGTATCTTTGGAGGTAGTGGGTGGATTCTTTCAATGAAATCATTTGAAAGCAAGCTATTGGGGAAGGGAATCCTAAACATGACGTGCCTACAATACGGAGAGCCCATTGGTTACAGTGCGATTGGGGGCGGGACAGCCTTAACACGAAATCTCATCCCGGAAACGATACTGTCCACATAGTAAAAAATTAAACACGTATCAAGGGCATGTTCCGGAGTGAGACCTGTTGAGATCAGGATTTATTTCAAATCGGGATAACGTCTTTTAACACGGAAATACCGTATTAAGCCGAAGTGCCGTCTAAACTGCACGAACTCAAAACTTTTTGAATTTGAGATAACGACGTCGTGGGGATGCGGCCAAAGATATCTACTTATTACACCTCTTATAGCTCCCTCCCTCAAAAGCGTTAATTTGTAAAAGACCATACAGAATTCAGACTTTAATTCAATAAAAATATTTCATCGTTAGCACCTCCAACGGCTCCGTGGCTGTTTCAGTCACTCAGGAACTGATACTTTGGATGTGTTAGGTGACAGATTTTGCCATTTTTAGATTAACATAGGTGACTTCATGTTTGTTTACCATGTTTTTTTGAAGTTCAAAGTTCCATCAGCACCAAAATGCCATCATTTAATCGATTCAAATGCAGCCTGCAAACTGTGCATGCATAGAGTGAATTCAAAGGACAAAAACAAAGTAGAATTCTGATGACGGAATAATCTAGAAAATGGGAAAATGGACATGAGGGGAAGAAGGAAAGAGTTTGCAGGAGTTTAGAAAGTAATATTTGGGGACTTTTTAAGTGTCATTAATATTTTCAGGTATTCAAAAACCAATCCTACCAATAAGTGTGTATGTTTTATAGACCAATAACCTTTTTGGAACATTAAATAGGCTGGTCCTTACTACCAGAGCAAACTATCAAGAGACATAAGAAAAGGAGGATCAGCTGTTAGGAATCCAGAGAACCAAAAGATGCAACACAGATTTCTTTGAATAAATCTTCCTCCGAAATTCCAAAAGCTTTTGCCTTTTATTTAGGATGAAATCACGTTTGATTTAAATACTCATGTTGCAGATGACTTTATTTATTTATGCATTTATTTATTTCTCCTTGAGATGATCCTGTAATATCTTTTCTCAACCTGAGCAGATCAGTTTTGGGTCTCTTCTAAAGGCTGAAACTCAGCTCCCTTTTGTCTTCCGAATGGCCCCCTGGGAAGAAATCCAGTATCCAGGAATTATTAAACTTTTTCTACATTTTGGATGGACTTGGGTTGGCCTCTTTTTTCCTGAGAGTGACAAAGGGCAAAAGTTCATGAGTGGTTTGGTGAACAAGATGATTAACCATGGAATTTGTGTGGCCTTCACACAAGTATTCAAAAAGGACTATACTGAACAAATGTTGTCTATTTTTGACCAGTGGGTCACCTGGACAAAAGCCAATGTGTTTCTTTATTATAGCACCTCAGAAACTGATTCAGGATTCATGTATGCTTTCCAAATTGCCCTTCATATGAACCAAGTTACATCAAAACTATGGATCAGAACAGCTTTCCGTGCGATCAAGTTTGCCATGGAAATATCTCTGGCTTATTTCCAGTACGTCCATGGTTCCTTATCCTTTGTGATGAAGACTCCACAAAATTCAAGACCTTTGAACTTTGAACCAATTTCCTCTGCTACTAAAGAGTCTATGGTGAGAAACTTTGATTGCATCTTTTTAAAGTACAAGATATCTGTGAAAACTTGGGAAAGATGCATAGAGAAGAACCTGGAGACGCTGACCCAAGAAGAGCATGAAAAACTCCAGTCTTCAGATAGTTATGGCACATACTACAGTATCCAAGCTTTGGCTCAGGCCTTACATATGGCCTATCAGTCCAGATCCAGGCGGTCATTATTGGTGGGTGAAGGAAACAAACTGGCATTTCAAAGGATGCATCCATGGCAGGTACTAAACCGAAACCCAATATTTTAGTTTGCCATTTTATATATTTGCTTATTTAAAATATTTTCATCTTTTGAATTTTGCTATGGTAGTCAATAACTTTAACTCAAGAATTTTCCATTTGGAGGTGTTTTGCTACCCAACTAGGTAACTTCTTCACCCACTTGCAGTTGGTGGCAGCTTATGTCAAAGCTTCTCTTGTGATCCTTGCCCATGATAGTCTGGTTTTGCCTTTGTTTTTGTGTCAGGGAAGAAGGAACAAAACAGCAAGATCTAAATAGATGCAAAGGGACTAGAGATGTGCTGAATAAGTTAATCTACTTTGCAGTTTCTACAAATGAGATGGTGACACTGAGCTGAAGGCAGCCTCATGACATCCTACCTCTGGCTTGCTTCTTCTAGCATGATGATTTCAGTTTGGGTCGGAAAAGCATCAGAGACTCCAGCATAAGCATCCTTCATTGTGAAGAATGAAACTAACCAGAGTTAGCCCATTTCTAGAGTTGCTTTAGGCCATGACTGGTGATGATCTTCAAGGCGTATGTAGATTTCCAAACAGAATTAGGTTCAAGACTTTCTTTATAAATTTCTCCTTGTCCCTGATGATCAGCACCACCTCAAAACACTGAAGATTGTTGATCAAAATTAGAAACTCCAATGAATACTCCTGGATTCACATGTAAAACTTGTATAGCTGGCAGATCCATTGGTTGGCGATTCCTCTTCAAGATGTGGTTTCAGATTGGTGGTGGAATAACATGAAGAAGTGGTGTCAAACTGGAGATATAGGCCTTTTTCTGGGATGTTGGGTCTGGCTGATTAGGCCACAACTTTAGACAAGGATTTAATTATGGACATGATCTCGGTTTTTGTCTGATTCATGGGTTGTGTGTGTGGGGGTGAGAACGTAGATCAGAATGAAGGTTGCAGACAAAAACCTTTATTCTTTTAAAAATAATGAAGGTTGCTAAAATACTCAGGCTGCATTCCCGCAGAAGTTTAAATCTGAATCAAATTTGAATTCGGTATCCTCGGATCACATTTAATGTTTTATTCCCAGACTTTATGGGGACTATCCTGCAAAACTCCGCAGAAAAAAAGTCCTCTTCAAAACTGTTCTTGGTCCTGTTCAGGAGCCCAGCCAACTCTCTCCCCCCTCCTGCTTTGGGAATGCTACTGGACTATCCTAGGAGGAGATAAGCTTTTTGGACCCCCCCCCCAAATATGCTTCTGGCCAATACCTGACACGGATGGGTAGGATTTCACATCTGGGAATATCCCCCCTCCCCTTCCCATACTAGCTAGCTGGAGATCAAAACAAGTCTTGGATTTCAAGCCACTGTGAGAGATACATTTGTAGCTGCTAACAATCTGAGGGAAATCACTTCCATTAAAAAGCAACAATGGTGTTGCTAGGCAAAAATCACAGCATCCCCTCCTGCTTTTCCTCTGGAGAAAGTTCCATATATCAAGTTATTGCCACCCCCTCCATTTTAAAAGCACGCAAGCAGCCCATCAGCCAGCCAGCCCCTGATAATGCAGCAGTAAGGGGGAGAGAAGGAGAGAGAGAGAGGAGGGAAGACTGAGCAGCTGCTGAAAAGCAGAGAAGGAAGTGAATCCCCTCTTTGGCTCTGATTTGAAAAGAGAGATCACTTATCAATTCTTTCACTCTCTTGCTTGTGCACTAAAGCTGTCGTCTTCCCGGTAACATGGGATCCAAAAGGGAGAGTGAGAGGGGTGGAGATTAAAAGTTTCTGTTTCTCAGTGCAGGGGATTTGGGTGGTGAGTGGGAATGGCACTATTCAAATTCAGCCTGTGTTATCATCAGGCAAATGGGGACAGCCGGATTGCTCACTCAGGGCCTTTCCGCACTGGCTGACGAAAAATGGATCTAAAAAGATCTATTTTTTGGCGAACCGTTTTTTCCAAGGATCTGTCCCTATTTGGAAGCACACTCACGGGGCAGCGGCGGCAAGGCCAAATTGTGGGACAGATTGGAGTGGGTGCTCTGCGGATGCACCAGAACCCATTCCAATCCATCCTCCGGTGGGCGGAAAACCCTCCCCCTGGCCTCCCCAATTGGCTCCCTTGGAGCCAGGAATGGGGACGCAGTTGGGTGGCTTCCCTGGGTTTCCCCTTGCCTCAGAAGCCAAGATCGCACCATCGAGGGCCAGAGGAACCTGCATCCTACACCTCCCACCCCACCGCAGGTCACACGCATGATTGCGGCTTACCTGCAGGCTGTCCAGTGGATTCTGCAGAGTCGCTGCCTAGATTCCCCCTGCCCGAGGAGGCTGCCCCACTGCTGGAAAGGACAAAGGGGATTTGTTGACAGGCGGGGGCAGAGGCAACCTCTGCCCCTGCCTGTCATCGAAGCCCTATTGGTACACGGGAGAGGGTGGAAGGAGGCAAACCAGCCTGCTTCTGCCCTCCCCAAGATGGCGGCTGCCAGGACATCTGGCCTTCACTTCTCCATGTGCGCAAGCGTCCTGCTTCCGAAATGGATTGAGGCAAAGGGCCGGATTAAGACCTAATTTTTCAGGTCTTACAATAGGGGTGTATTTTGGCAGCAAGACCGGTTTGAGAAACCAGTCTTGCATGCCAAAATGTGGAAGCGCCCTTCAGAAAGGGGCCTCCAATCTGGCTTCTAATGCGGAACCGTCCAAGGTAAGTTCCTCAGTGTTACCTTATATCCATTTTTAGGGCCAGTGTGGAAAGACCCTCAGTCCTGAATGTGGATTTTAAAAGTCCAAACAGGATTTAAAAAGTCAAGTGGGGATGCAGCCTCAGTTGGTTTTTTGTTGTTTAATAATTCTTGTGTGTGTGTGTCTTTTCAGTTTCATTTTTACCTGAGAAGTTTTTGGTTTTCCAACACATCAATGGATGGACTTTATTTGAATGAAAATGGGGAAATAGTAACTGATTTTGATATTGTGAATTGGTTGCTGCATCCAAATAAGACTCGTGAGATGAGGAAAATAGGTGATATTAAGGGATGGACATCACCAGGTCAAATGCTCACCATTGACCTGGAAGCAATTGTGTGGCCCGGAGACAGGAACAAGGCAAGAGAATCTCTCTCTCTTTTTGTATTCATTGATCTCAAATGTGCTTCTCTTTCACTCATCTCAACAGTTCTGCTGCCCTGAGGCGTTATAAGTGGAACAAATGAATGGAAATGTGATATCTTAGGGCTTTGACAAATAATTCCTTGGTCTGTATGTATGGCAGAAATGATTCTCCATAGAGAATCTCCATGACAGGCACATAAGGAAGGAAAAACTGCTTTTATTTTAGAGAGATGAAAGTGTGATCCTATGAATGAGATATTTGTCTTCCATGGTCTTTGGAATGGGAAAATGGGCCTGGATGTTTTAAAATGAGACAGATAATGGAGCTCCATGCCAGACTTTGAGAAACCTGATATTATTATGCATGAGAGAAAATCATCAAAAGTTGCTTAGCTCAATCCTTTTGTTTAAAATTATCATAAGTCTTGAGGATGATGTGGGTTGGACCAAGTGGAGGCCTAGGTGCTGGTGAAACAAAATGTGAGTTTGGAGTTGGTGAAAAGGAGAAAATTGCTAAGGTGAACTTTGACTCCAGGGGAGTAGAGATGAGGGAAACAAAGGGTTCAAGCTGACAGTGATGAATGGAGAGAAATGTGGTTTTTATATTGGAGTGGAAAGGACATGGAAAATGAAACCCCTTGAAGGTAATCTTGTATTTTCCCACATATCTTCATAAAAGGGGAATATGAAGAGAGACACAACTTAGAGATTCAATAACAACCTTTTCAAACACCCCCACTAACATCCACAAGCTGTCCTATTTTTCTTTCCCTTCTTCTTCTCATCAGACAGTGCCTCGTGCCCAATGTACTGAAAGCTGTCACGCCGGATATGCCAAGGTGGCTAAAGAAGGGGCGCCCATTTGCTGCTACAGTTGTTCCCTATGTGCAGAAGGGACAATCTCCACTCATGAAGGTTAGTGGCCTCTAAGGGTGTTTTTCCACTGTCACCAAGTACCCATTTTAGCACCCATTAAGGACCCATTTGGCTGAGTGCTGGATGACCCCATTTCCACAACAGACCCCATTAGGGACATGTTTGTTTCCACCACAACTACGGAAATCTGGATCATAATGGGTCCTCCAGGACCTATAATCCGGATTTTGTGTAGAACCCATTAAAGGGGTCTACAATGGGGTCTTCAGCCTGAAAATCCAGATTGTATGGAGCCTGTTTCCACTACAATCTGGCAATGGGGTCTAGAGGAGGCTCAGGGGGGAGGCACCTATGTGAGAGTGCCCCAAAGTCAAGACTTCAGAGTCCCTCTGAAGGCAGTTCCGAAATCCCTCCAAAGTTGCCTTTGGAGATTAGCAAAGACTCCGAAGTCCCTCCGAAGGCAACTCTGGAGATTAGCAAAGGCTCTGCAGAGAAACCCCTTGCAAGAGCAATGCAGTTGGGAGCTGCCTGTTACCTTCAGGCATGGAAGGAGGTGCATATTAATGAGGCTGACTCATCAGTGCTCACAAGGAGCTAATTAATATGGACCTCTTTGGAGGGTTTGTCTTCAGAGCCTGTGCTAATCTCTGAAGTTGCCTTCAGAGGGACTCTGGAGTCTTTGCTAATCTCTGAAGGCAACTTCGGAGATTGCACCCCCTGTCCCCCAAAACACCTGGGGTGACAGGCAGACCCCTTGAGGGTCAATCCGGATTTGCAAATGGATGCTCCGGTGTTTCCACAGCAGGGAGGCTAGCACCCATTGCTATTGGGTGCTAGACCACCCATGGAAACACATTGGGCCTTTCTGCACTGGCCACTTAATACCCATTAAGCACACATTAAGCATACATTTAAAACACTTGCAAAATTCCCGTCTGCAGTGCAGCACCCATTAAAGACACATCGGGGAGTCCGCTTCTGCGTTGGCTTGTGCGTGACCCATCTCTAATGTGTGCTAAGAGGCCCTTAAACCAGTTTCCCGGAAGACCTGATTGGAGGTAGTCTTAATGGGTACTTAATCCAGCCTTGTGCTCTAAATCTGCATCAATGGAGGATGCTTCCGCACACGGATGGGAAAGAGAACACATGTGGGCGGGACAGGAAGTCGCCATGTTGAGTGAGGTGGCGAAAGCAAGCCACCATGTTGAGAGAGGCAGGAGAAGCACAGTCCAGCCGTGAAGTCCCTCTTACACAGGCTTCGCATCGGCAGGCGCCCAGCTACGGCAGCAGAGAGACAGCAAGTCTGAATGTAGCAATTCCATGCACAAAAAGTAGGCTTTGCTGCACATGGCAGGAAAGGAGCGGTGACTGACAGCTGAATGCTCCAATCACGCGACTCCTGGGATGGCCATCTGGAAATCTGTGCTACTGCGTCTGGACTTTATATTGAGGTATCTTTGTGCATAAAACTGAGTACATCCCATTTTATTGAGACAACCGGTTTTTAACTATGCAGCAAAAAATTCCAAAAATGTCATTTTATGAAGGAAAACATGTTAATGGGAATAAAGGTCCAATAAAAACAAACTTTAAAACTTTAAAGAAAGATATAAACGCCAGGAAAAGAAAATTACCCCTAATGCTAGAAAAATCCTTAAACCTAGCCCAAAATAGAGGGAAATAGGGAGGGGTAAATGGAGGAAATAAACTTCTGTCTCATGAATCCATGTGCTCCTAAGATTCTTCTTTAGGATGTATTCAATGTTCCCTGGAATCTCCATCAAGTTTGAACATTTGATTTTTTTTATAGAGGTAAGACTGAAACAGGAAACATTGAAATATGTTTTCTTCCCAGATGCAGCCTATTGCACCAAATGCCCTGAAGATCTGTATCCAAATGAGAACCATGACTGGTGTATACCAAAGACTATAACTTTCCTTGCTTATAAAGAATATCTTGGGATTATTCTGGTTTCCTTGGTTTTGTTCTTCTCTTTAATCACTTGTCTTGTGCTCGGAATCTTCATAAGGTACAAGGAAACTCCAATAGTCAAAGCCAACAACCGGGAACTCTCCTTTATCCTCCTCATTTCTCTCCTGTTTTCCTTCTTGACCTCTTTCCTGTTTATTGGGCAACCAGGAAGAATCACCTGCCTCCTCCGACAAACAGCCTTCAGCATCATCTTCTCAATTGCAGCCTCTTCTGTCCTGGCAAAAACCATCATGGTGGTGCTGGCTTTTCTAGCCACCCAGCCTGGGAACACTATAAGAAAATGGTTAGGGAAAAGATTGACCAACTCCATTGTCATTTCCTGTTCTGGTATCCAGATTATTATCTGCATCCTGTGGCTGTGGGTGTCTCCTCCATACCCAGACTCTGATGTGCGCACTCAACCTGGGCAAATCATCCTGCAATGCAATGAAGGATCATTTAAGTTCTTTTATGGTTCCCTTGGCTACATGGGCTTCCTGGCTGCCATCTGCTTCACAGTAGCTTTCATAGCCAGGAAGCTTCCTGGGTCCTTCAATGAGGCCAAGTTGATCACCTTCAGCATGCTGGTCTTCTGCAGTGTTTGGGTGTCTTTTGTACCCACATACCTGAGCACCAAGGGGAAATACATGGTGGTTGTGCAGATCTTCTCCATCTTGGCCTCCAGTGCTGGGCTTCTGGGTTGCATCTTCTGTCCTAAATGCTATATTATCATAGCAAGACCTGATCTCAATAGAAAGGGACATTTAACAAGCAGAGAAACATTTTAATGTTTCTCATCCGGCACATCTGTTAAAGTACAGTTGCCATACTTGAAGTCGATTGGTAATGCAATCTTAAGGCCATAAATTCAGATTTTTAACAAATCAAATACAAACTAGTAATACCTAGAGTTATAAGAACTATAAGTGTAAGAACTATATATATATAAACAAAATCAACTATGTATGCTACCATGAGCAAAACTTGATAATACCTTAAGAAAATTTGTCAACTTGAGAAAACACTGATGAGCAACAATAAAAATAAGAAAAATATCTGTGGTCCTTGCATAAATCATGAAAAGTAAAGAATGTGATTCTTGCATGAATGATGTATCATGGCAGAGATATTTCACTGTGTTAAGCTGTTTGTGATAGGCTACCAACAAGCCCAATGGACCAAGGGTAATGGGCACGTATTATCTGCTGTGAGAAATTTGCAAGGATTCAGCTAAATATATGCTGTCTTTATTCTTACTAGGGATGTGCATGAATATCCAACAAAGTCGGAATTCTTATGAAAAGGTACAAATTCCAACATTTGCGGACAAATCGATTGGATATTTAGGTATCCACTGAATTTTCGGTCGAAGCTTTGGTGGATACTGGATCGCCTCCCCTCTGTGGTGTTAGGTTGATTATCTAATGTGCCCCACAAGTGTACTGGCACTTCAGATGACCTCAAATGTGAGTGTACATGTGCAGCATGTCAATGTAATCTCAATGATGGTGCTGGCACATGCACAGTCATGCGGGCCTCCAAGGCTAAGATGTCGGTGCCCGGATGGGTGTCTACACAACTGATAAGTCTGCAGGTGCATTGGGGTGGGGGAGGGATGCTGTGCATTAATGCTAGTACACACCAGGGGAAGTTCGCCATTCCCATCCCCTTGATGGGACAGGAAGTGCAAACTTCCCCCGGGCCATTTAGGTACAGTATCTGTTTAAAAAGGCAGGTGCAAGAATACAACCTTGTTGAGTGCTAGATGTTCTAGGAATGTCTTTAGTTAGCATCCCCTCACTGTTACATCTAACTGGGAGGGTGCTATTGCTGTAGGGAGATCAGATAAGCAGGGCGAGTTTTTAAAATCAGAAACAGGTGCATCCAACTGGGCCCATAATTTCTTCCTTGGATGATTGCATTTGCATTGTATTTTTTCTGTTTGTTGTAAACCACCTCGGACAAAGTTCTCTTCTGGAAAGGCGGTATACTGTAAAAGCCACATGCTAGCTATGCGGCTGATATCCAGAGGGCCTGGGGAACAATGTGGAGCAGCAGAGCGAACTGCTGCCTGATGGGGATGAGCCGTTAGGCTGCCGACGGAGGCAAGCGTTATGCTGCCGATGCTGGAGTAGCAGCTCTAAAGAGCCACTACGATGGTCAGTCTGTGACCCCTGAACTTCTCAGTCCACCACATGTGTAATGGTGGATGATCAGCTGGCAGATGTTAAATGATCAGGCAGGGTGCAGGCAGAAAGACCAAGAGTTTAATTTTCCCAGGCTTAAGTACAGCAGTGAGTGGAGTCGGGGAGGAAATGATGTAAAGCCACAATCCAGGGACGGGATAGGTCAGACCACATCAGCTGAGCAGGTCAGAAGTCCTTCTGATGTCACATCCTGTGGCAGGCAGGAAAAGAAGACGGATGCCGTGTGGTTGCTGACACCATTATGCCCAGAGGCTACCACCTGGAGTGGAAAGAGCACCACCCCTGGTGTGGCTGTGTGTACACTACAAGCCCATGGGACAGGAAAGCAGCCGCACCTATTTTTCTCTGAGGCTTGAGAAATGGAAGGTTGAAGCCAGGGGAAAACCTGTGCAGCCTTTGTGGTTACCACAGTATACAAATAAAAATGGAAATGGAAATGGAAAAAACAGCTTTTAAGTCCATGAAGCCCGCAAAGATTTCTCTGTTATAAAGGACTAGCTAAATGGGACAAAATTAAACAGTGGTCTACTACAGTCTGACCATGTCTGAAAGCAGCTTTAGAATTTCATATTAAGAATTCAACTATGATTTAAAAATCTTGCTCATAACTTCCCAATTAGAGATAACAAACTAATGTGCCTATAGTTAGAAGGATTGTCTATTTTACCCTTTTTATAAATTGGAACAACCATAGTGAGATAGAAACAGGAAGTTTTTCTTAGAGCACACGGCGAGAGATAGA
>MTQE01003327.1:156403-176705 GCA_014337955.1 Aspidoscelis marmoratus
GTCTGTGCTCGGTGCAATGAGCTCCGGGCTCTCAGGGAACGTGTTTCTTCTCTTGAAGCCAAGGTAGCGGACCTGGAGAAGGAGATAGAGATTAACAGGGCTGAGGGCGCTGCCTTCAGGGATGCAGTAGGAGCATCCCACTCCACGACAAGCAGCCCTCCAGCTGCCTCGGAGAGTGGAAGCCTCAGGCAGGGAGGACATCAAGCTGAGGAAGAGGGACAGGATCCCTTAGTCGGGACCCCTTCCTCAGCAGATCTGCCTGTGTCCTCTTGCACCGAGGATACTCCTCCACGGGTAGCGGGAGGGGGGCTTCTTGTAGCGGGTGATTCAATTATCAGGAATATAGAGAGCCGGGTTTGTGATTGGCGTGTTGACCGCATGGTGACTTGCCTGCCTGGTGCGAATGTTGCAGACATCATGCGGCATCTAGATAGGTTAGTAGACAATGCCGGGGAGGAGCCAGTGGTCATGGTACATGTCGGTACCAATGATGTTGGGAAGGCAAGACGGAGCGTCCTGGAAGCCAAATTTAGGTTGTTAGTTAGAAGACTAAAGTCCAGGACCTCCAGGGTCGTATTCTTAGAAATGCTACCTGTTCCACGTGCAGGACCAGCTAGACAGGCAGAGCTCAGGAGCCTCAATGCGTGGATGAGGCAGTGGTGTTGCGAGGAGGGGTTTAGATTTGTAAGCAACTGGGGAACATTTTGGGACAAGCCAAACCTGTACAAGAGGGACGGGTTACACTTGAACCAAGATGGAACCAGAATGCTGGCGATTAGTATTAAAAAGGTTGCAGAGCAGCTTTTAAACTGATCCCTGGGGGAAAGCCGACCGGAGCTGGGCAGCATCCGGTTTGGGAGAGTGCACCCTCAAGTGAGCAGGGCCGGAAATATTCAGATAATGCTAAGCAAAGTGGGGGATTAGTCAAGAGGCAGTATAAGGATTCACATGTTCCTCGATGGCAGAATTTGGACCAGAGGAGTGAATATAAATGTATATATGCCAACACCAGAAGCCTTCGAGCTAAAATGGGGGAGCTAGAAAGCTTAGTTATGGAAAATAGAATTGATATTATTGGCATAACTAAAACCTGGTGGACCAGTGAAAACCAATGGGATACAGTCATCCCAGGTTACAGACTGGGGTGTGTGGTGTGCGGAAGCAGGACGCTTCTAATGCCATTTCCTGGGATTCAAGAGCAGAAAAAGGTTTGTCCCTGTCTCTGTTTGAGATGCCATGAGCATTTGGCCAGCCACTGTGTGTGACAGTATGCTGGACTAGATGGGCTGTGGCCTGATCCAGCAGGGCCTCTCTTATGGTTTTATGTTCTAAGCTGTTCCATCAGGGAATCTCTAGCTGAATGTTGCTACTAATGTCCATGGACATCAGGATTGGTTAAGAAAAGCCTCACTTTCTCCTGAAAAATAGAGTAAAGTTATTTCCACAGATTTGTTTGCCGAGGAAGTAACTAGGAAGCAAGACAGAGATGAGCCAAGAGGAGCCCAATATATGAGTGAGTTTGGCTGATCTCAAAACTGACCAACCCTTCAAGTCAGGCAGTGGTCTATCAGAATTAGGTTCTCCTTCTGGCTCACTTTCCCACCGGACAGCCCCGAGTGGCATTCCTCACTGGCATCAAGATGATATGCAGTAAGACCAGCTGTGGAAGATGGAGATTTCAGCTGCCTTTGGAAATCTATCAGTTGCCCTATTGAGGGAAGTTCACTGCACGTCTAGTTGAGAATTCAATGCCATTAGAAGTTTTCCAAAGGAAGAATGTGTGTGACTCTTCTATCAGGGCTACCAAATACTATAGGAGGTGTTCTGCCTCCAGAGTCCAGGTGCATGGAGGTTGTGAGCAGGAAAAGCCACGTGTCCATGTCTTGCTTGGTGGGCCTGTTTGTGAAAATGTTTGTCCAGAGGAGCTGTTTACACACAGTTTGCAATGGTGCAGCCTGTGGAAGATCAGGCCAGGACTGAATGTTGTTGCTAGGCAAAACAGACTTTTGGACTAGATGAGCCATATGGTTGATCCATTTCTTACTCTCTTATATTCTATGGAAAATGCCAGTTTTGCAATAGTGTTCAAGGGTTGTTTGCTATTATTACAGGTGGAAACGTGTAGCATACTGGCGCACCTTGGGCTTTGTCTTTGCTGTTGAGGAGGTCAACCAGAACCCTGAACTCTTGCCCAACATTACCCTGGGCTATAACATTGAGGAAAGCTATTACAGTAGCAGAATGACCACAGATACCATGTTAGATCTTCTTGCTGATGGGATGTACAATATTCCTAACTACAACTGTGGAGGAAGAAAATACCTGCTGGCTGTTCTTGAAGGAGAGGATTCCGACCTCTCTGGCCTGGTTTCAACACTATCAAACAATTATAAAATCCCTCAGGTAGGGAATGAAGAGATGATGAAGTGGAAGAGAAAAACAACTGCATGAGATTCAGCTTCACAGTGTCTAGTAGGGATATGCATGGATATTCATAACATTCAAAATTCGTATGAATTTGACTGAATTCAGACATTTGAATTTGAATCAAATGTTGGCACATTAGAAACTGAATCAAATGATTTTGATACATTTGTATGAAGTTTCGTATGGAATTTGTATGGGACTCGTATGCAATTTGTATGGGATTGAACTTTTGTATTGAATTGGAATCCTATCACATTAGAAAAGGATCTATTCAAATGAATACTAATTTTCTTGCGTTCGATTTGATACAAACTGAATACAAAAAAACCCCAAAACTATTCATGCGCATCCCTGGTGTCTAGAGTTCAGTCAATGTCAGGAATTTCAGGTCCCCCAAAAGATCTAGTGAACATCAGGGGCAACACTCATAATTTCAGAGGTGATACCTGACCCATTCTGGGCCAGAAACAAAGAATTCCTATGTGCTGAATAGATCTCCTCTAACCAGATGGATATGATGAGGTTAGGCTTAAGGTTCCTCAAAGCAACTTCCCCTCCTCTCCTACAGACTGTCCATTTCACCCTCCTTTCAAATCAAAGCTGCAGGTACCCGTTCCTTAGAATCTGAAGGGGAGACCCTCCTGGTTGTCCCACTACCCTCAGCAGCAAAAGAGGTGGACACCCAGGACAGGGCTTCTCAGTGATGGCCCCTAGGCTATGGAATAGTCTCCCCCTTGAGGTGCATCTATCATCTTCACTGTACATGTTTAGGAAGGCAGTGAAGATGCACCTCTTTGCCCTGGCCTCTGGTTAAATGGGGATACCCATTTCGCTTCCCACTGGCAGATGCTGTTATGGTTTTAATGATGTTTGATTTTAGATGTTGGTACCTGCCTAGAGACCTCCAGCTATAAGACAGGTGAAAAATGTAAATAAATAAATGAATCACTCTAGCACTATTTTAATTTTTAATTTTTAACTATCTATGCTGCTTAATACTGTTTTAATGAGGTAAGTATTTAATATTGTTTGTATATGGGTTTTTACTGTAAGCTACCCAGAGATCTTGGGATACAGGGTGGCATATAATTAATTAATTAATTATGGCTTTGTCAGCTTCAAAAACTTAAGAGGCAATCAGAAGACAGAAATACTTAACAACACTTTTAGATTAGATTTCTGTTAACTACTCAAAACTGAGAGTTAAGAATATCATCTTTCTCCTGGAGTCGACCATTTAATATCTCTCCTCATCCCAAGCAGATAAGTTTTGGATCTCTTCTGAAGCCTGAAATTCAGCTGCCTTTTGTGTCTCGAATGGCCCCCTGGGAAGAAGCCCAGTACCCAGGAATTATTAAGCTTCTCCTACATTTTGGATGGACTTGGATTGGCTTTTTTTTTACTGAGAGTGACAAAGGACAAAAATTCTCAAATGGTTTGATGGCCAAGATGTTTACTCATGGAATTTGTGTGGCCTTCACAGAAGTACTAAGAAAGTATGATGCTGATTATATGGACTCTCTTGCTAAGCTATGGGTAACCTGGACAAAAGCCAATGTATTTCTATATTATAGCACCTCCGAAAATGATTTCGGTTACATTTATGTTTTACAGACCTTCCTTTTTAAGAACCAAATTACATCAAAACTGTGGGTTGCAACAGCTTCCCAAACAAGCAGTGTTGATATGCTAATACCTCTGAGAATTTTCCAGTTTTTCCATGGTTCCTTGTCCTTTGTGATGAAGACTTCTGAAAGTTCAAGACGTATGCATTTCGAAACATATTCTTCTGCTACTCAATGGTCTGATGGGAGTATTTTTGATTGTTTTATTCTAAAGCACAAGACATCTGTGAAGGCTTTGACAAGATGCATAGAGAAGAAGAGCCTAGAGCCATTTCCCCCAGAAGAGCATGAAAAAGTCCAATCTCATGATAGCTATTCCACATACAACAGTGTCCAAGCTCTAGCTCAGGTCTTACATATGGCCTATACATCCAGATCCAGACAGTCTTTATATGTACGTGAAGGAAATAAACTGGCATTTCAAAGGATGCAGCCATGGCAGGTACTAAATGGTAGTGAGCTCTCATTCACTGAAGGTCTTCAAGCAGAAGCAGAACAGAGATCTTTCTAGATTGGTTTAGTGAATCCTGCATTGAGCAAAGGTTGGACTGGATGACCCTGGAGGTCCCTTCCAACTCTATGGCTGTAGTCACACTTTCACTTTAAACCTTCTTCAGGTCTGACTGCTTACACTGTTTCATTTCTATTCATTTTACTTGTGGACTTTCCATTCAGGAAAATCCAAATGGATTGTGGAAAGTCCACAAATAAAATGGATAGAAACAAAAACGTGAATTCCAAAGTTTAAGTGTGCTCTCTGTATGTGTTTTTATGTGATTGTGTGAAACTTTTTCCTGACCATTCTAGGATCTTATCAAATTTGTTCTCCCTTTGCACCAATACCAGGAGAGGCGTTTGATTTGTGCAAAACAGGAAAACAACTTTGTTCAGTAGGTTTACCTAGTTGAAAACCTCTGTCCAAAGATAGGTAGGTTTTCACTTACTGCATGGAGGTCAAGGGTCACCAATTTTCTTTAAAACAAAACAAAAATTAGCATGGAAACTGAAATGGGAGAGACACTAAATCTCACAGAATAGACATTTTAAGAAAAGGACACAGAGACAATGGTTTTTGGGCAAAAGGACTCAGCATCTCACTTTCTGGCAAAACAGTTTTTCAGGGAAGTGTGGTAGTTTGCCCCTAAAGACTACCGGGTTTTATACACTCTTTGTTCTTCTCTCTCTATCCAGTCAAAAATAAAAATTCCAACAGAAAAAAATATATGCTAGGGATATGCATGAATATTCATAACATATATATCAGTACGTATGCATTTGTATAGGATACGTATCTGATACGTATCTGATATATATGTATTGGTATAGGATACGTATCCAATATAAATGCATTTGCGCATGATCCATATGCATTTTTATTGGATATTCTTATGAATTTGTACAAATACATTTGTACCACATTCAAAGGGGATCTATTTGAGTGAACACAAACTTTCTAACATTCGATTTCTTATGAATCAAATGCCCCAAAGCCATTTGAGCACATCCCTGGTATACGTTCTCATAATTGTCTAAAATACATATTTGAACACAGATATCCATGGGGGGAAAAGTGCCTGTGCCTGCAGTTCCTGATAAGGTCCTGTAGAATGCAGAAGAATGGAACTGCTCTGCATATCCAAACACAGTAAAATGGTACAAGTTCTGTGCAAATGTGGCACAGATCTATATTCTTTTACATGATTAATGTTGTAATAGTTCTTCATTACATTTATTACTTGTAGGCTGTGGTCACACTTAAGGTTTAATCCAGCTTCAGTCCACTTTCAGAGTGAGAGAATACATCAGCAAACCGACAAGCTGTTTCCTTCCAGTGTTAAATAAATCAGAAAATTCACTTTTAGGATAGATAACATGGAAAGAAAATTATCGTTCACTTTGGTCTGATATATAGAAGGAGAGAATTTCAGAATGAGAGTTGCTAAAACACTCAGTTGGCTTTTGTTATCGTTGAATAATTCTTTTTTTCTTTTTGTGATTTCAGTTACATTATTACTTAAGAAATCTCTGGTTTTCCAACACATCTCTGGGTGGACTATATTTGGATGAAAATGGGGAGATAGGAGCTGATTTTGAAATTGTGAACTGGGTGCTGCATCTAAATAACACTCGTGAAAGAAGGAACATTGGGGAGATTAAGGGACGGACGTCATCAGGTCCAACACTGACCATTGACCCTGAAGCAATTGTGTGGCCTGGAAAAAGGAAAAAGGCAGGAAATTTTTTTTTTCACTTAACTGATTTCAAATGTCCAAATAAATCTGGATTGGAGGATGTGGTTCTCTTTCACTCATCTCACCAATTCTTCTGCCATGAGACCTTATAGGTTGAGCTGATGAAGAGAAATACAATATCTTAGCCTTCTGTCTACTCTGTCAGATATTTTTCTGGTTTGTATCTATGGAAGAAATTATTTTTCATAAAGATATCAGTTCTATGCATGCAAGAAAGGAAAAACTGCTTTCATTTTAGAATGAAGAAAGTGAGATCTTGTGTAAGTCACTTTTCTGATGTATTGTCTCACTCTGAAAGTGGACTGAAACTGGATTGAACCTTAAGTATCAGCACAGCCCTCGAGACACAAGTTATTGTTATGCTTATCTGATTCCTTTGGATAAAAAAATAGTATGACTTTTGAGGACCATGTGGATTGGACCAAATTGAGACCAAGGGGCTAGTGAAAACAAAACGTGAGTTTGGAGTAGGTTAAGAGGAGAAAAATGCTAAGTGTATTGACTCCAGGGAAGTGGAGATGGGGAAAAACAAAGATTTTGAACTGGCACTGATTAATGGAGTGAAATAAGGTTTTTAGGGTGAAGTAGGAAGGACAGATGAAATGAAGATAATCATATTTTCTCACGTCTTCATAAAATGAGTGTATGATGTGAGATGTTGCTTAGAGATTCAATAAGAATCTTTTCAAATATTCCCATTAACATCCACAGCTGCCTTCTTTTTCTTTCCCTTCTTATCATTAGACAGTGCCTCATGCCCAATGTACTCAAAGCTGTCACTCTGGATATGCCAAGGTGGCTAAAGAAGGGGAGCCCATTTGCTGCTATGGTTGCTCCCCATGTGCAGAAGGGACGATCTCCACTCACAAAGGTTAGTGACCTCAAAGGTGAAGAACAAGTACTGGGAGACTGTAAATTGGGCAATCCATATGTAAGCTCACACAGTCTGTCTGGAAGTATTATCCCAGGAATAAGCCAGCAGGGCTGAATGCAGATATCGAGTCTGAGTGATAAAAACTCTTGTTCCAAATACAAAGTCTTCTATTAGGTGATCAGTGTTAATATATCACAGTTCAAGTTGCATTTAAAAATAAACCTTCTGAACTGGTTCTAAAAGGCTTCACAAAGCAGCAGCATCCTAAAGATGTGCAAACAGTTTACTTTGCTGACTTAATGATTAGTGTGACAAACCATGAAGAAGAGTCAGCTCTTCTACCCCACTTTTCTCACCCATTTCTGGGGACGCAAAGTGGCTGACAAAGCTTTTCTATTCTTTGCCCCACAATAGAACATCCTGTGAGGTGGGTGGGCCTGTGAGAGCTCGGACGAGAGTTGTGACTAGTCCAAGGTCAACCAGGTGGCTTTGTGGAGGAATGTGGAATCAAACCCGGTATCCCAGGTGTGAATTCAGCTCCCTAACCACTATACCAAACTGGCTCACAGAAGCGTTCTTCTGACGATCCCTGCACTCGCTTTTCCTATGGGGACATTTATCACAGCAGGGCAGAATAGGAAGATTCCAGAGTTTCTGCCAGTTTATTCATTCTAGAGCCAGGACTCTTATTTCCTGCCTGACACTTGCCACTCATGCATTTCCACTTCCCTGGATCTCTTGCATGGGACTAGGCTTTGACGGTATTCACACAACTCTACTTGGAGTCACTTCCATTATTTGAGCAAGTGATATATAGAAATCTAACATATCTGCCAGCAGCCATCTCTGTGTTCTTTCATAATTTATGACAGAAACCAACCGGTCACACAGTATAATATTTAAGAAATCTCAGAAGATAGAATGTTCAGAGATATACATCTATTTGAAGTTTAAGTATTTGTTGCACAGACACTCAGCACTAGGGATGTCCATGAATATTCATAACATTTGTTATTCATCTGAATTCTGGGGATGAATTGAATCTTATGACATTTAAGCATTAATATTCGTTCAAATCTTAATGTTTGGGACATTTGTATGAATAGTTCAGACATTTGTACAACTGGGGAGGTCGGAAAGTGGCTGCGCCACACATCTGCAATGGATCCAGATTGCATTTGACGTGGATCAAGAGTGGATTAAAAGTGGATCCTGGTCAGATTTGACGCTTTCATAGCACGGATTTGCTACAGGATACATATTGGATACGTATTTGTTCGTATCAGATACATCTTTGTTTGTATCGGATACATATTGGATATTCATATGAATACATTGATATCAAATAGAATTCCACCTGATTTGAAGGGGATCTATTCAAACAAATACAGATTTTCTAATATTTGATTCATTACGAATCAAATGTCAAAAAACCGATTTGTGCACATCCCTGTTCAGCACATTACGGGCAATACAATATTGAGGAAGTCGCGGTATATTGTACCAAGTCATCTTGAGTCCCCTCAGATTCTTTCATTACTCCAAACAGGCCCATGCTAACTGGTTTCCACACTTCACCCTCATCACCACCGTAATATATAACAGTTGAAACTGGATTCAAGGTTAATTTTTAAAATTGGTTTACAAAGCAGTGCACAATAAGAGTGCGCAATTACTAAGAGCAGCTACATTCTGATCAAATTCCTACCTGTAAAAACATGCATATTCAGCAAATCTACTAACTTATTTCAGGCAATTAGTGGACTAGCTGCTCTAAATACTACAGTCTGGCGATATATGTTTGATTAGGTCAGCATTAGCTATGTAATTATGGTTCTGCTTCCAATTGTGTGTCATTCAGAAGTATCTTAGAATATGCTAAAATAGGTAAGACCAACATGGAAAAGGTTGCATTAACTTTTCTTCTCAGATGCAGGCTATTGCATCAAATGCCCAGAAGATCTCCATCCAAATGAAGACCATGATCAGTGTATACCAAAGATTATAACTTTCCTTGCTTATGAAGAATATCTGGGGATTATCCTAGTTACCTTGGTTTTATTCTTCTCTTTAATCACTTGCCTTGTGCTTGGAATCTTCTTGAAATACATGGGTACACCATTAGTCAAAGCCAACAACCGGGAACTCTCTTACATCCTCCTCGTCTCTCTCCTGTTTTCCTTCTTGACCTCCTTCCTCTTCATTGGGCAACCGGGAAGAATGACCTGCCTCCTGCGACAAACAGCCTTCAGCATCATCTTCTCAATTGCCATCTCTTCTGTCCTAGCAAAAACAATCATGGTGGTGCTGGCTTTTCTGGCCACCAGGCCAGGGAACAGGGTAAGGAAATGGTTGGGGAAAAGATTGACCAACTCCATTGTCATTTGTTGCTCTGGAATCCAGGTTATTGTGTGCATCATCTGGCTGTGGTTGTCTCCTCCATATCCAGACTCTGATCTCCACTCCGAACCTGGAGAAATCATCCTGCAATGCAATGAAGGATCAGTTGTCTTCTTTTATGGTTCCCTTGGCTACATGGGCTTCCTCTCGGCTGTATGCTTCACAGTAGCTTTCCTAGCCAGGAAACTTCCTGGATCCTTCAATGAGGCCAAGTTGATCACCTTCAGCATGCTGGTCTTCTGCAGTGTTTGGGTGTCTTTTGTGCCCACGTATCTGAGCACCAAAGGGAAATATATGGTAGCTGTGCAGATCTTCTCCATCTTGGCCTCCAGTGCAGGTCTGTTGGGCTGCATTTTCTTCCCCAAATGCTACATTATTGTACTGAGGCCTGATCTCAATACAAAAGAGCATTTAACTACTAGGACAATTGTTTGATACATCTCATGCAGCTGCTATGCTTTAGAGCAGGAATGAATGTGGGTATTAATGGTAACTCATCAGATGTCAGTTTTTATTGTAACTGGGAGCAGATGAGGGTTTTGTCTTTTTATTTTTCTTCAAAATGTACGGAAGATATTGCTGGTCAAATATGTAAGACAGGCTGCTGGACTACATGGGCTGTGACCTGGTGCAGTCAGGCTTTTCTTGTGTTCTTTTTTTTCTGTCTTGAATCAGTAAAATAATAATAATAAAGTTCTTTTATTTTCATTCAGTATTGATATTGTGCTCTTTACCCAAAGATTCCATCTAGCTGCTATGCTTGTATGCAGGAATGGAATAGAATGGGAAAAATTTAAAAATCTAAAGCAGGGATATTAGCCAGTTTGGTCTAGTGGTTAGGGAGCTGGACTCCTATCTGGGAATAACGGGTTCAATTCTGCCCTCTCCCACAAATCCGGCTGTGGCCTTGGACTAGTCACTCAGCTCTATTCTGAGCTCTCACAGCCCCACCTACCTCACAACGTGTATATTCTGGGAAGAATAGAAAGCTTTGTCAGCCACTTTGAGTCTCCTTAAATGGGTGAGAAAAGCAGGGTAGAAAAGCCAACTCCTCCTCTTCTTCTTTTCCATATAAAATATGGCTTCATGTATTTTGCTGTATAATCAGGGAGTTGTTTATAACCAATGTACCTCAAATTGCAATATGCACTTGTTGCGAGTCATGGGAGATTTGGAAAGAACAGGCTTGGGCTTTGTGCCCAGACAAGATCCATCTTGAGATACTGAGACCTATCTTACAGAAGAATCCCCTTTATAAGAAAAGAACAATCATTGTGAAATCTTTCATTGGCTCTCTTAACACCGACCATTTACCTGTAAGGAAAGGCAGAGCAGACCTAAACATGGTGGACAGAAGGAATTAAAGACCTGGCTTGCTCAGAGATGAAAGAGAGATCCAGTTTGGACTGGTATATTCTGATTTCAATATGAAACAAACACTATCTGGCACCTATTCAGTTCAGCTTGGTGCAGTCTTTGTTCATCATGTGCAGTGTGCAAACAAGTGGAACAAATCCATCTAGAACATACCTAGTACTCCCTAGCCTGGATTAAGTCAGATGTCCCAACCCTGATTGGCTTAACTACTGGCATACCATTCCATTCTTCCTGTCTGTCAGACCTTTTGCCCTTACAGGAAGAATCATACAATGGGAATTCCAACAAACAAGCCCCTAGCTGCACATAGCACCATTTCATAACAAGGCCCTCTGCACACTGCAAAACCCTCATGGGTTATTCTGGCCTCTTCTCTCCTTTAGGAAAGTATTAGATCATGTTCTTGCTGACTCTAGTGGAAGGATTCATTAGATGAGGACACACTCCCTTAGTCCATGGTAGTGATAAATATATCCCCACACTAGGGATGTGCACGAATGTTTGTGACATTCAAAATTATACAAATTTGACCAAATTTGGACATTTGAATTTGAATCTAATGCTGGCACATTCGAAGACTGACATTCTAATTCAGTTTGAATGTTTTGATACCTTCATATGGGATTCGTATGCTGTTCATATGGATTTGTATGGGATTCATATGGGATTGGATATTCATATCAAGGGGCCTTTCCACACATGCCGCCGGAAAACGGATCTCAAAGATCCATTTTCAGGTGGAACGTTTTAAAAAAGAATCTGACCCAGATAGGGCCAGATTCTCGGAGGCCCCGCGCATATGCACATGCGTGGGGCAGTGGCGGCAGGGCCAGATGGGGAAATGGATTGGGGTGGGTGCTGTGCGGATGCACCAGCACCCATCCCAAACCAGCCCTGACGGTGCATAGAAAAGACGAAATCTCTTTCCTAGGATGTACACAGGTTCAGTGAAGCTCTTCAAATGCAGAAGCAAAGTTCTAAAACTGCAGAATTCCAGTAGGATCACACCTGCGCTTTGAAAGGGATTCCTAAAAGAAAAGTTCTCTCTGTAGAGCAGAATTCTTTAGCAAGAACAAGTGGCTAATTCAAAAGGCAGTTGTAGCCTGATTATGAAAATAGCACCTTGTGTTGCAGCCAAGCTTGAACTTGCTATGGAGCAGGGGCTGTGGATGGAAGAAGCCGAACTGCGTGCTTCTCAGGCCTCTTTTATGTAGAACTAGGCAATGGAACTGCTGACTCTATAGCCTTGATTGCTTCCAAGAAATCTAGTACTCCCAAGAAATCCAGGGTCTTCCTGCACTTGGTCCTCTAGTTGATCTGCAGTGCACTGCCAGACAGAGCATTTGGACTGCAAAAAGCCAATTCCAACTCAGAAATGGCTCCTTCCATGCAGGAGTGCACTGCAAGGAGGGACAACATGATGTGTCACGTCATGTGCCAGCACCAGTGCACATGCGCAGTGCATCTCTATTGTCCCGGTGATGGCGATGGCACACATGCACTGGCACCAGCTTCTGGAAGGGATGGTGGTGCCCGGAAACGCGTCCACACCAAGGTAAGTGTCCAGAGGTATGAGGGGGTGGATTGGTGGATTTTCCCCTAGTTAGCGAATGTTGACCAACCCAGACAATGACAAAGGTTGGAGTGCACTCCAAAACTTGTATGTTAGCTCCTGAATTTATTCCGTCAAATCCCCACATCCTGAGTATAGCTTACAAAAATAAATAAATAAAAGATAGGTAGAGATGGATGGATGGATGTCTTTTCCTAAAAGGTTTAGAAACATTTCCATTTATTAACAAAAAGACACTGAAGCAGAACTAGAGATCCAAATCTTCATTATTTGAAGTAAATGAGTTTTGAAGGTATTCTGTTTGCTTGTTCTGCCTCTGTTTAAAAACCTAAAGGAGGCAGAATCAAATAAGCAGGAAAAAAATTCTCAGTCTGCAGAGCAGATGAGTATAACCCAAGCTTGCTAACATCTCCTTTCTACTTGGATAGAATGGGAAATTTTCCCCAGGCA
Source organism: Aspidoscelis marmoratus (assembly GCA_014337955.1). NCBI lineage: Eukaryota > Metazoa > Chordata > Lepidosauria > Squamata > Teiidae > Aspidoscelis > Aspidoscelis marmoratus. The sequence continues at coordinate 169,382 of MTQE01003327.1, forward strand.
CAAATTTGAAAACTATGTTTTGTGGCTCTCTGATCCAGTGGCTTAGCTGCAGAACTTTTCGAAAGGCTTGCAAATTCCCATTCCCAGTATCCGGGAATTATTAAGCTTTTCCTTCATTTTGGACGGACTTGGGTTGGCTTCTTTTCTCCTGAGAGTAACAAAGGGGGAAAGTTCATGAATGGATTGATGACCAAGATGATTAGCCTGAAATAATTAGATCTGAAAAGGGCTCTGGTGCCTTAGAATAATGCAAAAGAATAGGGATGTGCCCAAATATCCGTAACATTCAGAATTCTTAGAAATTCATATGAATTTGAACATTTGTACAAAAACTGAATGTTGAGTCATTTGAAATTGACATTAGTATTCAAATCAAATGATTTGGATTATTTGTACAAAGCTTTGTTACTTTTTGGAACCTGGGGAGGTGGGAAAGTGGCTGCACCAGTCACATCTACAAAAGATCCGGAGTGGAAACAAAGTGGATTGGGAGCAGATTCAATGTGGATTTAGGGCAGATTTAATGCTTTCAGAGCAGAAACATATTGGATACGTATCGGATATGTATGTGATTTATATCGAACATTTATACTGAATAGAATCCTACCACATTCAAAATGTGTTTTCTTGCATTTGATTCAATACTAATCAAAAGCAACAACAACTAAAAATGGCTCACATCCCTGCAAAAGAATACAACACTCTATCACACAACACCACAACCACTGGGCTTCTATGAAGCTGATGGGTAGGAGAATTGGATCTGACAAGGGGAAGTATTTCTTCACCCACAGGGTCATTGGTTTATGGAATTTGCTGCTGGAAGAGGCGTAACAGCTACCAGTCTAGATGGCTTCAAGGGTTAGACAAATTTATGGATGACAGATGTATCAATGGCTACTAGAATGAATGCCTAGGTACATCGTTCCGGCTAGGGGGGAAAGCGGGACATTCAAAGACTATTTGCTGGGATTTGAGAGCAGGAAAAGGTTTGTCCTTATCTCTGCTTGAGATGTCCATGGGCAATTGGTGGCCCACCATGTGCAACAGGATGCTGGACTAGATGGGCTGTGGCCTGATCCAGCAGGCCTTCTCTGATGTTCTTATGTTCTTAATAATAGGATTATCAGAAAGGTTCAAAACAAGGTTGAAATGTAGCAACACAATGGTCAGAGTCTTATTTAGAGGACTGTAAAATCATGACTGTGCTTCACTGATGGAACTGATATCTTAGTTTTCTCGGTGCGTATGTGTGTGCATATAAAAATGAGTAAAGGTCTCCAAAAGTTGTAATGAGAGCACAAGACTAGTCTTGCTTCATCAGACCACACCTTACCTATTCCAGTGTACCGTCCTGCACAGTTGACTAACAATTCCTTCTGTGAATTTTGAAACAAAAAAAGGGCAAAACCTTCACCTCCTCTCAACTCAAATAAAAATGACTTTAATTATGACATCTGATGAGTTATGATTATAAAGTAACTACATCCATTGATTCATTTAAGTATAGGAGCTGGAAGAAAAACATCAAACCATTGTTTTTGTGGTCAAATGGTCCTTTGTATTGAGATCAGGCCTTACTATGATAATATAGCACTTGGGGAAGAAAATGCAGCCCAACAGACCTGCATTGGAGGCCAAAATGGAGAAGATCTGCACAGCCACCATGTATTTCCCCTTGGTGCTCAGATACGTGGGCACAAAAGAGACCCAAACACTGCAAAAGACCAGCATGCTGAACGTGATCAATTTGGCCTCGTTGAAGGAGCCAGGAAGTTTCCGAGCTAGGAAAGCTACCATGAAGCAGATTGCAGCCAGAAAACCCATGTAGCCAAGGGAACCATAGAAGAAGAAAGGTGACCCTTCATTGCATTGCAGGATGATCTGTCCAGGTTCAGAATGCAGGTCAGAATGTGGGTGTGGGGGAGACACCGACAGCCAGATGATGCACACAATAACCTGAATACCAGAGCAACAAATGACAATGGAATTGGTCAATCTTTTCCCCAACCATTTCCTCACCCTGTTCCCTGGCTTGGTGGCCAGAAAAGCCAGCACCACCATGATTGTTTTTGCTAGGACAGAAGAGACAGCAATTGAGAAGATGATGCTGAAGGCTGTTTGTCTGAGGAGGCAGGTCATTCTTCCTGGTCTTCCAATGAACAGAAAGGAGGTCAAGAAGGAAAACAGGAGTGAGATGAGGAGGATATAAGAGAGTTCCCGGTTGTTGGCTTTGACTATTGGAGTTTTCATGTACTTTATGAAGATTCCGAGCACAAGGCCAGTGATTAAAGAGAAGAACAAAACCAAGGAAACCAGGATAATCCCCAGATATTCTCCATAAGCAAGGAAGGTTATCATCTTTGGTACACACTGATTGTGGTCTTCATTTGGATATAGAACTTCAGGGCATTTGGTGCAATAGGCTGCATCTGAGAAGAAAAACAGACTAAATCTGGAAGAGCCTCATAATGCAAAATATTTACAATTAGACTGCAACAATGGTGGTAAAAGTCTTACAAATGACAAGAGGGGTCAAGGATTCACAATGACCTACATCCTTAATCCAGCCCTGAAATCTTGCCTAATTCTAGCCCATATTCTGCCCTAAGCCTAGCAGAGAAATTTCCCCCAAATATGGTGATCCTACAAACTAGGTTTAATACAAAGCAATAGCTACATTTCTCCGCTTTCCTCAAAGATTTTGAATTTGGAACAATGGTGGACTATCCCTCAGACTCCATATCTGCATTGTGCTCTGCTGCTTAATTCTTGGGATAATATTTTAAAACTGCTTTGTGAGCTTACATGGGGATTGTCTGGTTTATAACCTCCCAGAACTTGTTAGAGTTTACCGACCTTTGTGAGTGGAGATCGTCCCTTCTGCACATGGGGAGCAACCATAGCAGCAAATGGGCTCCCCTTCTTTAGCCACCTTGGCATATCCAGGGTGACAGCTTTTGGTACACTGGGCACGAGGCACTGTCTGATGATAAGAAGAAGGGAAAGAAAAATAAGGCAGCTGTTGGATACGAATGGGGGTGTGTGAAAAGGTTCTTATTTAATCTCTAAGCTATCTCTCAAATCATACTCCCTTTTATGAAAATATATGACCAGATTCAAGGGCTTTAATTTTGTGTCCTTCCCACCCCAGTCTAAAACCCACATTTGTTTCCATTCATCCCTGAAAACTTCAAAACCTTTCCTTCCTTCATCTCTATTTCCCTAGAGCTGAACTGGACCACAACTACCATTATTTCTCCTCGCCACCTACATCAAACTCACACTTTATCTTCTAAGTTCCAGCGACCCCTAGGCCTCCATTTGGTCCAAACCATGGCCCTTTCTGCACTTGGCCTTATTCTGTAATATATCTTGGGATAGGGGTCTGTTACCTGCATGGTAATGAGGACTATGGCAGGCCTCTCCTGGGGCCTGCTGGGGCCCAATCCCAGGATATATGTTGTGATGACTGTATTATAAAGGTAGGTTTGTAGTATGTATTTTAACCTCTGTTGTTTTGATGTTAAGTGGCTGGAGGGCATGGCTTACTGTGACTCTGTGGGAGGGGAAAGTTCACTCCTTGCCAGAGCCAATCAGGGCATGCCATCAGCCTGATAGCAGGCTATATAAGCCCTAACAGTGAGTGTTCTAGGTTCTTTCCTGGGTTAACTCACTGAGGGTGGGCAGGGAGAAACGGGCTCTTGATTACTTCTTACCTGAGGGGAGATTAGTTAGAGAGTCCTGAGTATTGTGATTCACAGTGAAACTATTACAGTTAAGAAGATTGTTTTAACTGTGTAACAATTAATAGCGTGCTAGGTTTAGAGACTCTTTAAGACAAGAAAATTCTGTGTTGAAGTTCAAGACTGTTGCCAATATTGAGGACTGATACAATAAATCAATGATTCTTGTGTTCACCTTAAAGAGTGCCTGGGAGATTTCTTTACCATGAAACATTAACAAAGTATTCAAGCAGTGGGGCACTGTGACTTGAAGTGGGAGAGAAACATTATTGTGGAGGACCAGCAGACAGCTGGAAGAAAAGCCTTCTTGTTTACATTTTTTGGAGACAAGAAGGGAAGGGTGTGGGTGAACTCTGCCAATGCTGGGAGAGATTCTGAGAGATTTGGGGAGGTTCTGATAGAGATACTGGGGGGCAGAATAGCATTGGGCAGTGGTCACCACATATGCCAGAATAAGGCTAAGTGCAGAAAGACCTTATATCATTCTCAAAATTCATACTAGTCTTTAACCAAAGGAATGAGGCAAGCAGATTTTGATTATTTGCTCTCTTGCATGATGAAAACTTGTGTTTCAAAGACTGGCAGGAAGAGGGAAAAGCTCCATGATCTATCTTTTGATTTAAAAGCAACTAGGCCCATTTCCCTTCCCCATTCCAAAGAAACTAGGAAGATAGAGATCCCTTTTATAGGAACTCACTTTCATTTCTCTGTATGAAAGTGTTCCTTCCTTACATGTATAGCATGGATATCTCTATGAAGAATGATTTCTGCTCTTTGACAAAAAACTAAGGTATTGGATTTCTCTTCAACTTATAAGGGCTCATGGGAGTAGAACTGGTGAGATGAGTGAAAGGAAACCACATTTTCCAATTCAGATTTATGTAGGACATTTGAGATCAGTGAGTGAGTAAAAGAAGATTCTCCTGCCTTGCTCTCTTCTCCAGGCCACACAATTGCTTCAGAGTCAATGGTTAATGTTTGATCTGATGATGTCTGTCCTTCAATATCCCCAATTTTCCTCGCCTCACGAGTCTGATTTGGATGCAGCACCCAGTTCACAATTTCAAAATTTGCTGCTATCTCCCCATTTTCATCCAAATAAAGTCCACCCAAAGATGTGTTGGAAATCCAGAGATTTCTTAAGTAAGGATGAAACTGAAATGACAAAAAGGAAAATAAATAAATAGCCACAAAACCAACTGAGTACTTCAGCAACTCTCATTTTGGTTTTTCACATCCGGTGAATCTGACCAAAACCAAAACCATATCAATAACTAAACCTTTGTCTACCATTGTGGCCTTATCAGCCAGAATCATTGTTCTAGAAAAGGGCCATATATCTCCGTTCTAGGACCACCACTTCATGCTATTCCACCATTCTTGAGGAGGAATCATTGAGCAATGAATTTGTCAGCTACTCAGGGGTCAAGTTGCATCCAGGAGTGCTCAATGAAGCTCCTTATTTGGAACTCTAATGTGGTGACCTGATCCCCCCCACCCCTTTGGACTCGTACATCCTAGAATTACGCAGTCGAAAAAGCAGCCGTCGAGTACCACCGACCCAGTGCCTACCAATGGGCTGGGGTCAGTATCTGAACTGGACTATACCTACCTCCCGCAGGTGTCCTGCTGTACAGGCTTGAGATTAACATCTCCTCCTGAAGCAGTCTTCCCCTAATCTAAGAGGTTAGACCGCTTCTATCCCCTGCCCCTCTTCACAAAGAGTGCGAGGTCTAGAAGCCCGAAGTGTTCAGCTCCAAGCCCTCCATTATCCGCCTCTCACTGGAACCACAAGAAGAGAGACGCTGAGAGCCCCAGACTGCTGGCTTTTATACCCCGCGATCCATTTGCTCTGATTGGTGCATTTTTGCGGTCTTTTCACTCTGTTCCTCCCATCTGTCCATCAAGCTGCCAAAAGCCCAGGAAACCAGCCTGCGGCTTCAGCTTGTTTCTTGAAACTGTCACATCAAATCTTCCACATAGTGGGGTATTGTGGACCCTTCAGGACAAGAAGCAATTTGCAAAAATTATGTTGAATCCCCTGAACTATGTGCTGCATTCCAAGGCTTCTATGAGAATTAATTTAGCTCTGTTCTGTAAATCACATGTGCCTTTGAGAGCATCATCAGGCAAAGCCCAAAGCAGCTCTAGAAATGGGCCCACTTTGGCCCATCAGATGAGGGAAGCCTATCAATTAGCTTCCCCCCCCCCCCAGGACAAATAGAAGGAAAAGAAGAGTGGTGCATTAAAGAGGGTCAGTGAGTATGACAAAGTGACGTTTATTATGAAGTCATCAAACTATGATCCAGAAAAGTTTCAATAAATGTGATGAAGAAATATTACAATACTAATTAGATTTTTTAATATATATAATAATATTTTATATGCTACGTTTGCAAAAATACTGGGCTTGCTTCAGTAAGAAGCAAGAGCTGTGGTGCCATTTTACTTTGGAGATAGGAAGCAGTTCCTTGAAACAGTTCACCTCTGTCCCATTCTTCTCTAGTTTGCAAGACCTTATCAAGAATTGAAGAATGCATTAAAATATGGAACTGAAGGATTAAAATAGAGGAGGAGGAGGAGGAGGAGAATTCACTTTTCTCACCCATTTACGGGGATTCAGAGTGGCTGACAAAGCTTTCTGTTCTTCTCCCCACAACAGAAATCTTGTGAGAGCTCAGAAGAGAGCTGTGACTAGCCCAAGGTCACCCAGCTGGCTTCATGGAGGAGGGCAGAGTCTGGCTCCCTAACTAGGTGTGAACGCTGCCTTAATGTCTTAGTTGTTGTGGTGTGCTGCAGTGATTGCCAAGCTGGGGATCTGGGGCAGGGAGTGCTAGTTGGGGGTGCCAAAACCTGAGCCACCTGCTACAGGAGGCAGGATAGTATACATGAATGGGGGCTATTGCTGCACTAACCAGCCATTGGATGGAGAGTGAATCTAGCTTTGCAGTCACATGCATCACACAGATCACCATGACATTATTTGAGCATGCACCAGATGCTGCCTTGGACATTGCCTTGGCGACCTGGTGGCCCTGGGATCACTGTTTGTACCTCAAGTGCTGCTCGTTGGGTATGGGACTAATTTAGGACTTGTGAGGTGAATGACTGGATCCTTGCCGTCCTTATTTTGTATTCTTATACCATATCAAGCTGGCAGCTGTGAACAGACCCACAGTATCTGTCAAGTTCCCATATGGGGACACTTATGCTGTTTCCGCACTGGTCCTCAAGACCCCATTAAGCATCTGATAAGGACCCATATGGCACACATCCGCAAGGTACCTTCCACTCACTGGGGCAGAATGGGGCCCCTTCAATGATGCTGCTTCTGTACGGCCTCACGTGAGATCCGTCTCTAATGGGGTCTAGAGGCCGTCCAATCTGGTTTTCGGAAAGACCTGAAAAATTAGGTCTTCAAACCATTCCTGCTTGCAAATTCTGGATCAAAGGAGGATGCTTCCGGACAGGGACAGGATAGGGAACGGATGTGGGTAGGACCAGAAGTCACCATGTTGAGCAAGGCAACAGCACCACATTCTGGCTACGTAGTCCATCCCACAGTTGCTTCACATTGG
>MTQE01003327.1:192548-203896 GCA_014337955.1 Aspidoscelis marmoratus
GGGGGGGGGGGGATGAGAGGCTGGGGTGGAGGCCAAGGAGGATGGGTGGCCAGGGGGTTGTAGACTCACAGTGGGATTTACACCACTAGTACTCTATCCAGAGATTAGGCCTCCACTACCGTTTGTGCTTTATGGACTCTATAGATATATTGAGGGCACTTTTGGAGGAATTGTGTCAAAGACAGACCAGAGCCTCAATGGGAGCACCAGCCATGCTACCCAGAAAATCACCCAGAGTATTCAGGAATTACTCAGATTCAATTAGTCTCCAGGGTAGCAAAAAGCTCTGCAAATGGAAAATTCACGCTAATAAGCTGTGACAACACAGTGCCTCAGGCCTGAACAACAGATATTTCCTATTGCAACAAAATTCAGGAGAACAAGAATATTTTAAATAAGCAAATGGATAGAGAGGCAAATTAGAAGGGAACAATCCTCTAAAGTTCTGCTCAGATGGTACTATACATCTTTAGTGTTAGACAGAATTAATAATAAGCTTTCTCCTTTCTGTTGGAATGGATATAAAGAGTTAGGCTCCTGCATCCACATGCGGTGGAACTGTCCTGTTGTTGAAACATTTTGGGATATTGTTCAAAATATACCCTATGTGAAATCACCTCTCAACATTTTACCCTTTCGCCAGCTGTACTCTTCCTTTTTCTGTTTAAGGAAGACACTGCTCCTGTTCATAAAAAAGACCTAATTTAATCCATGTTTATGACTACTAAGGCTGAAATAGCACTCCATTGCCCCCCCCCCCAGCTATCTATGAACAATTGGATCACACGCTCTTGGTCTCTGCTGTTAAATGAATTTATAATAGCTCAACTCAAAATACAGTCAATGGAGCAGCAAGCTCGGTTCATAGACAAATGGTCTCCTCTTATCAAAAAAGCTCAGGACAACCCCTCTTTACTTCCTACTCCTTTTTATTCTCTAAACTTTATTAAGAACAAATTGAATTCTCTTTTTCCTTATTTGGAGATATAAATTATGTAGGAGTGGTCATAACCCAGATTTTTGCATCCTAATTTGCTTATGTATGCATGTACTTTTCTCAATATGTATTTAAATGTGTTTGTATTTGTTAGTTTTCTTGGTCTAGTGGTTAAGGAGCCGGACTCTTATCTGGGAATACCAGATTTGATTCCACCCTCGTCCATGAAGCCAGCTGGGTGACCTTGGGCTAGTCACAGCTCTCCTCTGAGCTCTTACAGCCCCACCAACCTCACAGGGTGTCTGGTGTGGAGAGAATGGAAAGCTTTGTCAGCTGCTTTGAGTCCCCTTAAATGGGTGAGAAAAGCAGGGTAGAAAAGCCAACTCTTCTTCTTTTTCTTGTTATAGCTATTTTTGTTATCATAGAGTTTTCAATAAAATTTTTAAAAAGGTACATTAGAATATTGGGTTTCAATTTAGTACCTGCCATGGCTGCATCCTTTGGAATGCCACTTTGTTTCCTTCACTGACCAACAAAGAAGACCACCTGGATCTGGAGGTATAAGCCATATGTAAGGCCTGAGCTAAAGCTTGGACAGTGTAGTATGTGCCATAACTATCCTGAGATTGGAGATTTTCATGCTGTTCTTGGGGCAGAGTCTCTAGTTTCTTCTTCTCTATGCATCTTCTTGAAGTTTTCACAGTCATTTTATGCGTAAAAGAGAAGCAATCAAAACTTCTCATCATAGATTCTCCGGCAGCAGAAGAAAGTGGTTCAAAGTTCACACACCTTGAACTTTGGGGAGTCTTCATCACAAAGGATAAGGAACCATGTCCCAACTGGAAATATGTCAGAGGTATTCTAAGTGCAACACTGATCACCCGGAAAGTTGTTGTGATCCATAGTTTTGATGTAATTTGATACTTAGAAAGGAGCATTTGTAAACCATACATGTAAGCCAAATCACTTTCTGAGGTGCTATAATAAAGAAACACATTGGCCTTTGTCCAGGTGACCCATCGCTTACCAAGAGAATTCACATATATAGCATTCTCCTTTTTGATTACTTCTCTGAAGGCCACACAAATTCCATGGCCAATCATCTTGGTTGTCAAACCATTCATGAACTTTTGCCCTTTGTCACTGTCAGGAAAAAAGAGGCCAATCCATGTCCACCCAAAATGTAGGAAAAGCTTAATAATTCCTGGGTACTGAAGTTCTTCCCAGGGGGCCATCCGGAAGACAAAAGGGAGTTGAATTTCAGGCTTCAGGGCCAACCCAAAACTGATCTGCTGAGGACAAGGAGAGACATTAGAGGGTCATCTTCAGCAGAAAGATGAGATCTTCTTTACCTGGTGGTTTTGACTAGCTAACAGAAATCTAAGAAAAGTTGTTAAATATTCCTGTCTCCAGTTGCTTCTTCCATTTTGTGAAGCTGACAAAGCCAACATAAACCCTTAGCAGATTGATAAGGGAAGCAGAAAATAGGTCAGAATGTCCTCCTAGTATTTAAAACTTTCAAATGTATTGACTTTATTAATTTTAGGATAAGACAATGGTACAATCTTTGGAAAAATGTCTGAGTACAATGTCTGCTTTGGTACTATTCACCAACAGAATCTGGAGTAGGATTACTGAATGGCACTGAGGCCTGGGCCACTTCCATGGGGGAACCCTAATCCTAAACCCAAGAACACTTTATTTATAAACATTCCATTGAAAATCTACTCTGTAAATATGGCAAGAGCTAGGAACATTTCCGCCACACACTTGCAGGGCTATTTCTGGGTCCACCCATGTCCAGCCTTATCCTGGGTCAGGGAAAGAGCACCAGCACAGAAGTGGTCCTGAAGATGTGTGTTAATGTGCCTGTACAGACATCACCTAAGTATGCCTTGCAAGATGATTTTATGTGCTAATACAGATGACATGGCCTTGAACGTTAATTGAACTGGGACCCTCAAGTGAAGGATGGAATACAAATACTGTAAGTAAGTAAGTAAGTAAGTAAGTAAGTAAGTAAGTAAGTAAGTAAGTAAGTAAGTAAGTAAGTAAGTAAGTAAGTAAGTAAGTAAGTAAGTAAGTAAGTAAGTAAGTAAGTAAGTAAGTAAGTAAGTAAGTAAGTAAGTAAGTAAGTAAGTAAGGAAGGAAGGAAGGAAGGAAGGAAGGAAGGAAGGAAGGAAGGAAGGAAGGAAGGAAGGAAGGAAGGAAGGAAGGAAAAGAGAGACATCTGCAGCATTGATATGACCTTCAGCGCCATATGTATGCCTCAGCTCCCAAAGCAAGATGAGTATCTCAAACATACATAATGTAATCCTGCGTAAATAGTTAGAGCAGTGTCCCAAAAATGCAAAGGTTTTGGAGGTTTCAGAGGAAGAACCATTCATCTGAATCTGTGTTATGTCTTTTGGTTCTATGCATTCCTAACAGCTAAAAGAGGTGCATTAGGAAACCACCTGTGTTCCTTGGCATTCATCTATGACTCAGACCATCTAACAGGCTTCTAAGTTGACCAAAGCCACACAAATCAGTCAAGTTTACAATCAGGTCAATTTGGATGGTAATTTCTGGAACAGAGCAAACTGCTTTACCAAGAACCATCAGTTGGACCTTGGGTTTCTTCACACACAGAGGCAGGTCTGCTGGACTGGGCATTTGCTGGTGGCATATCTGGAGCCAGTTTGGTCTTGTAGTTAGAGTGCTGAACTCCTATCTCATAGTCACAGGATTTGATTACACACTCCTCCATGAACCCAGTTGGGTGACCTTGAGCTAGTCACAGCCCTCTTTTGAGCTTTCATAGTCCCACCTACCTCACAGGGTATCTGTTGTGGGAAGAAGAACAGAAGGTTTGTCAGCCATTTTGAGAAAAGTGGGCAGAAAAGCCAGGGCTTTTAGAGGGGCTGTCCAAGTTCATCTTAAATGACCTATTTTCCATTGATTTTTATGGCAAAGGCTCACTGTGCTGATTTTGGCAGCTGGTGCATGTGCTGTATAAATTCAGGAAGCGTGTTTTGATCGGACTGTGGGAAGGTTTTACACTTTGACAAACAGCTGGTCCCTGTCCATTTTAACATTTTGCTTGACTTTTGTGCTACTTTATAGGTTTTCCTGTTCTGCCTTAATAAAGATTTGTTTTGGAAATTTGTTCTTGATGTGTTTTTATGTCTGATTTCTTTGACTTTAATACCTTTCATTTTTAATACTTCAGCAAAAAGCTTTCACGGTTCCCGGAGGGTTTTGAATTTGGTTTTAAATTATCCAAATTTATGTTCCTTATCAATACAAAAATTTGATTTTGAAGGAGGGGGAAGTGGGAAGAGGGAATTTGTTTTGTGCAATTTTAAGTCTAACTTCACCATATTGGATAAAGGATATCTGTTCAACACAGAGTAATTCTTTGTTTCTGGCATGCAGTGAGTGGGTGGAGATGTTAGTTTTCTTGGGACCCAAAATTCCAGACATTGCCTAAATTACAGACTCTGCAAGGTTGAATCTCATGCATTTACTTTTCTCTTCCACTTCATCATCTCTCTCCATTCCCTACCTGTGGGATTTTATAGTTGCTCAAGAGGGTTGAAATCAGGGCAGAGAGGTCAGAATCCTCCCCTTCAAGAACAGCCAACAGGTTTTTTCTTCCTCCACAGCTGTAGTTTGGAATATCGGCCATCCCATTGGCAAGAAGGTTTATTGTGGTTTCTGTGGTCATTCTGCTACTGTAATAGCTTTCCTTGATGTTATAGCCCAGGGTGATGTTGGTCAAGAGTTTAGAGTTCTGGTTGACCTCCTGAATGGCAAACACAAAGCCAAAGGTACGCCAATAGCTTCCATTTATCCATCTGTGATAATAATCACAAACAATACTTGATCAATTTTGGCAAACTGACATTTTCTATAAAATGTTAAATACTTAAGTGATTAAGAAGTGAGTCAGAGCTGCAACCTATCTAGTTCAATAGTTTGTCCTTCCAGACAACAACATTCAATCCTGACCTCCAGTCTGGGCCAAGACAGATTTTGCGCATGGTGCAGCAATGCTCACTATTTGGAAACAGTTCTTGTGGCCGAGCAGCTTCACAAAGAAGCCTACTAAGGAAGACATGGACACCAAGTCCGATGTGCTCACAACCTCCATCAGCTGAATTTTGGAGGCACCCCACCTCCTATTAGCCTTTGATAGCTCTGATAGGAGTGTCAAGACACTGAATTCCCAACTAGGGAAAGATGCAGAAAGTTCTCCTCATTGGGGCAACCAACAAATTGTGAAAGGGGAAATCCAGTGGATGAATTCTACACCTTGTACACCTGTGTTTATTGCATGCCAACCATTTTTGGTGCTGGTGGGAAAGATGGCCAGAAGGAGAACATGACTGATGGACTACTGCCTGACTAGAAATGCCGAGCAGCTTTGAGTCCAGCTGAGCTCCCTCAGATGAGTTGATTGAGCTTAATTGTCCTTTGAAAGCCTTGAGAAATACATCGGGCTCTCCTACATTGCGTCTTTATCTTGCTTCCTTAGCAAACAAATCTGGGGTTAACAGAAAGTGAAGCTTTTCTTAACCAGCCATGGAATCCAGTGGACATTAGCGGCAATATTCAACTGGAGAATATTGGATGAAGCCTTTTAATTAGTCTGTTCTTCCAGGCAACAATAATAAATTCTGGCCTCCATTTTCAGCCAAGACTGATCTTGCCCAAGGTATGCAAATGTGTACACTGTGTGGAAACAGCCCCTGTGGCCAAGCATCTGTAGAAAAAAACCCACCAAGCAGGACACAGGCATACAGCTTGCCCTGCTCACAACTTCCATGCATCTGGACTTTAAAAGCAGATCACCTCCTGTAAGCCTTTGATACCCTGATAGAAGAGCCAACCACATTCTTCCTTTGGATTCTTCCCTGAATTCTCAAACATTCTGAGAGAGACGCCATCAATGGTCCCTTTCAGGGCAACCAAAAAATCCCAAAGGTGAAACCCTGCAGCTGAATTATCCACAATCCACAGCTCTTTGACTTCCCTGGTGCCACTGAGAAATTTCACTCAGTGGTGTCTGGTGGGAAAGCGGGCCAGAAGAAGAACCTGACTCTGATTGACCAAAAGAAAAGTTGGACATCTTTGAGACTCAGATGAAGGGATACAACGTGATTGCCTTTGGGAAGGCTGGACAAATAAATTGGGCTCCGTCTCAGGGTTGCTTCCAATTAGCTTCCTCAGCAGATAAATTTAGGCTAGTAACCTTACTCTGGTTTTCAGCAGAAAATGAGACATTAGTGGCAACATTCAGCTAGAGAATCCCGAATGGAACAGATAAATCAGCAGAAAAAGAGGGGAAATAAGTTTTGGAGCATGAGTGAATAACTTTATTACGTGAACAGTAAGAAAAAATAGCCTGACTATTTCTGTATTGAGTCCAAGCATTCCAGTTATTTACACTTTACCTGTCTACACAATAATATTGCTTTAAGTGACAAAGATGACTTGGTTATAGTTATTGATATTTTTGAGTGCCACCAGGACATGCCAAAATCCAAGATTAAGCACAGAGCTTGTCTTCAGTTCAAGCCATTATTCTTGATTGAATCTGAAAGGCTTATCACTCTGACCTACCTATGAATTGCCCTTCTGAGTCAGACATGTGGACACAGGCAGCCCCATTAATTTCTGTGGCACAGTCAATTTGACTCTGGCCAAGCTCAGCCTTTCCAGATCCGACCCTCCCACCCATGAAGACCAGCAATAAGGAAGGAAGTTGTACTTCAGCAACATAGGGATAGCCGGATCCTTTATTTCCTCTTTGATTTTATTTTAATTTTTGAAATTCTCTCCAGCTGAAAAGTCAACATGCTCTGGGCAACCCAATTCAAAAAAGACATTGAGAAACTAGAGCAAGTCCAAAGGAGGGCCACTAAAATGGTTAGTGGTCTGGGAACAAAGTCCTATGGAGGAAAGGTTGAAGGATCTAGGAATGTTTAGCCTACAGAGGAGAAGTCTGAGAGAAGACATGATTGTGGTCTTCAAGTATCTGAAGGGCAGTCACAGTGTAGAGGGACCATCTCTATTCTCACTTACACAAGATGGGAGGTCTAGGAACAATGGTATGAAACTTCAAGGGAGTCAATACGGATTAAATATTGGGAAAAACTTCCTGACAGTCAGTAGAATAGGTTGCCATGGGAGGTAGTGAGCTCTCCTTCTCTAAAGGTCTTTAAGCAGAGGCTGGACCTACATCTGTCTGGGATAGTTTAGCTAATCCTGCATTGAGCATTGGGGTTGAATTTGATGACCCTAGAGGTCCCTTTCAACTCTGTATTGTTTTATACAGTTTTGACGTGTATTTTTGAATGTTGTGAGCCGCCCAGAGACCCTTGGGTATGGGGCAGGATATAAATACAGATAAATAAATAAACTATGTGTTTCTATGATTCTATGAAGATGGGAGGCCATATAGTCCATTGATCCCCTGCTCTGTGTCAAAAACAAAATTGAATTGTTTCCAGGAAGAATCCACTACCTTGCCAGGTCCCTAAACTTTTTGGCCTGGACCTGCCTTAAGTGTATTGGAGGAGAATTAGCTAACATACTGAATGCTTATTTGACACTGTAAAGATACTATTCCTCCTGAATAGCAGAGCTGGAGGGAGCAGGTTTGCAACAGATGTCTTTCCAAGAAACATGCGCTCCCTTGAATGTCCTCAAACTGAAAAACAGTGTGACCTAGATTAGGCCTTGTTCCTGTCAATGAAGGACAGTGAATGTGAAGATAGTGGAATGCAACTTACTTACTCTTTTGGTCTATTTGAAGGAGACTGGGAGAAGTTGTGTGGTTGAGAGATTAGTGCCTTGTTTGAAAGTGACAGCCCACCAACGATGTAGTCTCCTGGTTTGTAGTAAGTCCATGGGTCACTTTCCTCGCTGATCAGATTAAGCAGACATTTTTCCCTCTGTGCCTTGCAGACTTTGTGGGGCAGGAACAGCAGCAGGAGGAGCAACGGAACCATGCTGGTTCTACCTGTGATGGCCTCTTTCTTTGGGACAGCAAAGATTTCAGCAAATGGCATTTGGATTCCAGGCATGGCTTCTGGTTCAAGGTCAGAGAGAAGAAGCTCTGTCCCAACCTCACGTTTGGATGGAGGATTTTATTATCTGGCACCTTTTGCATGCAAGTGAGCTGTTTATGTTCCACCTGAACGTACTGTTGATAGTTTTAATCTCTGGAGGGAAATCCATGTGTTTGGATGGGGAGGAGAAGGATAAACCACTATGATCTAAATAATTATATGAACCATCTCTTCTGCAACCTATGTAAATCAAGGAGCAGGTGCAGAACAAAAAAGAAAAATTTCCAAACCTGACTTCTAAGTCTGACATATGACTGAAAGGCAACACCAAAAGATTTCAAACTTTTAATAAATGTTCGACACCCCCAAGACACAGGATACTGGGAACCGGTTTTAATAAATCCGGGTGCCGTAGATCCGGGGTTTTTTTTTGCCCCTGTGCGGAAACAGCCTATATGTCTTTATTATCAATCACACCTGCAAAAACTGTCACAATGAATTTTGGTAGTTATTTCCTGATGAGCACCATATAGGGATGTGCACAAATATTTGTAGGCATTCAAACACCGATTGAATGTGCCAAATTTTGACATTCGAACTCGAATAGAATGTCTCAAAATTTGAATGTAAACATTCAAATCGAATTTTGAATTTCAGACCTATTCATTCAAATTATCCGGACATTCATATGTGTACTGGTTCATACACAATTTATACTTGAAGATCTGCAGCTTTTGGTTATGGAGCTGGACTCTTATCTGGGAATACCAGGTTTCATTCCACCCTCCTCCATGAAGCCAGCTGGGTGGCCTTGGGCTAGTCACAGCTCTCTTCTGAGCTCTCACAGCCCCACCCACCTCACATGGTGTCTCTTGTGGGGAGAAGAATAGAAAGGTTTGTCAGCTGCTTTGAGTCCCCTTAAATGGGTGAGAAAAGTGGGGTAGAAAAGCCAACTCTTCTTCTTCATAACACCAGGGCAACAGGAATAAACCTATAGTGCATGTTCCATGAGAGGTGAGCCCCCAAGGACTCTCAGACTTCTACATATCATTATGGTCCTGCTATTCAGTGACATGAAGTCACTGTACACCATGTGACATTCTGGACTTTGCTTAACGTACAGATGAACTTCATCAACTTCTCCGGAGGAGGGAACACATCAACACACACCCTTCCAGATTATTGAATCTCAAGGGATTTTCTGAGAAAGGGATAAGACAAAGTTGAAACAAAAAAGTTTTATGCCCTTTGAGAAGGTTAAAGATTTTGGTGTATCCCTCAGATGTTTTTGGGGAGACAGGGCCTTGTACAAAATGAGAAGGCAAAGCAAGCCCAGTGACTATCAAAAAGGGCTGGACAATTGCATCACATTGCTGGGAGGGGGAATGGGGGATACTTGGAACGAGAAGTGTGCAGGGACAACTAACTAGAGCGCCAATGCAGCACAGACAACAAAGATACTTAAAACTAGTGGTTTCTTCCTACAAATACATGTAGGCCAAGTTTCCACTGCACAAAAAAGAATATGGGTTTAAATCCAGATTTTTAAAATGAGAAGTGAGGTTGGGTTTTTTGCATTTCCACTCCCACACTATAATGCAGGCTTGGAGGGGGGAATCTCCTCCCTCTCTCCCTCCTCCCTCCTAACTGTCATAGCCTGACATCATCAGGATGGGAGATCCAAGCCCCACCTTCTATATAAGCAGCTGAACCTGGTTCCGATGGAGTTGTTCAGCGCTTATTGGAAAACAGGAACCTTGGTTGCCCGGCCACAGTGCCCTTTCGCTGCACTGACACTTTAGGCTGATTGATCCACACCTCCTGCTGCCTGCGGCGGACCCAGCCGTCAGCCAGGCAGTGAGGGAGGGGGAGTGTGCCAAGAGAGGCCCCTGTTGGGCATGGGACAATCCAAGAACTCTCTAGGAAGTTCAGCAAAGTGCAGGGCAGGAGGAAGCAGGAAAGCCCTTGGCTGCTGCTTAGCAAAGTGGCTGTGGCAAGCAATGAGCTGAGCGGGTGCAGGAGGACCCTTGCGCACTCCCGGGCTTATCCTTGCAATGGCCCTTTGCACATGAACAGAGGATGCACTGATTCACTGTGTATGGAGGGGGGGGGGTGAAGGACCTGGGTTTAGAAGAGAGCAGGATAAGCAAAGGCATTGATGCTTCAGAAAAGGCAGGATTGTCCCTGCCCTGAGAGCATTGCAGTGGAAGGGGAGTGTGCTTTCCTCTGAGTGTCTGGGGTCCTGGAGAAGCTCCCTGCCCCCCCCCCCGCCAATGCGGCATCTGGCTTGCAAAGCAGTTGGCACTTGCAGTGCCAGAGGGAAAGGGCACAGGACCCCTATTTTGAGTGTTACAATCTGCTCACTCTTCCCTTTCATCCAAGCCCAATCCTTAGCAAGTAATAGCAAGAGCGGGGGGGGGGGGAGGGAAACAGGAGGAAATCACAGCTTATGATCAGGGGGAACTGAGGAGTATACCTCTTCCCCACCTCCAAAAGAATGGTTGTGTTCCCATTGACAAATAGTGAGGATTATTTTTAAAACCTGCAGCAAGAGTTGTTTTGATTCAAATACAGATAATCCAAGTTCCAAGGATTAAACTGTGGATTTGTCTGATCCTGTGGGAATGGCCAGCTTTGAAAATGAATTCAAAACTCTTTAAAGTTTGAATGGGAATGCTCCTGTAGTATAGCTGATAACAAACCACATTAACATAATCCAACTACAGATTATATACTCGAAATAGTCCTTTTCTTATATATACATTTTATGTATTGAATTTTTTTTCAAACAACCTAAACGAAAGAAAAAACTTTTTACAATCTTTTTCATATCAAATTGTTACATTACTTGAAAGATTTCTTCTTGACTCCCTCCGTTCTTCTGACTTCTCCTCTACACATTGTTTTTTGCTCTGCTTAAATGTCTCTTTGTTTTCAGATTGCTCTTTATTTTTAATCAAAACCATCAGTCATTACTTTTAATTTTTGAAGACAGTTAATAAATGGTGACCAATCTTCCATAAACTTACCTGTTGTTTTGTCCTTTAATAAGTTTGTTAACTTGTTAATCTCTGTCAAGTCCATCAGCTTAATTAGCCATTCCTCCACTGTAGCTATCTCCTCTTCCTTCCATTTCTGGGCATATAATAATCTAGCTGCTGTTACCATATATAAAATCAAAGAATTTATGCTCCCCAAGCTATCATCCACAATGCCTAATAGAAACAATTCTGGTTTGAACATGGTATTTCTTTTTAAAATGTGTTTCATCAGATTGTATATTAATACCCAATACATCTTTGCCTTTTCACAAGTCCACCACATATGATAAAATGTACCCTCAGTTTTTTTTT
>MTQE01003327.1:241003-252805 GCA_014337955.1 Aspidoscelis marmoratus
TGCACACATCACTACATTTTCCATATATGGGCTCTTCCAGCCTAACATCCTTCTCATTGCTTGTTTGTCACTGAGCTACTTTGACTAATTTTCCATTACTAAAACTAATTTTGCCTATAACGATCCCATTGGAGTCCTCATGCCCAGGTTTGGACAGATTCCCCCCCCCCCAAAAAAAATTAATGAGCCTAGAGCACAGCTCCTAGCACCGTCATCTGAGAGAGCTCAGATGTTCTAAAAGTTGCCCAACTTTTGTAGACAGACAGTGGCCCATCAGAGTTAGCTTCTTATTCTATCCCACATTCCCTCCTGATACCACTGAGTGGCATTTTCCACTGGCACCCAGAGGACTGGCATTACCTATCAGCAGATGACCTGGCCTGGGGTTTGGTTTAGAAACTGGTTTAAGGTTCAGACACATGATACATCCAGCCCAGCAAATTTGGTCTCCAGTGCCATTGATGTGTATTAGAACATGGGATCAAACTCATAGCCCTTTGAGTCCAGCATTCTGTTCTCCCAACCAGCTGCCCAAGGAAGCCCACTTTTCTCCCCCATTTACGGGGACTCAAAGCGGTGGACAAAGCTTTCTATTCTTCTCCCCACAACAGACACTCTGTGAAATAAGTAGGGCTCTAAAAGCTCATAAGACAGCTGTGACTAGCTCAGGGTCACTCAGCTGGCTTTGTGGAGGAGAGTAGAATTGAACCCAGTATTCCCAGATAAGAGTCCAGCTCCATAACCACTAGACTAAACTCGCTCACTTTTAGGGCACAGCTTCTACTGGCCAGTCGCAAGAAGCTGAGAGTACCTTATAGCCCCTCTGGAAAAGAGAGAAATCTCAAGCCTCTTACTCCCTTGCTTTTACTCCCCTTTCAAGGCAAGCAAGCAGCTTGCTTAAGAAAGGGAGCAAAATCATGATCTTGGCACGATTTGCTTGCGGACGGCTGAATCTGCCCCCAGCCCACCCCCAGCCCACATTAGCCCACATTCAATCTGGGTCACGCACCCAGCCCATGTGAGCCCAAACAGTGCCCAAACATTGCCAAATGGCTTGCATAGGGACATGGCCTCATCGTCTTGTAATTCTCGGTCAGTGACTCCTGATGTTGTTAGGGTTTCTTCTGTTGTTATTGTAACAGTTTTTGCCTTTTGTTTTTCACAAATTTTCTCAATTTTTTCAAGTTCCACTTCACTGAATACTTTGTTTCTTTGAAATATATTTTATTATTTTCTAAAAGTATGTAAACAAATATTAAACAACTACCAAATAAGCAAAGCAAAACACAGACCACACAAATCATAGAGAACGTACAAACAAAATAAAAGAAAAAACACTCTAATCCAGTGTCTCCTTCTACTTGGTTGCCTTTACCAATTTTTTTAACCCTCTTATATTCGGGCCTTAAACACCATCCTTATGTTAACCATCTGTTTAAAAATATATTGCAATGGGCCAGCCTAATCTCTCCTCCCCTGTCCTCCACAAAGCGACACAAGTCGAAGGCAAGCACACCGACTGCTGCCAGCTCTCCAAGGGTATCTTGCTGATTTCCCTCACTGGCGTCCTGCTTTATATGTCTGTGTATCAGACTCCCTTAAAGCAGAAAGCTCACTCAATTGTAAAACAAACACTTTTAGTTTATTGTTACAAAAGGAAAATATAGAAGCAAGTTTATAGTTCAACTTAAATGTTCTTCAGTTGCTTATAAAGAAAGGTATTTTAATTAATAAACTGTCTTGTTCCCACCCCTGGGCTCCCCTGCAAGCCAACAGTCCCTGGTAGGCTATACAGTAAGCACAAGTAGTTCTTAGTCCTGCCCCCTCAGCCTCTTCTCTATCCTGAAGAAATGTAAGTTCCAAAATAATAAAGATAGCTTTGCAGCAATCCCACGCTAGTTCCCTGAGTTCCGCTCCTCTTTGGCTCCAAGTGGAGGGACTCACTCACTCACTCACTCACTCACTCACTCACTCACACACACACACACACACACACACACACACACACACACACACACACACTAAACAGTACACCCTGATCTCCCTCTTCTTAGGAGGATAGACCTTCCTCCTTCCTTCTCCCTCACCCAAGAGGAGATGCCTAAATGCAGGCTGTTCGGAGAAGCACTCCCTGATCCCCCTCTACCCAAGACGAGAGACAACAGATGTGGGAAGCTGCCCGCTTTTATAGTCCACGATTCGGTGATTCAGATTGGTCCATTCTGGCAGGCTGGTGTGGCTTCTCCCAACACTCCTCCCCCGCTGTCAGTCATGGAGCTTGGAAAGCCCATGAAACTGCTGCTCTGTCATTGCCTGCCTGGCATGAATGTCACATGTATTTTCAGCCGAATCTAGGAAAGATGTCCTGTTCAGTTCTTCAAAGCACGGGTTCCAGATCAGTCTAAACTGTTGAATGTTATCAACTCGCTCCAATCTCAAATATTTCACTGAACGATATTCATTTACCATGAGTTTCCATGCTGTTCTATATCATTATACTTTAATCAGATTCAAGGTATATTTCCAATTATGAACTATACTTTGTTGTGTTACCAACACTAAGGGCCCATGCGCATGCTCAAAATAATCCAGAAGGCTTCTGTGTCTGCTTTGGGAGCATCCACATGCAAAGCCATAATACATGGCACATGGGAGTCAATACGTGTTAAAATTCCCCCCCCCATTTCGCAAGTGTTTTCCATGTGAAATAGGGGGTTAGCACCTATTGCCCAGGGTCCATGCGGATACTCCCGGGGGACATTTTTTAAACAGAGCCCCTGTGAAGATCACAGACCTGTGCAGCCTGAGCAGAGAAAGCAGGCTTTTTTTTGGGTGGTGGTGGTCTGGGTTAAGCAGCTTCCAGGGTACCAGGAAGTAGGGGGCGGTGTTCCTGCCCAAACAGGAGGGTCATCTGACTCTCCTGTCCAATCAGGAGCTGGGGAGGGAACCTTATAAAAGCCCCAAACATGCAGGGAAAGGGGAGAGTTTTTTTGTTGCTGGATTTGAGCAGGGAGAGTCAGGAGCTAGTGAAAGCTGCCTGCCTGCTGCTCAGTCCTAGCTCTTCTCTTTTTTGAAGAGAGAGCAGGAGAGATTGGGGATATCTCTCGGGGAGTAGAAGCAAGAGGCTTCTCTCTCTCCTGCTGGGTGCTTAGGCTTTGGGCTAAACAGCAGGGTTTCTGCAGACAGAGGGTCTGGCAGTTCAGCAGGGGCTGAGGCTTGGGTGGAGCATTCAGTCTCTGGTGGTGAAAAGCAGTGCCTTTTGCTGTTTAAAGGGCTGTTTTGGGGGAAACTAAAGTTTGTTTGGATCAAGTTATACTGAGTTTGCTTGCTATTGAAACTTTTAAGAACATTTCCATTGACCCCACAGCTAGTTAAGCTGAAGGAGAGACTAAAGCTACCTTTACATTTATTTTACTTGAACTGCAGCAGAGTTAAGCTATTTCTTTTGGGTTACACTATTTTACTCTTATATTCATTAGTTGCTGTATTTAATAAACACTTATTTGGTTTATTACTACAACTGAGTGTAATGATTTTTCCGGTTACCAGTTCAAGTGGGAGGTGCATTTTCTAATCTATTTTGCACCAAGTTGCCCAGTACTCCTCGGCAGTTGGATGCCCCTTTGCCACTGGGATAGTGGGGTGCTACGCCCAGGCTAGCGACCAGTGTCCTGGGGATAGAGGTGTCATCACAGCCCCGGAGCCGTGAAGGGCTCTTGCGTCTCAGTTTAAAAACCTTTCCCTTGCTCTTTTCAGCCTCTCTACAACCGGGCAACTGACAGGTGGTAGAAGGGCTGAAAAGAACAGGGACGGATTTTAAACAGAGATGTGAGACCTTCGCGACTCCGCAGCTCTGTTTAAAATCCGTCCCTGCATGGAGTTAGGCACGTGCAATTAAAATCCACGTTGCCCCAAGCCATATGGGGACACTTTATTGCATGTTGCAACGTGGATTTTTATCACATGTGTCCAAAGCGCATCAGTCGGCTTGCATGCAGACACGCCCTGAAAGATATAATCATTTTTGTTCTTCTGTTCCAAGAATAATATTTTTGGACTTTATGGTAAGTGTATTTGGAACATTCCCCTCAAAATTCTATGAATTTTCCCCAAAAAACTGTTAATCGGGGGCAATCCCAATACATATGGTAATAGATTGGTCTATTTTTGCATCCTCTCCAGCAGCCTCTATTGTTATTCATTAATATATGTGACATACGTAGCGGTGTATAATACCATCTATAGATGAGCTTTGTGAAAATCTCTTTAGTTCATACTGAGATATGCCAACTTTGTTTCATATTTATTAT
Organism: Aspidoscelis marmoratus; assembly: GCA_014337955.1. NCBI lineage: Eukaryota > Metazoa > Chordata > Lepidosauria > Squamata > Teiidae > Aspidoscelis > Aspidoscelis marmoratus. The sequence continues at coordinate 245,314 of MTQE01003327.1, forward strand.
TTTGTTCCATTCATTATCGGATACTACTGATTGAATATCAGTCTCCCATAGCTGCTTAAGGGAAGCCACCTGTGTATTCTGAGTGGCACTTAAATGGAAATATATATTGGATATTATGCCTTTCAAGGTCTCTTGCTTGTTTCAAATTTCTTTCAAATTTACCTATTGAACTAGTCAATGATCTTGTTATTTCAGCAGATTTTAACATCCTTTCTATGACTACCCATATAAACCATCTTGGTCCATAATGAAATATCACTTCCTTAATTTCATCACTAATCAGCCAGGGTTTGTTACATGGTCAGTGATTCTGGCTGATTCAAATATTCATGTTTTTCTGGTTTGTATTGACAGTAGCAAGTCATTACAGTGCGATTCTCTGACACAGAATATTTCTGAAGCTTTTGAAGATGTTTTTCTTCCAGTAACTCTACAGAACTAAGCCCTAGTTGTCCAACAATAGTTCCGGAGTCCTGGAGGCCACCTGTGGATGGGTTTCCAGGTACACTAGCACCTGTTGTGCCCCAATTTGACCCAGGGGAAGACTAATCCAGAGTGGATTTTCTTATTTATTCATTTCACTATGGTTAATGGGTTGTTGGGCACACTTAGTTAGCTGCTCAGTTGAGATAAATTTGTTTTGATAGCTCTATCAGTAGTATATGCTACTGCCAGCAAAATTCTATACAGGAGTGGGTGAGTTATTGATGAAAATACCTGGCTTCCTGTGTGTAGATTAAGCAGCTGAGTGGAATTATTGTTGCTGTTGTTGTTGCCTAAAAAAACAAAACATTGCAGTCCAGTTCTGCAACTGATCCAAGGGCTCCAGGAAGTGGAAAGCAGTTGGATGAGAAACATTAAGACATTGTTCTAGTTGTTAAATGTTCCTTTGTATTGAGTTCAGGCCTCAGTATAATAATGTAGCACTTGGGGAAGAAGATACAGCCTAACAGCCCAGTGCTGGAGGCCAAGATGGAGAAGATCTGCACAGCCACCATATATTTCCCCTTGGTGCTCAGGTATGTGGGCACAAAAGACACCCAAACACTGCAGAAGACCAGCATGCTGAAGGTGATCAACTTGGCCTCATTGAAGGATCCAGGAAGTTTCCTGGCTAGGAAAGCTACTGTAAAGCAAATGGCAGCCAAGAAACCCATGTAGCCAAGGGAACCATACAGGAAGGCAGCTAACCCTTCATTACATTGCAGGATGATTTGCCCAGGTTCAGAATGAAAGTTAGAATCTGGGTATGGAGGAGACACCCACAGCCAGATGATGCATACAATAACCTGGATACCAGAGCAACAAATGACTATGGAGCTGGTCAGTCTTTTCCCCAACCATTTCCTTACTCTGTTCCCTGGCATGGTGGCCAGGAAAGCCAGCACCACCATGATGGTTTTTGCCAGGACAGAAGAGACAGCGATTGAGAAGATAATGCTGAAGGCTGTTTGTCGCAGGAGGCAGGTCATTCTTTGTGGTCGGCCAATGAAGAGGAAGGAGGTCAAGAAGGAAAACAGGAGAGAGACAAGGAGAATGTAGGAGAGTTCTCGGTTGTTGGCTTTGACTATTGGAGTTTCCATATACTTTATGAAGATTCCAAGCACAAGGCCAGTGATGAAAGAGCAGAACAAAACCATGGAAACCAGGATATTCCCCAGATCTTCTCCATAGGTAAGAAAGGTTATCATCTTTGGTATACACTGAGTACGGTCCTCATTTGAATAGAGATCTTCAGGGCATTTGGTGCAATAGGCCGCATCTGAGAAGAAATGTCATTTCAATATTCCACATTTCAGTGTTACCTCTTTAAACATTTATGTTCCAGTACATCCTAAAATACTTCTGAGTGCCACACAATGGGAAACAGAGTCAAAGTTGCATAAATAATGCTGGCTTATTAATATGTAGATATGGTAGGGATGTGCATGGATGTTCATAACATTCAGTATTTGTACATGAATCAAATGTTCTGAAATTATTACATTAACATTAACATTCATATGAATATGAATGTTAGTTTAGACATTCATTAAACTAGGGAGGTGGGAAAGCAGCTGTGCCAGTTACACCTGCAATGGATCCACAGTGCATTTGATGTGGATCGAGAGTGGATTAAAAGAGGATTAAGGTTGGATTTGATGCATTCAGGGTGGATATCTTAGGAAATATGTATTGGATATGTATGCATTCATATTGGATATTCATACAAATTCATACAAATATGTTTATATTGAATAGACTCCTACCTCATTCTAAGGGGAACTATTTGAAGGAATACAATTTTTCTAACATTCAATTTGTTATGAATTGAATCCCAAAATCCATGTTTGTGCACACCCCTAATATATGGTCAAAGTCTAAAGCAGTGAGTCCACTTTAAGCCTGTACTGAATTAGTAAGCATGCTGAATATGAAAGTTTTTATGTAGATATATTGGAATGGGTGTAGTTGCTGTTCTTATTTGGACACTGCTTTTTGGAATGTTTTATAGGAAATTAAAAAGATTTAATCTTGAACCCATTTTGGACTGTAAAGTATTCATGATGAATTTGAAGCATAGAAAGGCATTAGCATGGCCACATGTGGCATAATGAAAGAATCTAAACAGTCTCAAGAGGACTGGGTATTGTATACCAAGAGACGTCCTAAATGATCAGCTGAGTGTCTATTGAGCAAAAACCCAGAAGTATGTCTCTGAACATTGTAACTTTGGACCATGGTTGAATATGATTGTCTGTATTCAGTCAGTTGGTGACATAAATGATGAAAGAACTATTTCCAGAAATAGATTTTGAAAAGTTTTGATGGCTAGGGATGTGGAAGAAAATTCTTATTTGTTCAAATTGAATGTTGGGACTTTTGAAAAATGAAATTTGTATTTGGATCGCATGTTTCGGAACATTCGTACAAAGCTTCATTACATTCTTGAAACTGAGTGGGAAAGTGGCTGCACCAGTTACATCTTAAAGGGTCCAGAGTGGATTCAAAGTGGATTGAGAGCAGATTTTACATGTTCATGGTGGTTACATATGGGACACCTATAGGATACATATGGGATATGTACTGAACATTCTTATTGAATGGAGTCCTACCACATTTAAAGAGATCTGTTTGAATGAATATGATTGTTTCTTGCATTCAGTTTAATACAAATCAAATGCAGGAAAACATTTGTGCACATCCCTAATCTGGAGTCTTGCTAGTTACGGTGCTAGTGTAAGCTACGTGCAGGCATGCTCCACTTAAACCTGAAGCACACATAGCACATGCAGGTGAGCTCCTGCATGAAAGGAGCTATTTCAGGTTAAGAAACAACTCCTTAAAGTCCGGACACTCTGTCTGGGAGCTCACCTTGCATGGATTACTGGGTCGAGTGTGAATTGGCCCTTATAAATTCCCTTCCTTGGACTCTGTACAAAGCCAATGGTAATCCAGTTTCTGGGGCACTAGACCAAAAAAAAAAAAAAAAAAAAAAAAAAAAAAGCAAAGTATCAAACAAGCTTTAATCAGCTTGAATTGTGACATACTAACACACATCCCCTAATAAAAACTGTGAAGGTGGAGCAAGGGTTTTCTATCCTTCAAATTAAATATCTGCATTCTGCCTAGCAGCTTAATGCCTGGAATGATATCATCAAAGTGGATTGCCTAATTTCAAAGTGGATTGCCTAATTTATAACCACCCAGTCCTTGTTCTTTCCCTTACAGTCCACCAACCTTTATGAGTGGAGATTGTCCCTTCTGCACATAGGGAACAAGCATAGCAGCAAATGGGCTCCCCTTCTTTAACTACCTTGGCATATCCAGAGTAGCAACTCTTGGTACACTGGGCACGAGGCACCGTCTGATGATAAGGAGAAGGGAAAGAAAAATAAGGCAGCCTGGGGATGTTAATGGGAGTGTCTGAAAAGGTTCTTACTAAATCTTCAAGCTGCATCTCTCTTCATACTTTGCTTTTATGTGAGAAGACAGAAGACTACAGTCAAGGTCCTTCATTTTACTTGCCCTCCCTGCCCTGGGCAAAAACCATATTTGCCTCCATTAATCAGTGCCATCTTCAAATCCTTTGTTTCCCATGTCCACTTGGGCCCAGAGCTAAAGTGCACCACATTTAGCATTTTTCTCCTCTTCATATAGTCCAAACCCCCATCTTGTCTACTCCCTTCCACCATCCCCTAGGCCTCCATTTGGTCCAATCCACCTCATCTTCAAAACTCACATTAGTGTTTAATAGGGATTTGCACGTATATTGAAAAATTCAAAAATCCAATTCGAACTCAATGGATATCAACATTAAAATTCAAATTGGATTTTCAAAAATCTGAATTTCTGAATCTGGATTCTAAATAATATGGAAAACAGAGAACTCATTCATAGACTCTCACTTTCTTTTCTCTCAAGAGAAAGCAGTTTCATTTTCCTTGTATGTGTAGCATGGGCATCTCTATGGTCTGCCACATGTACAGACCAGGGAAATATTAGGCAAAGTACAGTAGCTAGGAGGCCTAAGATATTCATCTGCCCAGCTTATAAGGCCTCAGGCAGTAGAATTGGTGAGATTAATAAAAGCCATATTTTTCAATAAGATAATTGAGAACAGTGAATGGAAAAACATTTCTCTTGCCTTGTTCTCTTCTCCAGCCCACACAATTGCTTCGGGGTCAATGCTTAATACTTGGCCTGATGATGTCCATCCCTTAATTTCCCCAATTTTTCTTCTCTCTCTCGACTTGTTTGGGTGTACTACCCAATTCACAATTTCAAAATCAGATACTATCTCCCCATTTTCATCTAAATATAGTCCACCCCAAGATGTGTTAGAAAGCCAAAACCCTCTTAAGTAAGGATGAAGCTGCAATGATAAAAAAAGAAAATTATTATTCAAAAACAAACAAACAAAAAAAAGCCAACTGAGTATTCTAGCAACTCTCATCCTGGGTTCTCTTTTTCTGTGAAACCAACCAAAACCATTATTGTATCTATAAACCCACACTAATAAGATATTAATAGATCATAAAATCCAGATTTTAGGATACTTTCTGAAATTATAGTGCTCCCAAAATCCCAAAGAGATGCTACTTCCCTGGATTCTTATAAACAAAGACACTCATCAAACCTGGATTATAAAATATTTACAAGAATTATTGTAGCAAGACTGGACAAATTTTTACCATTTAAAAAAATGAATCACAACTGTAAATATAAACATAATTGGGGTTTCTAAAATTTTAATTTATTAAATCTTTTGATTCATTAAATCCCGAATATTTAAATGAAATATATATTTTAAAAAATGCTTCAGAGGATAATATATGTCAAACACTCAAACCAATATATCAGAATTGAGAATCTAGAGTCAGAGCAAGTGGTTGTTGCCTCTGTATTCACATTGGAAAACAGAGGGTTTGTGCCACCCTCCTCCATGAAACTGAACATCCCTCCCCCTTGAATTAGAATAGAATTGGAGGGAGGAATGTTTATCCAAGAGTTCTTTAGGAACTCAAATGTGACATTGCTGATTTCCTAGCAAAAATATATAATCTGTCCCTCAGATCCGGCACAGTGGCTGAAGACTGGATGGTAGAAAAATTATCACCAATCTTCAAAAAGGGATCCGGGGTGAACCAGGCAATTACAGATCATTATGCTTAATGTCAGTTCCATGTAAGGAGATGGTTTCTATCATTAAAAATAAAATAAAATCAGTGCACAAATCAAGGAGCAAACATTGTTGAAGGAAAGTCATCATGGCTTCTGCAAAGGTAAATCAAAAAGGTAGATCACGAGAAGTGATTATTCCTTTTTACTCTACCTTGGTCAGGCCTCATCTAGAGTCCTGTGTCCAGTTCTAGGGACCCCAATTCAAACAAGACATTGACAAACCAGAGCAACTCCAAACAAGGGCTACCAAAAGGGTTAGTGTTCTGGAAACCATATCCTATGAGTAAGGGTTGAAGGATCTAGGCTTTAGCCTGCAGAAGAGAAGACTGAGAGGAAGCATGATCATGGTCTTCAAGTATCTGAAGGGTTGCCACAGTGCAGACAGATCGTCCCTGTTCTCACTTGGACTAGAAACAAAGGTATGAAATTTCAAGGGAGTCAATATAGTGAGGGCAATCAGTCAAGTGGAATAGGTTGCCACTGCAGGTAGTGGGTTCACCTTTGCTGGAGGTCCTCAAGCAGAGGCTGGATCTTGACCTCTGTGCAATAGATTAGGAAATCCTGCACTGACAAGGGACCTGTTCACACTTGGCCGTATTTTGGAATATATCTCGGGACAGGGGTCTGTTGTCTGCATGCTAATGAAGACTCTGGCAGGCCTCACCTGGGGGATCCTGTAGCCTGCAATTAGCATGTGGCCAGGAGGCCCTTGTTCAGAGATATATTCCAGAACAAAGCCAAGTGCAAATAGGCTCCAGGATAGGTGGGGAGATGGTGCAGGAGGTGGGAAACAGTGTGGCTGGATAGATGGTAAGAGGAGCGATCCCTGGCTGTGTCCAGTGCACCATGCTAGGGTTGAAGCTACTTTTCTGGATGCAGAAAGAGGGTGTTCCCAGTGAGATCACCATCCTCAGCATTGACAAATATGAATCAAAATAGTTTGGATGTCAAAACATGACATTCCCTATGTCATTAGTGTGCCAATAGGGATGTTCACAAATGGGTTTTCTTACATTCGATTCAAATTGAGTCAAATGTAAGAAAATACATATTCATTTGAATAGATCCCCTTTGAATGTGGTAGGATTCTATGTGATATGAATGTATTTGTACACATTTGTATGAATATCCCATACAAATGCATACATATTCATTTGTATGTGATACATACGATATGTATCCAATGATATGTATCTGATACGTATTGTTATGGACATAACCCAAATTTTTTAATATTAAATGTATAGCTAATGTATAAGTGGGTGCTGCAAAATGTGTATGGGGTCATCACTAAAAACCACAGCCTTTTGACCTTAGGCCCCAGACATCAATTAATCAGCCTAACAAGTAAACAACTAATGATGACTTGCCTCCTTTTGTTTATTTATCTGATGAATTTAAGTTGATTTCCAGTAAATGCCATTTGCATTGCAAGCAAACAAGAGATCTCTCAAGATTCTGAGGTGAAATATTCAAAAGTAAATACTAAGCAAAAGATTTCATTTTAATTAGCACCTTTTCTTTGGTTCTGGAGTAAATGAAGTGAAGGCTTAATATTTTACTGAAGCTGGGCTGAGGAGACATTACACAATTACATTTTTTTAGAATATAAAAAAGAGTAGGTTTTAATCCAAAAGTAGTAGCAGTTAGGAGGAGAAGCTAGCAGGAGTATGACGTGGGGTTAGAGAAGACTTCTGCATTGCTAGGTGACTTCTGGACAGGTAATATGAATCTTAGGAAATTTATTTTGCTGTTGTGGGTTTTTCTTTCTGGGAACTTTGACTCATAAGCTGCTATGCTGTGGCCCCTTTTGGATGTCCCCCCCCCC